>CM055118.1:378607615-378962055 GCA_029206835.1 Rana muscosa
TCACAGATAAAAACTTGGATCCGGGAGGGTTACCGATTTCCACTGCTTGTCCAGGGTTGTAATAAAATATGTCACATTGTCTCTTCCTGGGCACAAAGTACAACTCGGTCAGCATGGATGTGCCGACCGTAACCCCAGTCCCGGCGGCAACTCCTGAATCGGTCAGTCATGGCAACTGAGTGATCAAAGTTCCTGTATGGCTTGGGTACTTGAAGATAGTCCCAGATGGCTTCCCCGTACCACTGCTCACGGCAAGACTCAATCTCGAACATTAGTTCCTTGGGCACATAGGGGAACTCCAAGCCGTACTCGGTAACCACCCTTTTTAACAGGATCCGCTGCAAGCGTGTAAAAGTTTAGGGAGAGACCCAGGGGTTCCTGTCCCAGGCATCACGTACGAATCCAGGGACCTCTGGACCAAAGCCGTAGCGGGCTGCGGCAAAAGTATTTCACTCTGTACAGATACAACCTTCTCTGTTAAAGCAGGGACTTTCACCCGGGGTGTGGTGTCCCCAGAGCTCATGGGTGATCCCTCTCGAAGGCTGCGGGTCGGGGTAACACTTTTGTCCCATTCCTTTTTGAGGAATATCTCGTCAATCTCTCCATCCCCAACATCGGATGAAGAGTCAATATCTGAAGAATCCCACTCCTCCGCAGGCAGGTAATTCTTTGCATTAACAGTCACCTTTCCCCCAGCCTCCTTACCGTCCCCTGACATGGACTTCTCGGGCATCCTTCCGCTTTTGAGGTCCGGTTCTGGCAAGGACTGGGGTAGGCCTCTACCGCGGGCGCGGGAGGCCTTGACCATAGCCCACCTTCCATTTTGCTGGCGGGATGGAGACTTCAGTGGTGGCGGAGGCAGCGTCCTCTGCGGTGTCCGCCGATGGCTCTGCAGCAGCACGGGCATCTTCTCCGGATACATCCGTAGCAGCAGATGTGATGCGCGTGGGCCTGGCTGTAGGGGTACAGGCAACTTCCTCTGAAGTGACGGCACCTGTGACCCAGTTAACCCGATAAGCTCGGGGCGATTCGGTGGGCTGGTCCACCTCGAAAAGGAACTCCCCGCAGGACAAACATCGTCCGAACAGCCGCAGCTGTACAGCCAGTCCATTGCATCCAGGGCAGAGCATGCCCAGGGCCTCCGCATCTCGACACGTGTACAACACGAAGCGGCCCCGGGGCTTGAGCCGGATCCCTGTATCAGTAAGCGGGGCTGCAAGCTGAGCAGAGTCCATGGTAGTAGTCACGGGGAACATCTGGGGTCCCGTTATGGCTAAGGCCCATGGAAGTAACTGGAAACAATATACAAAAAATTCTGCACTGCTAAAGATTGTGAGCAGCTACACAACCAATAGACAAAGGTGCAAAACAGAAAAACAAAAAATGTAGCGCTAGTATAAATGTAAATAAGAACACCCAGTGATATACGATGCTAAAACAAAAAAATCTAATGACAAAAAGTCCATATGAAATTCTGATAATGTGATAGTCTCTGATAAGTGAAATAAAACAGATTCTTGACAAATGAGTGATATTCCCAAAATCTTGAGAGAAAAGTGAAGATGACCACTGCCGATATGTAGGAGGCTCCTGTGCAGGTAAATCCACCGGAACGACACTCACAGCAAGTATGGTGTAGAGGTAGATAGGAAGCTTCCTAATCCGATACAGGCGAGGATGAGAACGGCGGTAATGGGAAGCGGCGGGGCCTGTATCGGATTAGGAAGCTTCCTATCTACCTCTACACCATACTTGCTGTGAGTGTCGTTCCGGTGGATTTACCTGCACAGGATCGGTTCATCAGGGGATACATACTCAAAGCTTGATGTGACCCTTCAGACGTACATCTGTTTGGGTCCATACATTCTGGTAAGCCTCCTACATATCGGTGGTGGTCATCTTCACTTTTCTCTCAAGATTTTGGGAATATCACTCATTTGTCAAGAATCTGTTTTATTTCACTTATCAGAGACTATATCACATTATCAGAATTTCATATGTACTTTTTGTCATTTGATTTTTGTATCACTGGGTGTTCTTATTTACATTTCTACTAGAGCTACATTTTTTGTTTTTCCTCCCATGGAACTAACGACATGCTGCTCTCTTGCTTGGTCCAAACTCTCTCTGTTCCTTGGCGCCAAATGCACCCACGTGTAGCATGCAGGTGGCGGGAACTCCTACCCCTTTTCTCTCGCTGCACGTAGCTCGCGGGCTTTTCTTCCTCTGGAACCGCCCATGAACTACGCAGTTAGAAAAAGAGAACAGTTCTGTGCCCCTTAACCCCTTCTTCTCGTTCAAAGTACAGTAACACAGTCCAACTTCCTCAATGGCCGACTTTTCCAAAAACATTGAAAGTAATCCAATTGCGAGAGGTAGCTGCAAATCCCGGACGAGCCGGCACGTGTAGCAATTCCCCCTATCGGGCCGCTGGTTTTGTTTTGGGTCATGCAAACTACCTCCTAGGCTTCCGTTGTCAGGGTATATAGAGTCTTTAGAAAAGCCAATGTCCACACAGATGTAAAACCTAAACAGTAATGCCGCGTACACACGATCATTTTTCACGTCGTGAAAAATGAAATTTTTTTTAACAAGAAAAACGACCGTGTGCATGGGCGTCCGCTGAACCTTGTTCAGGGGGGGGGCATCATTTTAAGGTCATCCATGCTCAGTCCCTTTTTGACAATGTCATGAAGGGGAGGGGCTTAGTCAATATGACATAAAGCGCAGGCATGCAAAGGTTTGAGAAACCTGATGCAAAAGCTTAATAGAAGGATCAAGCTGCCATTATCTGATACCTGTAGTTCTTCAGCGATAGGGCAGGCACTGGCAGCGTATTCAGTCTCTTGTCTTGGCCACTGCACGCCACGCACCTGTGGGAGGAGCCAGCGCTGTGCCAGCCGGATCGGCATAGGCTCATTTACACAGGCAAAAGCAGGCTGAGGCAGCAGCCAATCACTGAACAGCCAGGTCAGGGTTACGGTGATGTTAAGCACAGGCCCGAGCGGCAGAGCCAATCCAATGCTCGGGCCGGGGGTGAGGAGGGAGGGATGGATAGTTGGAAAAGACTGAGAGCAGCCCCAGCCCCCAGGTCAGCAGCAGTCTGCAGACTTAGAAAAAAAGTCCACGGCTGCCGCGGAGGCGGCCACGGCGGCCACTGCAACACAGGGGGCAAGTGTGTGTCTTCACTCTGACTTCCAGGGGGGGGCAATTGACCCCCCTTGCCCTATGGAGCGGACGCCCATGACCGTGTGTGGTCTTTTTGTCATTTTTCACGACGTGAAAAACGGCATTAAAAACGACGAGAAAAATTAAAACATGCTCTAATTTTTCTCGTAGTTTTTCCCGTCATTTTTTTCCGCGGCAGTTTTCCCATAGGGAAACACTGCCACGGAGCCTACACACAAGCCGTTCCCCCATTTTTCATGTCATGATTCACGGCGGTTTTTTAACCGCCGTGAATCACGATCGTGTGTACGCGGCATAAGGCTTTTTTTTTTTGCTGTGAGAAAACTTGAGAAGAAAGCAGGAAACGAGAGAAGTATAGGGGAAGGTTCAGGCACGCAGCACTAAAAGCACACAGAATTTTTCAATGTCGCCACTCAAGTCTGAGTGGGTATAGCTCACCCGGATAGTTCCGTCTCTTTCGGTCCTAGCAGCCGGGATGACGCACAGATCAATTTTAAATGAGAACTTAAGGATGCGTCCAGGAATCCTCTGCCACAGGATTATTAAAGTCCTGAACCTCCTAGCCAAGCAATAAGGAGAACTTTATGCCAGATTGGCGTATTGCAGGGCCTGTAAAGTAATGGATCCCTCCTTAGGTAGGCTTGCCAAGCTTCCTCCCGAGACAGCAGTACCGTTGCCAGTCTCCTCTGGGGCAAATCCTCCCCTGGCCTCCTTCCCCAAGAGTGGGCTTCCAGCAGGTGGGCATCTTGGGATCCTTTTCAAAAGCGTAGGCCCCAGCCATCATAACTGGGCCTACCAGGTAGCGATGTAGCCTCGGGCCGAAGGTGCCGGGGCTAGAACACACACACACGCACCCCTGGCTATGAAGGCCATACCGGCAGGGTGCGTGCACAAGGACAGAAGAAGAACTCCGATCAATGGCGTCTGCCCCTTTTGTACCCTCTCCCAGCATGCACGGTGCCCACTGCATGGCTGCCGAGAAAGGACACCAAATGTGCTGTGTCATGCCTGTAATCCAACCTGAGTCTGTGGCGGCAGTGCCACCTACCGACCAAGGGGAATGACTGCCAGGCAGTGTCACAGCCAGAGCAGAAACCAAATTTAAACACAATTAACAAGTCTGAGTCTAACTATGGCTCAGACATACCCCTAAATTTAACATAGCGTCCCAACTATTGGGACGCTATGGGAGGGGCGCTACACATGTGTGTCCAATTCTGGGATATTAGTGTTCCCAGGTGCCACAGGCACAGCATCTAGCCCCGCTGCCTGCAGCCTGTCAGCTGGATGGAGCTGAACACTCTACTGCCTTAAGGAGAAAGGAGGCCCAGGGACTAAAGACCACCTTTTCTTTGGGAAGAACAAGAAAGGGTTCCTTACTGAATAAGATTGCTAATTTTGAAATCTGTCTCATTGACATGATACACTGATAAAACCCACCTTACAAGTGTAGCACCCTCCTCACTCCCCTCTTTCTCTTCAGCTCGTCTGTCTCTTGCCTAGGGGTATATTTTAGAGGGGAAGGGAGCGGGGACACTACGCCAGGCCTTTGTCACAGGTGTCAGTGTGATACAAGCAAAGTTCTTTTACCTTCGGGTCAGTGCTGTGCACCTGGAGCCTCCACTGAGAGTTACCTTGAACAATGTCTGTTAGGAAATGAGCCCCACACCATTAAAGTTCAACACTCCTTTATTCTTCTCGAATGAACACAATCAGTTGAACTCCCTTGGTAGAAACAGAACAGAAAAGGAGGTGTGGATGCGAGTAGGCCCAGACACAATGTATTCTCCACTTTCCTTCCTGAAAGTGGGTTGCAGTCTCCGAACGAGGGGGAATTTCCTTCCAGGCGGTCTCCGGTGAGAGACTCACCCGTCACTGGCAATCTGCTGCACCAGGTCTTCGAATGAGGAGCTCCCCCCGGTCCATTACGCCTTCTGGATTCGGGTACCCACTCCCGGGGTTCCTTAGGATCTCCTTCCCTCGCGGAACTCAGTGTTGGGCACTGAGCTCCGGACCTCCATCTGAGTACCTCACCCTAGGCTAAAGGTGCCTGGAATGGAACACGACCTCCGATGGTCCTCTAGACCTAGGTCCGCCTAGAGAACAGACACGAACCACCGTCCACAGGCTGAAGGTGCCCTGGACTCCCCGTGACAAAGATGGCCGGCCCCTTTATACCCTCTCCCAGCAAGCACGGTGGGTTCCCCGTCCCACCATACCGCTGCCGAGGGAGGACAAAAAGGAGGCACGACACACAGCAATGATTCAACCCCAGCCCAGGGTGACAGCGCCACCTGCTGGGCTGCAGGGAATTACACATCACCAATGTCTCTGTCAAGTTCAAATTTACACCCGGGAAAGTACATACCCGCTACACTCTCCCCCTGGTGGTTTGACACTGGTCCCCAGTGTCTGGAGTAAATCATGCCCTCAACGGCTGACATAATCCAATCCAGAAACCGACTAACAATTGTACAAAAATAAAACTTTTAGAAAAACTATCCAACTAAAACATTGTGTCTGAGCCCTGTAAAAAAAAAAGGGAATAAAGACAGAAGAGAAACAACAGCATTGACTCATAACTTTGAATCACATCTTCACATTTTTTTACTTTTCCCACCCATCCTGACTTAGAACCACCCCATACTCAGTGGTCTTGATGGAATGTTCTCCTGCAGAGGGAAAAGAAAGAAATCAACACACATAACCCTGACACCTGTATTCGTGTGAGAGAAAAGAAACTTCGCCGGGAAGAAATCCCTTTTCTCCAAAGAGTGAGTGCATGAAAAGTGTTTTAACGTTGCGCAACACTGCCACCTGGTGACAGCACCGCGGTAACTTCACTCGTGGAACTTTCCTCTTCTCTCTGGCCCTATCTACCCAGAGTCCATGATCTCTTACAGAAAGTGAAGAACAACAGGAACAGTCCTTCATTTCTTTGAGCACAAAAGCAACAGGCCCCAGAAAGTTCAGCAGCATGTTAAGAACGGAGTCTCTTTTCTCCTACAGGTAAAAACGGGGATGCGGCAGAACAAGTGGCTTCAAGTGCTGATCCATGGTCTCCAGATGATACTCCACATCTTCTCCTTCTTTGCGCCGGATCAACACTTTGTCTGCATGGATGTGCCGTCCTAACATCCATTCTGCCTTGCAGTCCTTAAAACGTTGAGAGGCCTTTGGAGAGCATGCCAGGTACCTGCGGGTGTGGGGAACCTGAAGGTGGGTCCACACAAAGTCATTGTACCAGCGCTCCCGGCACACTTTCACCTCATACAGCAGTTCCTTCGACAAATACGGATACTCCCATCTGTAGTCCGCAGCAACCTTCTGGCCAAATAGGCGTTGTAGTCTCGCCAAAGGAGGCATGGTAGCTCTGTCCCCTTCGCCAGGCAAAACTATCGAGTCCGGGTGGCGAGGGACCTTGATCACATCTGATCTGGGCATTGGTGCCCGCAGCAACAGTCTCTTTTCCCCGGTCTTCGGTACAGATGGCACCGGGGATGTACTGTAGAAGCAGGCTGGGGATGGGACCTCTCTTCAGGCGCTGATGCCTGCACATGGGGTGTACTTTCCCCTGTAGACATGGGTGGATCCCTGGTCCTCCGGAATGAAGCGAGAGGTACTTTGTCCCAGCCCTTTTCTGCAAACAGTTCATCTATCGCAACGTCGTCTCCCATGTCCGAGAGCGACTCCAGGTCAGAGGTGTCACACTCCTCCGCAGGCAGGTATCCTGTAGTGGAGACCGAGCTTTCACCTCTTCCCCCACACCAAATCTCTCTGCCAGGCTTACCTCGGCCTTTACTTGAACCGGGACGTCCGGAACTCCTGTCGACGGATCCATCCTGGCCGGGCGTAAGCGGGCGAGACGGTCCACCACAACCGCTGGTCGGGGCTACCATACCGGTCTTTCTCTTCAGTGGTGGACGCTGCGAGATCGTGGTGACCGAGTCAGCATCCTCGGATTTCTCCCGTTGAACTTTTACGACCTCCTCCGCGGTCGCTGCAGTGTGTGCAGGGATGGCTGTCACAGCAGTGATTCCTCCTCTCTGAGTGGTGTTGCCCGTAGCACGGCCAGGGTAGATGGTTCTCGGCTTCTCAACCGCCGGATCCACTTCGAACAGGATTTCCCCACAGGCCTCACATCGCCCGAATGGCTTCAGTTGGCACACCAGTCCCGAACAGCCGGGACAAATCACACCCAGGGCCTCAACGTCCATGCATGAGTACAGGGCGAATCGACCCCTTGGCTTTAGCCGAATCCCCGTATCTGTTACCGGAGCAG
Source organism: Rana muscosa (assembly GCA_029206835.1). Lineage (NCBI taxonomy): Eukaryota > Metazoa > Chordata > Amphibia > Anura > Ranidae > Rana > Rana muscosa. Next base: position 378,615,087 of record CM055118.1, read on the forward strand.
CAGCAATGTCGTGGTGGAAGGGTAAACTGGAATCCACGATGTATGTCCGAACATGGCGACCTGTTGCTGATCCATCGCACACTGCAGAGTTTTTGCGCCAATGTCCCACGTGTAGTCCTTCACACGTATTGGACTCCTCCCCTTTGCTCCAGTTCGCGGGCTTCTCTTCTTTTCTGTTTCTGAGTCACGCCCACGAACTAAGCGATGGGGGTGTGCCTGGTGGCGCAGTGCAATAGAAGCCCCCACGTGTAGTACTTCACACGGCTGAACTTCCCCCTTTTTCCACTCTTCTGCGCAGGCCTTTCCTTTCATTGGGTCATGTCCACGACTTCGAGCAGGGATGCACTTCGGCCAATGAAGGCCTGCCTACTCGCGTAACTCTTCCAGCAGACACGTTCAATATTGTGGTGCACAGACACTATACCGGACCCGAGCCCCCACGTGTAGCACCCTCCTCACTCCCCTCTCTTTCTTCAGCTCGTCTGCCTCTTGTCTAGGGGTATCTTTTAGAGGGGAAGGGAGCGGGGACACTACGCCAGGCCTTTGTCACAGGTGTCAGTGTGATACAAGCAAAGTTATTTTACCTTCGTCTCAGTGCTGTGCACCTGGAGCCTCCACCGAGAGTTACCTTGAACAATGTCTGTCAGGAAATGAGCCCCACACCATTAAAGTTCAACACTCCTTTATTCTTCTCGAATGAACACAATCAGTTGAACTCCCTTGGTAGAAACAGAACAGAAAAGGGGTTGTGGATGCGAATAGGCACCGACACAATGTATTCTCCACTTTCCTTCCTGAAAGTGGGTTGCAGTCTCCGAACGAGGGGGAATTTCCTTCCAGGTGGTCTCCGATGAGAGACTCACCCGTCACTGGCAATCTGCTGCACCAGGTCTTCGAATGAGGAGCTCCCCCCGGTCCATTACGCCTTCCGGATTCGGGTACCCACTCCCGGGGCTCCCTAGGATCTCCTTCCCTCGCGGAACTCAGTGTTGGGCACTGAGCTCCGGACCTCCATCTGAGTACCTCACCCCAGGCTAAAGGTGCCTGGAATGGAACACGACTTCCGGCTGTCCTCTAGGCCTAGGCCCGCCTAGAGAACCAACACGAACCACCATCCACAGGCTGAAGGTGCCCTGGACTCCCCCCGTGACAAAGATGGCTGGCCCCTTTATACCCTCTCCCAGCAAGCACGGCGGGTTCCCCACCCCACCATACCGCTGCCGAGGGAGGACAAAAAGGAGGCACGACACACAGCAATGATTCAACCCCAGCCCAGGGCGACAGCGCCACCTGCTGGGCTGCAGGGAATTACACATCACCTATGTCTCTGTCAAGTTCAAATTTACACCCGGGAAAGTACATACCCGCTACACAAGTAAGGTCAGCCGAGGGTATATCCTGAATGAGCTCAGAGGGAGGCTTCTGTAGACCAACATGACCAAATTGAGATCCCATGGTGACCCAGGTGAATGAAAATGTGAGCCACCCCTTAAACAAAGGCCTTTAAAAGGGAATAAGTGACCAGCAGTCTCTGAAAGAGAACAGCCAATGCTAAGACTTGACCCTTTAGGGTGCTTAAGGTTAATTACTGCTCCAGAGAAGCATACAAAGCCCTCCAAGGTGATAGACCTTGTGGGAGGTTGATTTCAGCGGTGTACACATACTGCAGCTGCTGGCTTTTAATAATAGGACACTTACCTGTCCTGGAGTCCAGCGATGTCGGCACCCGCAGCTGATGTTTCCATCAGCTGTCAGGTGCTGACAATTAAATCAGAGGATGTAAGGATGGACTTTGAGGTCTCATGTACACTGGATGTGATGAAAACGCCAATAGCTTTATCTGTAGAATGTGAAAATGGGGGGGGGGGGTGTAGTGGCGCTTGCTAAAAACAAATCCCTTTAAAGTGCAACCAAGTGGGTATATAATAATGTTAAAAAATAATATAAAGGCTAAATAGTCCGTGATGTGATAGCATCATACACAATATGTATAAAAGAATAATCCAATAAAGTGCTCCAATAATAAAGGCAAAAAATCCCATGCAATAGATCCCATGCAAAGATATAAACAACAAATGTGAGTCTCAGTAAAAATTACAAATCTTCTGTGCAAAAATAGATATCTGATACCAATAAAGTGCAAATAGTGAGTCTCTGTGTAGTCAAAAAATAAATGAATCAAGTATCCAAAAATACATTAAAAATGAGTCTCTGTGCAGTATAAAAATATAACATCCAAAGTAGTAGTGCAGAACAGATCCACCATCCGCAAGTGGCTAATCACATGCAGGTGCTTCTATCCAAGTGCTCTAATCCAAGTGCCCACGTTTCCCCCAGCCTCTCACCTTGGCTGGCTTGTAAACAAGCCTCTTCAGTTGACCCAATGGCAGATGCAGCTCCTCAGCAAGACTGATATCCCTCACTGGCTATGGATCCCGGAGTGACCATGTGATTCCTCTGCATCAGTAAACGCTTTGGAGTGGGGCACTAGGTTCTCAGAAGTGAGATAAAACACAGGGGGGCTCCCATAGTGTGATACCATTCAAAATATTTATTTAAAACAACATGGAAACACTTACATCAATTACTGTTCAACAGACGCGTGTAATCTCATACAAACATAGGCACTTCCGCTCTCGGCCGCTGGGCGGAAGTAATGTCACCACTGGCTCTCCTCCCTGGTCCCCTGTGTTTTATCTCACTTCTGAGAACCTAGTGCCCCACTCCAAAGCATTTACTGATGCAGAGGAATCACATGATCACTCCGGGATCCATAGCCAGTGAGGGATATCAATCTTGCATTTGTTTAGATGCGACATTCGTTATTTCGGATAATTTGTAACTTTAGATAAATTCATATTCATTACGTTCACTAACAGCCAAATTTAAAAGGAAATTCCAATACCTATAATTTAATAGTTAGTTATTATTAGTTAGTTAATATTTTCAGATTTTCAAATTTTGGGGTTTTCAGACTTTCGCATTTCCTAATTTCAGAATTTTCAAATTTACGTATTTTTTTGAAGTTACGAAATGTTTTAGAAATTTACAAATTTATGTTTTTTTTTTAATTTACGAATTTTTTAATTTACATTTTTTTCGAATTTACAAATGTTCGGGTTTTCGGACTTTTGAATTTCCGAATCTTCGAATTCACGAATATACAAATCTTTTCAAATTTACGAATTTTTTCAAATTTACAAATCTTTTCAAATTTACCATTTTTTTCAAATTTACAAATTTTTTCAAATTTATAAATTTTTTCAAATTTATGAATTTTCGATTTTATATATTTACAAAACACAACAAATGACCCGAAAAACGAAAAAAAAAAAACGAATAAAACTAAATTTGAAAACGAGCAAATTTTTGTCAGTGCAAATGTCTAGCCCCCCTGACTGTGTGCCACACCTCCAGTGATGTCATTTCCGGTGTCCCCTCATCCACTATTGTCACATGGGTGCTTTAGGAAGCAGTGGCGGCTGGTGCTGGAGTATTTTGGGGGGGGGCGCAATTACCCTACAGCAGTTGCACACTCTCCATGCCCGGCACTGGTCACATGACCCCCCCCCCCCCAGCACTCCATCTCTTCCTGTAGGTCTGGTATAGATTTTGAGAGGAAACCCAATGCCCACAAAAAAAAAAAAAACAACTGGCGTAGGTTTCCCTCTAAAATCCATACCAGACCTTTATCCGAGCACGCAGCCTGGCATGCCAGGAAAGGGGTGGGAAATGTACTGCTTTAAATTTGCTCCAAATTTGCAGTGCATAGAGGTGAACCAGAGCTAACAACCAAAAAAAAGAACAAAATGCACACAATTGTTTCTTAGTCCTACTACAGGTAGGAACAACAAATACTATACACAGGAAAATGTATTTTGTTTTTTTTCGGTGGTTGGTCATGGTAATGGCAGGAAATACACAGCTAAAGTTTAAAAAAAATATATAATTTTTTTTTTTGTTTTACTATTCTTAGGCAGTTTTCATTTGATAATAAAACAAAATCAAGTAATATCCATTTTATCAACAAATGAAGGTTCAATTTTTCCTGAAAAAATAAATACAAATAATAATCCTGAACAAAAAAGTTGTAGCGATATGAAAAATGTTATTAGCACGTATCAAATTTGCCAAACTGCATTCAGACGTGATTTGATTTACCTTCAGGCATTAAGCGGATAACTTATCGATAACAGTTTTCAATCAAAGCGCTCCCAATCTCAGCCATGGTCTTATACACTATATTACCAAAAGTATTGGGACGCCTGCCTTTACACGCACATTAACTTTAATGCAAGGTCAATAAAGACATGGATGAGCGAGTTTGGGGTGGAGGAACTTGACTGGCCTGACCTCAACCCGATAGAACCCCTTTTGGGATGAATTAGAGCCTCACCTCACATCAGTGCCTGACCTCACAAGTGCGCTTTTGGAAGAATGGTCAAACATTTCCATAGACACCCTCCTAAACCTTGTGGACAGCCTTCCCAGAAGAGTTGAAGCTGTTGTAGCTGCAGAGTGGACCAACTGAACATTGAACCCTACCGACTAAGACTGGGATGCAATTAAAGTTCATATGTGTGTAAAGGCAGGTGTCCCAATACTTTTGACAATATAGTGTAATCCATATATAGCGATGTGATCGGCCTGTAATTCTTCAGCTTGCCCTGATCACCTTTTATATATGAAAAATATATAATAAAATATATAACGACCCTCCACCAGGAAGCGGGTGATGTACATGTTATAAAAGCTTTTTTATATAAAAGGAATAGATCTGCTTTTAAAAGGTCCCAAAACACTCAATAAAATTCATATCCTTCATATCAGTAACACGTCCTCTCCGGGCGCCTTCCCTCTAGGAGTAAAAATCTCTAAAGAACAGATAAAAGATCCTTCATAGTGAGGCTGCGGGTGAAAAAACTCTTCATCTAATCCATGGGAAGGCAACCTTCGAGAGGTGGAGATCTACCTGAACACCAAGAGAGACATCCAAGATCTCCGGAGTGCAACCCCACTTTTTTTTTCTTTTAAAGAAATAAACTAACAAAGTCCAACTAAATAGTAAGGAACACTTATGCCCCGTACACACGATCGTTTTTAATGTCATTTTTTAAACCGACGTTTTTCTCCTCGTTTTTTTTCAAGCCTGTCTTGCGTACACACCATCATTAAAAAAAACGATCAAGCAAAGCGCAGTGACGTTCAACACGTACAACGGCACTATAAAGGGGAAGTTCCGTTCGAATGGCGCCACCCTTCATGTTAGTAAAGTTTGTTGAGCGACGATTCGCGCTTTTCAGTCCGTTACTGTGTAATGAATGTGCTATCTCCATTACGAACGCTAGTTTTACCAGAACGAGCGCTCCCGTCTCATACTTGATTCTGAGCATGCGCGTTTTTTTTCACGTCGTTAAAGCATACACACTATCGTTTTTCACGTCGTTAAAAAAAACGACATGAAAAACGACGTGAAAAAAGAGAGCATGTCCGGAATTTTTAATGGCCATTTTTCACGTCGTTAAAAATGCTCTGGAGCTTACACACGATCATTTTTCAGGGCCATTTTTTAAAATGGCAGTTTTAACGGCATGAAAAACGATCGTGTGTACGGGGCATTAGAAAAATATAATAAAACAAATATAACTGTAAAAATATAAACTTAGCCTGCCCTAAGGCTCCATTCACACTTGTGCGACATCGCAGTCGCATGACAAGTCACAGCCCATTCTTTTCAATGGCACCCATTCAAATCAGTGTGATTTCAAGTCGCAGTGACTTTGAAAAGGTGCCTGCACTACTTTGGTGCGACTTTGGTCTGGAGGATGTAAAGTTGGATCAAAGTCGCGATCAAAAGTTGCATTAAAGTCATTCTCCAAAGTCGCACTGGAAATTGTCAGTAATTGTGTCAGTAGAACAGTGTCAGTGGAAAGTGTCAGTAAGGCAATGGACGGTGTGTGGACAGTGTTGGTAGGGCAGTGAAAGGTGCCGGTAGGGCAGTGTTGGTAGGGCAGTAGACGGTGTTAGACAGTGTCAGTGGACAGTGTTGGTAGGGCAGTGGAAGGTGCCGGTAGGGCAGTAGACGGTGTCAGACAGTGTCAGTAGACAGTGTTGGTAGGGCAGTAGAAGGTGCCGGTAGGACAGGGAATGGTGTCCATGGAAAGTGTCAGTAGGGCAGTGGACAATGTCAGTGGAAAGTGGATAATGTCAGTGGAAAGAGGACAGTGTCAGTATACAGTGTCAGTAGGACAGTGAATGGTGTCAGTAGGGCAGTGGATGGTGTAAGTAGGGTAGAGGACGGTGTCCGTAGGGCAGAGGACAGTGTGTGGATGGTGTCAGTAGGGCAGTGGAGGGTTTATCACCAGTGTCAGTAGGGCAATGGAAAGTGTCAGTAGGGCAGTGGATGGTGTCTGTAGAATAGTGGACAGTGTCAGTGGAAAGCGTCAGTAGGGCAGTGAAGCGTGTCAGTAGGACAGTGAATGGTGTCAGTAGGACAGTGAATGGTGTCAGTAGGACAGTAAATGGTGTCAGTAGGACAAGTGAATGGTGTCGGTAGGACAGTAAATGGTGTCAGTAGAGCAGTGAATGGTGTCAGTAGGGCAGAGGACGGTGTCAGTAGGGCAGAGGACGGTGTCAGTAGGGCAGAGGACGGTGTCAGTAGGGCAGTGGACGGTGTCAGTAGGGCAGTGAATGGTGTCAATAGGGCAGTGGATGGTGTCAGTAGGGCAGAGGACGGTGTCAGTAGGACAGTGAATGGTGTCAGTAGGGCAGTGAATGGTGTCAGTAGGGCAGTGAATGGTGTCAGTTGGGCAGTGAATGGTGTCAGTAGGGCAGTGGTTGGTGTCAGTAGGGCAGTGAATGGTGTCAGTAGGGCAGTGGTTGGTGTCAGTAGGGCAGTGAATGGTGTCAGTAGGGCAGAGGATTGGTGTATGCAGAGCAGTGTGGACGGTGTCAGTTGGGTAGATGTTGGTGTCAGTAGGGCAGTGGTTGGTGTCAGTAGGGTATTGAATAGTGTCAGTAGGGCAGAGGATTGGTGTCAGTAGGGCAGAGGATTGGTGTCAGTAGGGTAGAGGACGGTGTCAGTATACAGTGTCAGTAGGACAGTGAATGGTGTCAGTAGGGCAGTGGATGGTGTAAGTAGGGTAGAGGACGGTGTCCGTAGGGCAGAGGACAGTGTGTGGATGGTGTCAGTAGGGCAGTGGAGGGTTTATCACCAGTGTCAGTAGGGCAATGGAAAGTGTCAGTAGGGCAGTGGATGGTGTCTGTAGAATAGTGGACAGTGTCAGTGGAAAGCGTCAGTAGGGCAGTGAAGCGTGTCAGTAGGACAGTGAATGGTGTCAGTAGGACAGTGAATGGTGTCAGTAGGACAGTAAATGGTGTCAGTAGGACAAGTGAATGGTGTCGGTAGGACAGTAAATGGTGTCAGTAGAGCAGTGAATGGTGTCAGTAGGGCAGAGGACGGTGTCAGTAGGGCAGAGGACGGTGTCAGTAGGGCAGAGGACGGTGTCAGTAGGGCAGAGGACGGTGTCAGTAGGGCAGTGGACGGTGTCAGTAGGGCAGTGAATGGTGTCAATAGGGCAGTGGATGGTGTCAGTAGGGCAGAGGACGGTGTCAGTAGGACAGTGAATGGTGTCAGTAGGGCAGTGAATGGTGTCAGTAGGGCAGTGAATGGTGTCAGTAGGGCAGTGAATGGTGTCAGTTGGGCAGTGAATGGTGTCAGTAGGGCAGTGGTTGGTGTCAGTAGGGCAGTGAATGGTGTCAGTAGGGCAGTGGTTGGTGTCAGTAGGGCAGTGAATGGTGTCAGTAGGGCAGAGGATTGGTGTATGCAGAGCAGTGTGGACGGTGTCAGTTGGGTAGATGTTGGTGTCAGTAGGGCAGTGGTTGGTGTCAGTAGGGTATTGAATAGTGTCAGTAGGGCAGAGGATTGGTGTCAGTAGGGCAGAGGATTGGTGTCAGTAGGGTAGAGGACGGTGTCAGTAGAGCAGTGTATGGTGTCAGTAGGGCAGAGGATTGGTGTCAGTAGGGCAGAGGATTGGTGTATACAGAGCAGTGTGGATGGTGTCCGTTGGGCAGATGTTGGTGTCAGTAGTTTTTAATTTGTATCTTATTTTTTATGATTTTTTTTCAATGATTTTTTACAGTACTATTTTCTATTTTTTTTTTTTCTTAGAAGACCCATTGGGAATGTTTGGTGAAATATTGTGGGTCTAAACAGAGATCTATTCTTTGAGCCAGAAAAAGGGAGCAAGTACAGATATTCCCGCTTCCTTTCTCTGGACAGTGAATGAATGGGAAGAGCTCTGTGCTGTGCCAAGTGCTTCCTGTTCATTCACAAACTGAAGCATAGTAAACACAATATACCATGTTCTAGTTATGAATGGACACTGTCAGTGATCGCTATCAATCACTCACTGTGTTCATTCAGAAAAGGAAGGGGCAGGTAAATGACATATTTACCAGTCTCTTCCTGGCTCTCCATCCAGACACATCCCCCGAAGCAGCCAGCGGAATGCATGAGAAGGGGAACCTGGCAGCACTGGGGGGAGGGGAGGGGGGTCCAATGGAGAACAAGCAACACAAGGAAGAGGAACCTGGAGAGGGGAGGAGGCAGAGGTGGCATTTAGTGCAACTGATGGCTTTCCCCCCTGCAGGAGCTGAATGTTGAAGGGGGGGGTGAGGAGGAGAAGTGAGCATTGCTGGCATTTAGCTGCTGCATGGAGAAAAATACAGCCATCAGCTCCACTAAATGCACCCCCCCCTCTCCTCCAGGTTCTGGGGTCAGCAACCAAGGGATGCAATCTACCCGTCACCCACCTGAGATCGACGGGTAGATCACGATCGATGGGTTGCCGACCCCCAATCTAGAGCATCCAGTTTACAGTGGTAATAAGCCAAAAAACACAAATGTTATATACCGTGGATTACCAATTTTTAAATGTGGTGACTGCATTACTTTTTGTTCGTTTTTTTTCTCTCATTATTTTCACCCGGTGATCCATCCTGCAGCACACTTTATGTCTTATGATGTCCCTGTCAAATACACACACACGTGTCCAAAGGGATTGAAATCTGCTACTGTTAGATGGACTACCAGATATAGATGGAATTTGCTAATTAAAATGGAAAGCCGTTTAATACTTTTAAAGCTTTTACAGCAACAGAGTCTGTTTTCCTTTTGGGATAAAGGCTTTACATAAAAAGCTGATCATTGTAAGCACCCCTGTCAGTGGTAAATGGTTTGTCTCAACCCTCCACTTTTGCTGGACAGCTTAGTCTGTTAAAGGAAAGTTGAAAAATAAGATTTACTGTCAGGATCACTCAATAAAAAAAAAAGATAAAAGCCTAAAAAAAATAAAACAAGCAAATGCAGCCACCACATCTGAGAACTGGTAAGCTGCAATATAATTTTTTTTTAGGGGAGGAGGGGCTGGGGCTGGTTAATAACACTTTAACTTTAAGAAGGACTACAAGAAGCTTGTGATTCTAGAAAAGGTTAGTACAGAGATCACATATAAAATCATCTGATAAAACAATCAAACCAATTCTGGAACTCACTCTCATTGGACCAGGTATGACCGGGGTCTCCTGGTAAAAGCTCCTCCCAGGAATCTTTCCGTTTACAAATAGAATTCTTTAGCAGGTTAGATCTATGGTTTGGCTTAAGATTATGATCACATGAATGAAACGTCCAGTCCATCTTTAGATTGTTATAGTCCATGGCATTCTCAATACCAGATTTTTGAAGCAAACACAGATCTAAGTTCAGAGCCCCGAGATATGAAAACAAAGCAGACCTTCTGACTGGGATCTTTAACCACTTTAAGGACCGAGCCTCTTTCAGAGATTTGGTGTTAAAAACAGTTTTTCTTTTTGCTAGAAGATTACTTAGAATGTATGTTTAAACATAAAATTCATTAGAGTTTAGCTTTACCTTAAACATAAGTCTTGGTTAAATTACCAAGTATATATACATGGTATAACATTTTTCTCCATGTGTTTTTAACCACATAAGGACCGAGCCTCTTTCTGAGATTTGGTGTTTACAAGTTAAAAACAGTTTTTTTTTGCTAGAAGATTACTTAGAACGAATGTTTAAACATAAAATTCATTAGAGTTTAGCTTTACCTTAAACATAAGTCTTGGTTAAATTACCAAGTATATATACATGGTATAACATTTTTGTCCATGTGTTTTTAACCACTTAAAGGGCCGAGCCTCTTTCTGAGATTTGATGTTTACAAGTTAAAAACAGTTTTTTTTTGCTACTTAGTTACTTAGAACCCCCAAACATTATATATATATTTTTTCTAACACCCTAGAGAATAAAATGGCGGTTGTTGCAATACTTTATGTCACACCGTATTTGCACAGCGGTCTTATTGGAAAAAATACACTTTTTTGAGTTAAAAAATAAGACAACAGTAAAGTTAGCCCAATTTTTTTTTTATATAGTGAAAGATAATGTTACGCCGAGTAAATTGATACCCAACATTTCACGCTTCAAAAATTCCGCCCGCTCGTGGAATGGCGACAAACTTTTCCCCTTAAAAATCTCCATAGGCGATGATTAAAAAAATTCTACAGGTTGCATGTTTTGAGTTACAGAGGAGGTCTAGAGCTAGAATTATTTCTCTCGCTCTACCGATCGCGGTGGTTTGAACACCGTTTTCACATGTGGGCACTGCTCACGTATGTGTTCGCTTCTGCGCATGAGCTCGGCGGGACGGGGCACATTTAAAAATGTATTGTTTTTTTCTTATTTATTTTACTTATTTTTTTTTATTTTGACACTGTTTTTTTTAAAAAAAAATAGGTCACTTTTATTCCTATTACAAGGAATGTAAACATCCCTTGTAATAGAAAAAAAAAACATGACAGGTCCTCTTAAATATAAAATCTGGGGTCAAAAAGACCTCAGCTCTCATATTTACACTTAAATGCAATAAAAAAAATGGCCAAAAAAAGAAGCAAAAAAAATAAATGTCCCTTTAGGAGCTATGGGCGGAAGTGACGTTTTGACGTCGCTTCCGCCCTGCTATGGTATGGAGACGGGTGGGGGCCATCTTCCCTTCACTTGTCTCCATACCCAGCCATGAGAAGGACCCGATCACCTCTGCCGCTGCCGATGGCTCTGGTAAGCGGCGTAGGGCATGGGAGAGAGGCAGGAGGGATCTCTCCCGCCGTCGATAACAGTGATCTTGCGGCAAATCCGCCACAGAAACCACCATAATCGGAAACCGGACCGCCTGCTGAAGAGGAGGATACCAGGGCTAGCTGCTGCCATAACAGAGATATACATCTTCAAACAGCCGACGTATATCGGTGTGTGGTGGGCCGGAAGTGGTTAAGCACTTAGCAAAGCATCCTGAAAAGGAGATTATCATGTTGGTTTACTCGGGGTAGAGTTCATTTCAGTCTAAAGTATCTCCATTGAAGATATTCAGTGAGTCAGGATTCCCAGTGGGGAACCCCAAACTCACCAATGTTGACTGGGTCTAAGACAGAAGTATATATCACTTCTGCCTGGCCCAGAAGGCCTCCGTTGTTGGAACTAAATCCTGTAACTCTTCTTTATAATGTATCAGACTCCCTCTTTAGACGCTTCCCTGCAGGACTTGCAGTCTCCTCATTAATCTCCTCTCGGGTGCTGCTTGGCTCCTTTCCCTCTATGCTTTTCTGGCCACTGGGTCCCTCAGTGCCTAACTCCTCCTCCATGGGTTCCTCTGGGACCTTATTCCTCTGGCCAGCAAGATGGAGAAATAAGGTCCCTGAAGCTTTCTTCTCCTCTTTAGGCTGGGGGTCAGGGACTGTCTTGGCAGACGCCGCTGCTGGCATTAAAGCAGGATCCTGCTCTGGTTTTCCCCCCGACGCCTGACAGCTAGAGCTACAATTCTTCCCCACAGGTTCTACATCCAAAGGTGCAGAAAACCCCTTCTCCAACTCAGTAGCCCCAAAAGTATTGCCCTTCCTATTTGCCGCCCTTTGCCCTGAGACTGTCTTGGCCGTGCCCCCCTTAAATGGTATGGGAGAGCCCCGATTGAGTCCAGAGGAAGACCTATGATGGACTGTAGAAGATTCCTCCACAAGCTCAGACATAGCATGCTCAGTTCCAACTGGTGAGCTCCAGCCATCAATTAAGACTATCCTAGTTAAGGCCCTCGCATGTGATGCAGCAGCCCTTTGCTTTAGTTCCCTAGTCACTGTATGCTGGGTATCTTATGCTTTCTTTGTAGGGCCCGCTGCAACAGCTTGCTCTTGCTCTGACTTTTTGGCACTAGGCATCCTCCCTGCGATGTCACCATTCTCTGGGCAGATTTCTCTCATCTCCTGATTCCCCCCAATTATTTTTAAAACACCTTTCCATACACCTATCCCAGCATGGAGGGGCTCAGTGAAGGTGGTGGTGAAGGTGTAGAGGTGTCGGATCGGATCACACAGATCATAAAAGGAAATCTGCCCGGCCTCATAATCCAGATATATCCTGACTCTGTTACTGGAGATATTGTTACTGGAAATATTGGTGGATAAGGGGATCTTTTTACTGTTGTGTATCATTCTACACTGACCACCATCCCTGTACAAACCCCAGGACTTGTTATTATTTCCAATCCCTGACCGCTGTCCTTTCCTGTCTATACTGGGGTAACACATCCCGACTCTCCATCCACGTGATCCCCCGACATCCACTTCCCAGTAATGTCTCCCTGAGGAGAAACTCTGATTGCTCAACACCTGACAAAACTGAAATCTCTCTGGTGTTTCTGGACAATTCTGGTTTCTATCTGACCTGGATACAGTTTTCCTGTCATCTGATATATGCAGCCTATTACCAGCGGTGTTTACATCCAGTAATATGTCTGCAGCTTCCTGTATATAGAAGTCTACATTTCCCTCTGTTATTATATCAGACAATGTGTGTAATGTGTGTGTTATCTCAGCCACATCCAGACCCCCTCCATCATGGAGGAGCTTCTCATGTCTCTCTCTGTCCTCATTATCTCCATCCTCAGTATCACACAAGTCACCAGTGTCTGATTCCTGTAAGACAGTCAGTGGATCCGTCACGTTACACAGCTCCTCAATGTGACGCAACTTCCTGGACAGCTCCTCCTTCTTTATTTCCAGATCCCGGATGGAGATGGAGATCCGCTCTGCCCACCCAGACATCCCCCCCAGGACTCTCTTCTCCAGGTCTTCCAGACGTCTCCTGAGATCTCTAAACAGGACAGTGACTCTCTCGGTGTCACCAGGTGCTTCTTCTTCTACTTTCCTCCTGTGTTCCTGCAGACTCTGGACTCTTTCCTCCGTCTCCTCTCTCTTTGTCAGAAGTTTCTGCAAAACATTCCTCAGTGTCTCCTTCTTCTTCTCAGAAGCCTCATCCAGTGACTCCATTTCATGTCCTTTATGTCCTCCAATCAGACAGCAGGATGCACAGATACAGATATCATCCTCAGTGCAGTAATACTCCAGGATCTTCTTATGGACGAAACATTTCCTTCTCTCTATGGACAGGGTGGGGTCAATTAAGATGTGTTCTGGGGACTTTTTGTGGACTCTCAGGTGTTTATCACACAGAAAAACCTCACAATGTAGACAGGATCTAACAGCAGGTACAGGAGATTTCAGACAGTGCGTACAGAAGTACCCGGACACCTCCTGATCTGGCTGAGCAGACTTGAAATTCTCCACTATGTTACGTAGTGTTATGTTCCTCTGCAGTGCAGGCCGATCCTGAAACTTCTCTCTGCATTCAGGACAGGAATATCCTCCAGACCCCCCCTGTGTATCCAGCACACGATCAATACAGACCCGGCATCTCAGGTTTACAGGATCTGTATAAATGTTTAGACAGATGGAACATTTCAGCTTGGTAGATGCCATCGCTCCCAGGCAGAAGAGAGAAATGATAGTGAACGTGACACTTGAAAAAAAAATGCAGTTCGGTGCCACGCAATCAACAAGTCTGGGCCAGATCAGTAATATCTGACAAGATCAAAGCATAGAAGGTTCCCTTTTCTCAGGAAAAATAATCATACCTGCCAACTTTAGCAGAGAAAGAACGAGAGACAAGTGTAGAGAAGTAACGTGGCGCACTAAGTTTTCACTGAGTTGAAAGGTAGGCGTGGCTGCATCACACTGAAAAAGGGGTGTGGTTATGTAGGGTCTGAGCCTACTTACATTATACACCTCCTTTGTACCGTCAAAATATGACTTAATTATTGTGCCAACAACCTGACATGCAGAGAATTATGATGGTATTCTTAAAAAACTATTAAACCAGCCAATCGAAAAATATAAAGTAATCTCCAAAACTGAGACGGAGAAGCCAAAACAGAGGAATTTTGACTTACCTGTCAATTCCATATCTTGGACTACAGTAAAGGATACAGGAAAAGTACTCATAGGCCCTGGGTTATAGGCTCATATCCTTAGGCGATTGGGCGCTGGCAAGCTTTTGAGGGCATACCCACTGGGTACCTACACTATAACCATATACCTATACTGTGAGTCCTTAGATTTGTAGCGAGCAATGCAGAGTAACTAAGGAATGTTAGAGAGCGTGACCTGTGTCCTGTACTGTATTCCAAGATATGGAATATACAGGTAAGTAGAATTCTTATTTTCTTAATTGTACAGTACAGGACACAATGGAAAGTAATGTGTTCATAGACCCTTGGACATCCCCAAGCAATGGATAAGAGTGGTGGGCAACAACTAGGCAAACAGAACTGTGCCAACATGCCCAACAACAACAAAGGTTAACAGACCCAACTTCAGAGTGCAGCTTCATCTGCAGAAGATTAGACTTCCACCCCATAGAACTTTGCGCAAACCTGAAAAGAGGACCAGGTGGTGGCCTGGTCTATGGAGGCCTGGTGCCAAAATGCCCAGGAAGCTCTCACCGATCTGGTAGAGTGTGCAAAAAAAAGGCAGGAGGTGATTTGTTCTTTAGAGTGCAAGCTCTAGCGATCACATTTTTTTTTTCAAATTCTTTATTTATACAAGCAAGCCCATTACAACATCAAGGTTCCAAAAAAATAAGTACAAGATCACTAATGCCTTGTACACACGACCGGTTTTCCCGTCGGAATAAACTCGGATGGTTTTTCTGACAGAATTCCGCTCAAGCTTGTCTTGCATACACACGGTCACACTAAATTCCGACCGTCAAGAATGCGGTGACGTAAAACACTACGACGAGCCGAGAAAATTAAGTTCTATGCTTCCGAGCATGCGTCAAATTGTTTCTGAGCATGCGTGGTTTTTTTTTCCATCGGAAAAGCATACAGACGATCGGAATTTCCAATAGGAATTTTTTCCAACGGAAAAATTGGGAACATGCTCTCTATCCAAGTCCGTCAGAAATTCCGACAGAAAAAGTCCAATGGGGCATACACATGGTCGGAATATCCAACGAAAAGCTCACATTGGACTTTTTCCATTGGAAATTCCGACCGTGTGTACAAGGCATTATACATTTCAAAATCACTCAAAAATCCATAACTGAGTACAACAAAACATAATATTCCAATATGAGTAAAGCTCATTCTTATTTTCATATTTTAACAAGTGACTAATGATAATGTACCCAAATTTACTCAAATGGACCCTTCAGCTCTCCCATTATTTTTTATTTAAAAGTGAAAAAAACTAACACAAAAAAAAGGGGGAAAAGGACAAGGACGAGTCCCAGAGGAGATGGATTGCTTACGTGTGTTAATAAAAACAAAGGTGGGAGGACCTCACTTCCCGGAATAACTCTTTAGTAACCTTTTCCCCTTCTCTGAATATACAAACAAATTCCAAGAAGACCATGTTTTAGTATATTTTTCCCTTCTATCTTGGGCAGTAAGCACCAAGTCCTCCACGGCACCAATACTTCTGACCTTGTTGAGCTACATAACAGTGGAAGGAGGTCTAGAATCCTTAAGGCACAAAGTAACATACAGGTCCTTCTCAAAAAATTAGCATATTGTGATAAAGTTCATTATTTTCTGTAATGTTCTGATAAACATTAGACTTTCATATATTTTAGATTCATTACACACAACTGAAGTAGTTCAAGCCTTTTCTTGTTTTAATATTGATGATTTTGGCATACAGCTCATGACAACCCAAAATTCCTATCTCAAAAAATTAGCATATTTCATCCGACCAATAAAAGAAAAGTGTTTTTAATACAAAAAAAGTCAACCTTCAAATAATTATGTTCAGTTATGCACTCAATACTTGGTCGGGAATCCTTTTGCAGAAATGACTGCTTCAATGCGGCGTGGCATGGAGGCAACCAGCCTGTGGCACTGCTGAGGTGTTATGGAGGCCCAGGATGCTTCGATAGTTAAGCTCATCCAGAGTGTTGGGTCTTGCGTCTCTCAACTTTCTCTTCCCAATATCCCACAGATTCTCTATGGGGTTCAGGTCAGGAGAGTTGGCAGGCCAATTGAGCACAGTAATACCATGGTCAGTAAACCATTTACCAGTGGTTTTGGCACTGTGAGCAGGTGCCAGGTCGTGCTGAAAAATGAAATCTTCATCTCCATAAAGCTTTTCAGCAGATGGAAGCATGAAGTGCTCCAAAATCTCCTGATAGCTAGCTGCATTGACCCTGCCCTTGATAAAACACAGTGGACCAACACCAGCAGCTGACATGGCACTCCAGACCCTCACTGACTGTGGGTACTTGACACTGGACTTCAGGCATTTTGGCATTTCCCTCTCCCCAGTCTTCCTCCAGACTCTGGCACCTTGATTTCCGAATGACATGCAAAATTTGCTTTCATCCGAAAAAAGTACTTTGGACCACTGAGCAACAGTCCAGTGCTGCTTCTCTGTAGCCCAGGTCAGGCGCTTCTGCCGCTGTTTCTGGTTCAAAAGTGGCTTGACCTGGGGAATGCGGCACCTGTAGCCCATTTCCTGCACACGGTGGCTCTGGATGTTTCTACTCCAGACTCAGTCCACTGCTTCCGCAGGTCCTCCAAGGTCTGGAATCGGTCCTTCTCCACAATCTTCTTCAGGGTCCGGTCACCTCTTCTCGTTGTGCAGCGTTTTCTGCAACACTTTTTCCTTCCCACAGACTTCCCACTGAGGTGCCTTGATACAGCACTCTGGGAACAGCCTATTCGTTCAGAAATTTCTTTCTGTGTCTTACCCTCTTGCTTGAGGGTGTCAATGATGGCCTTCTGGACAGCAGTCAGGTCGGCAGTCTTACCCATGATTGCGGTTTTGAGTAATGAACCAGGCTGGGAGTTCTTAAAAGCCTCAGGAATCTTTTGCAGGTGTTTAGAGTTAATTAGTTGATTCAGATGATTAGGTTAATAGCTCGTTTAGAGAACCTTTTCATGATATGCTATTTTTTTGAGATAGGAATTTTGGGTTGTCATGAGCTGTATGCCAAAATCATCAATATTAAAACAAGAAAAGGCTTGAACTACTTCAGTTGTGTGTAATGAATCTAAAATATATGAAAGTCTAATGTTTATCAGTACATTACAGAAAATAATGAACTTTATCACAATATGCTAATTTTTGAGAAGGACCTGTAGGCTGTAGCAGCATTAATCTAGTGACAAACCACTGATTTGTTATATTTCTGGAGTGGGATTTGTGAACAGTGAAGCAAAAAAATGGCCGGATCCTCTGGTATTGGGAAATCTGTGAATTTTTTGGAAATCTTTTGTACCTCCAACCAATAATGTCTAATCTTTGGATAGGACCAAAAGATATGAAGTAATGTCCCCTGTCCCCCTCGGCATCGCCAGCAATGGTCCAAGGCCCCTGGAAAAAATTAGCAAAGGGTTGAAGGAGTATAGTAACAAAGTGTTAGTAATTTATAGTTAGATTCCTGGGTAAGTGTACAAATAGCTGATTTCAACGAGAGATGAATAATATTCTGACGCTGAACCGATGTAAAAGTTCTATTGAGATCTCTTTCCCATTTACTAAGACCCGGCATCAAAAAGTCATCTAGGGGAGCTATTAACAAGGCGTACATCTTGGAAATACTGTATTTTCCGGCGTATAAGACGACCTTTTGTACTTAAAAATATCCCCCAAAAGTTGGGGGTCGTCTTATATGCCGGTACTTGTATGAGTCAGACTGCGGGCGTCCATTATTCAAAAGCCGCGCCTCCTCCAGGTCCTGTTCCGTGATAGGCGGAACACTCAGTTTCCCAGCAGAGCCTCTGTTCAGTGTTCCGCCTATCACGGAGGCCCTCTCATCCTCGGCCTCCGGTAGGCAATGGGCACAGTGAGGTAGGCAATGGGCACAGTGAGGTAGGCAATGGGCACAGTGAGGTATGCAATGAGCACAGTGAGGTATGCAATGGGCACAGTGAGGTATGCAATGGGCACAGTGAGGTATGCAATGAGCGCAGTGAGGTATGCATTG
Source organism: Rana muscosa (assembly GCA_029206835.1). NCBI lineage: Eukaryota > Metazoa > Chordata > Amphibia > Anura > Ranidae > Rana > Rana muscosa. Next base: position 378,633,475 of record CM055118.1, read on the forward strand.
AGCGCAGTGAGGTATGCATTGAGCGCAGTGAGGTATGCAATGAGCGCAGTGAGGTATGCAATGGGCGCAGTGAGGTATGCAATGGGCGCAGTGAGGTATGCAATGAGCACAGTGAGGTAGGCAATGGGCACAGTGAGGTATGCAATGAGCGCAGTGAGGTATGCAATGAGCGCAGTGAGGTATGCAATGGGTGCAGTGAGGTATGCAATGGGTGCAGTGAGGTATGCAATGGGCGCAGTGAGGTATGCAATGGGCACAGTGAGGTAGGCAATGGGCACAGTGAGGTATGCAATGAGCACAGTGAGGTATGCAATGAGCACAGTGAGGTATGCAATGAGCACAGTGAGGTATGCAATGAGCACAGTGAGATATGCAATGAGCACAGTGAGGTATGCAATGAGCACAGTGAGATATGCAATGAGCACAGTGAGGTATGCAATGGGCGCAGTGAGGTATGCAATGGGCACAGTGAGGTGTGTCGGGAGGGGGTCATCTTATACGGCGAGTATATCCCAAAATCAACCTTTTAGCTGGAAAATTAGGGGGTCGTCTTATACGCCCAGTCGTCTTATACGCCGGCAAATACGGTAGTATGGGAACGAGGTTCCTTTTCCTCACAATACAATTCAAATGCTCAGTCTACATTACGTGCCAATCTGTATGCAATTCCACTGTGTGTTAGCAGATTGCATGCAGATTGTAAGCTGACAGATCTGCCAGACAGAGATCTGTGTGTGTGTGGTATCTCAGCAGACCAGTCTGCGAACAAACTGTTGAGTGGTGGCAGGCTATCGTTTATTTTGTATCTGGTGTGTGGGTGTGGGGACAGCGGGAAGAGTTATTAACCCTGGGGTTCAAGCTTGCAGGATAGCTAGAGGAGCTATAGAAGTGTGTAGTAATTGCTAGACTGTTCCTCAACCCTTAGAGGGCACCAGATTGTATGTAAGATTCGTATCTGCCTGTGTGTGGTCAGCTAGCTGGATGGGAGTGGAGTCTCCCTCTAGTGGTGACCAAAGGTAGTGCGGGCTGGAAATTACCACAGCCAGTCTTACATGATCAGTAGAAATCCCCCCTTATTCCCTTAGTTATTCATATTCCCCAGTGACGGAACGCATGTCGCGGTTAGCTAGTCGCCGTAGGCGGGCGCGTTCATCACAATTCATACCAACTAACTTTAGGAAAGAATGAAAGCCCAAAGGACGAGTGTAGAAAAGAAGTGCGGTGCACTGAGGTGAAAGGTGGGCGTGGCTGCATAGCGCTTAAAAGGGATGTGGTTATGCAGAGTCTGAGCCTACTTACACTATACACCCACATAATATTCCCTAATTATTGTGCCAATGCCCTGACATGCAGAGAATTATGATGCTATTTTTTAGACAGTAAAGTTACTATACAAGAAGGTTAAGAGGGCCCTTCTCATGAGAGCTTACAATCTAATGGGGGGGGGGGGGGGGGGGCAAGTGGTACAAAATGTAATACCTGGGAGTGATGAGCTGATGGAAGAATTAAAAGTTTAGTTGTTAAATGGAGAGGGATGGGGGGGGGGGGGGATGAACCACACCCTTTTTCAGCATGAAAACTAGCCAATTGAAAAACATAAATGTAATGTCCAAAACTGAGAAGGAGAAGCCAAAAAAGAGGAATTTTGACATTACTGTATTCATCTAGGATATGGAATTTACAGGTAAGGACACAGACAGTGTTCATAGGCTCGCGCCTTCAGGTGACTGCACACTAGACATGTGCACAACATAAAAAATTTGTTTAGTTTGGTTTAGTTTCTGTGCGTTTCTGTTGATTCGTAACGATTCGTAATTTCGTAAGACGTGGGTTATCGTATTCGGACTCTTTCGTATTTCCGTAAGGGTTATTTTTCTGTTGATTCGTTTTTCCGTTAGTCTAATTTTCGTTGATTCGAAATGCGTATTTACGTTATATTTTATATTCGGCCGCGTTCGTATTTTCGTAAGAACTATATTTTCGTTGATTTGCAATGATTCGTATTTTCGTGTCTAATTTCCGTTGATTGGAAAATCGTACTTGTGTAGATTTAATTACATTCGTACTTTCGTTAGAATACATTTTCCGTTTATTCGAAACACTACTCGTCGTAATTTTGGAATTCGTACTTTCGTGAGATTGACCGGCTCATTTATTCGTACTTTCGTAACATTGTTTTCGTAGATTAGTAATCTGGGCATAATTCGTAATTTTACATAATGTGTCAGAATAGGAGAAAACAAAAATATGTCAGAGATATTACAAAATACAAATATAGAAATTAGAATCTAGACAAAGTATGCTGAAGAAACAAAGAATTTCTCTCTCACAAGTCACAACTTTACTCACAAATCCAACAGAACAGTGCAACCTACCCAACCACAACCTATCTGGACTGTGGATGGAATGAACTGCAGCCTAACACAGAAAAACACACAAGGGAATAAGAAACAAGCTCATTGGGGGAAGAGACAACCTCTTCAGGGGAAGGGACAACCTCTTCAGGGGAAGGGACAACCTCTTCAGGGGAAGGGACAACCTCTTCAGGGGAAGGGACAAGCTTATTGGCCATTGGCCAACGTCCAGAACTAATTCAGAACTAACAAAATAGAATTTAAGTTTTTTCGAATTTTCGTTGTTTTGATTTCCGTTTTCCGAAGATTCGTAAAAAAAAAATCGTTCATTTTGATTTTCGGTAATATGGATCTTTGTTCGTTATTTTCGTTGTTTTGTTTTACGTTTTACGAATATTCGTAATTTCGTGATTTCGTTCATTTTGATTTTCGCTATTTTTTGATCTTTGTTCGGTATTTTCGTGGTTTTTATGTTTTCGTTTACTTTTTCGTATTTTGGCTGTTTCAAATTTACTAAATTCGTATTTTCGTTGTTTTCCATATTCGTTCTTTTAAATAATTTGTTGTTCGTTTGTAATTTTATCAAACCGTTCGTTTATTCGTATGTTTACGAATCAACGAATATAACGAATTTTGACGAATAACGAATTCGTAACTAAACGAATTGCACGTGTCTACTGCACACTAGCAAGCTTTTGAGGGCACATCCACTGGGCGCCTCCCCTATAACCCTACCCCCCTCTGTGAGTCCACTGTTTTGGAGCAGTAACCAAGTAATGGAAGGGAGAGTGGCCTGTGTAAGTTTTTTTAATTCTTTTCATTACAAGACACAGGCAAACATTCATAGACCCTTGGACATCCTCAAGCAATGAATAAGTAGGGCAGGAAACAATATTGCAAAAGAACTGTGCCAACGGGCCCAACAACAACAACGGTCAACAGACCCATGACTCAAGTGCTGCTGCATCAGCAGAAGGTTGGACATCCACCTGGTAGAACTTTGAGAAAGTATTAAAGGAGTAGTAAAGTTACATGTTTTTTCACCTTAATGCATCCTATGCATTAAGGTGAAAAAACATTCGACAACACCGGCCCCCCCCCCCCCGAGCCCTCGTTTTACTTACCTGGCCCCTCGAAAGTCCCGCGCTCGTCCCCGTCATCCTCTTCGGTTTTCAGCCTGGCCGCCGATTGGCTACACTGGATGGATTGAAAGCAGCGCAGCCATTGGCTGGCGCTGCTGTCAATCACATCCAATGACGCGGCGCGCCGGGGGGCGGGGCCGAGTGATACAGTCGGCAGCTATGGCCGCCGCTGTATCACGGGAGCGCGCCCGCAATAACTCCACACCATGCAAGCTCGCTCGCATTATGGTGTGGAGTCCTTGCAGGGAGGAGCCAAGACAGCCGCCGAGGGACCCCAGAAGCGGAGGATCAGGGCCACTGTGTGCAAAACGAGCTGCACAGTGGAGGTAAGTATAGACTGTTTGTTATTTTAAAAAAAAACGGGAACCTGTAGTGTTCCTTTAACAGAGGACCAGGTGAGCTATGGGGGACTGGTGCTGAAATGTCAATGATCTGGTGGAATCGGCATGTAAAAGTCCAGGGGGAGATTTCTCCTCTGGAGCGTAAGCTCTAGCGAACAGATTTCTTATCCTTCTCGGGATGATGGGTTTAGAAGCACGGTGCCACATGCAAGGTCCAAGAGGACAGGACTATTATCCCATTGATGGAGAAGACTGATACCACCTTGTCAAGGAAGGATGGTCTTGGCCGTAAGACAACCTTGTCTTTGTGAAGTATGAGAAATGGCTCCTTACAGAATAGAGCTGCCAACTCAGGGTCATGTCTGACAGAGGTAAAAGCAGCCAAAAAAAAAAGAGGTCATCTAAGGGAATATTCCTGAGAAGTGCAAAGGGTGCTTTCTGCAGGGCAGAGAGAACCAAGTTGAGATCACAAGGAAGCACAGGGTGCTTAAATTGAGGTGTAATGTGAGATACCCCTAGAACAAACGTTTTTACAAGGGCCAGCAAAGCCAGGGGTCTTTTTTAAGAGAATGGACAAAGCCAATACCTGTCCTTTTTAGAGTGATTAAGGCCAAGTTCTTGTCAAGACCTGATTGTAGGAAGGCTAAAATGTGAGGCACATAGTGATCTCTGGGACTGAAGTACCTATGTTCACATCAGGCAAAGAAGGTTTTCCAGGTATAATGCCGCGTACACACGACCGTTTTTCATGACGAGAAAAATTTAATTTTTTTATTTGGTCATTAAAAATGATCGTGTGTGGGCTCCAGAGCATTTTTCACGACGTGAAAAATGGCCATTAAAAATTTGGAACATGCTCTAATTTTTCTCGTCGTTTTTCACGTCGTTTTTCACGTCGTCGTTTTTCTCGTCATGAAAAACGGCCGTGTGTAGGCTTTAACGACGTGAAAAAAAGCGTGCATGCTCAGAAGCAAGTAATGAGACGGGAGCGCTCGTTCTGGTAAAACTAGCGTTCGTAATGGAGATAGCACATTCGTCATGCTGTAACAGACTCAAGAGCACGAGGCTGAAAAGCGCGAATTGTCTCTCACCAAACTTTACTAACAGGAGGATCAGCAAAAGCAGCCCAAAGGGTGGCGCCATCCGAATGGAACTTCCCCTTTAGAGTGTCGTCGTACATTTCGTACGTCACCGCGCTTTGCTCGAGCATTTTTTTTCATGATAGTGTGTATGCAAGGCAGGCTTGAGAAGAATCACGTCGAGAAAAACGTCGTTTTTTTCAATGACATTAAAAACGGTCGTGTGTACGCGGCATAATAGATCATTCTGGAAGTGGCTTTCCTTGTTTTTAGCAAGGTAGGAATATAGGAATAACAGACACAGAGAACCCTCTTTTTTTCTGGAACTGGGCTTCATCACCAATGCCGTCAAGCCAAAGACTGACAACAGGATCAAACACAGGTCCTGAGATAGCAGACCTGGCCCATTTGGGAAAAGGCAAAGGTTCATCTTATAGATGTCTGAGTTTGTCTGTGTAATAGTTTTTTTTGGGCTAGTTTTGGTGCAACGAGACTCATCTGTTTCCTCTCTGCTCTATCTTGTTCAGCAGGCAAGGCATCCTTTAAAATGAATGGAAGGTGTAGATTAGGCTAAACTAAGACCAAGTAATTATCAAGGCATCCAAGGCCAACACTAGAGGAAATCTAACTTGGTGGATCTCCAGCCCAGCTCTAACAATAGGGAAGTATTTCCTTCCTTATCACTGGAAACTGATAAACACATATTCTGGTCTTTCAGGCTGAGGTTGTCCGATTTTCAGTTGTACACTCCTGGGATTTGGACAGAAGTACAGTATATTTCCATCCATGAGATTATCTGGTCTGATTTCTTCAGGGTTGCACGACTCCCGGTGCCCCCTTGATGGTTGATGTGAGCCACAGCTGTGGCATTGTCTGACTGCACCTTGCAGAGCCCTTTCATATTGCTCTAAGCACTAAGATGCTGATGGGGAGCTTGGCTTCCAGCGGTGATCATGTTCCCTGGACCACAAGGGACTGGAACACTCCTCCAGTTTTCAGTGATAAGGAAGGAAAGACTTCCCTATTGTTAGAGCTGGGCTGGATATCCACCAAGTTAGACAACTCCTTGCTTGGCTGGACAGGAGAATGGGTAGGTTGAGAGAAGGAGCATGCTTGTTCCAGGTAGACAAGACGTTTTGTTGGAGAGGTTTTGAATGAAATTGGGTTAATGGTAGAGCCATGAAGGAGGCTACCATGAGACCTAGAACCGCAATGGAGAAACTCGATGTGGCATGTCTCTTTGACCTCAATTCTCTAGCGTAGGCTCTGAAATAAAGAATTGTCTTTTCTGGAAGGAAAAAGATCTTTGTTTGGGAAGTGTCCAGGACCAGACCTAAGTATTCCAGGTGAAGAGAACCCCGGAGAGCAAATTTTTGAAAATGGATCATCCAACTGAAAGTCTAGAACATCTGAATTAACCTGTGGATATTTGCCAACAGCTGAGAGGGACACAAGTTCTTCAGAAGAAGGTCACCTAGATAACCTGTGACCTGAATGCCTTGAGTTCTGAGGAGGGCAAGAGGAGGTGCTGGGATATTTGTGAATGCTCTGGGAGCAAAGGATAGGCCAAACAGCAGTGTTGCAAACTGGAAATGATTGTCTGCCACTGCAAAGTGTAGAAAGCTGGTGAGGTGGTTATATGGGAATATTCAGAAAGGCATCTTGGAGGCCTATGAATGCCCTGCCTTTCCCTTATCTCAGTGAGGCAATTACCGACATTGCAGATTTCATGCCAAATTTTGGAATCTGAAGGTATTTGCTGAGGAATTTTAAGTCCAAGATAGAGTGAATACCTCTATTGGGCTTTGGCACTGTGAACAGGTTTGAATTAAATCTTTTGAACCTGTCTTGTGGGGATGCTGGCACAACTATTCCCTGGGACAAAAATGGTTGAGGGCAACTTTGCAAATCTGTCCTTGAACAGTCTTTGGTTGATTCGAGAGAAGAATGTGAGGGAGTAGAGTAGTTTGTACCCCTTTGATTCCACCAATCAAACTCACTGGTCTTGGAGGTCTGACCCAGAGCAGCAAACTGTAACAGATGTCCCTCTTAAGAGTGAGGGTGCCACTTCATTGGGAAGAGGTCTTTGTTGTAGACATGCTGGGCTTTGAGACCCAAGTCTTGTACCAAAGAGAAGGGCTGAACTTAGGACTAAAAGTTGAAGTCTGGTTGGAAGAATAAGGTGCTCTGAGTTTTGCAGTGGTAAAGGGACCTGAGGAGGAGGGGGGGGGGGGGTTTGGAATCTTCCACTATGAAAGTAAAACTTTCCCTGTAATATTTTTTTATGAATTCCTCAAGTTCCTCCCCAGACAGACATTTTCCTTGAAAAGGCATACATGTGAGGCATCTCTTTCAGGAAGCTTCAGCTGTTCAGGCTTTTTGCCACAAGATTCTGCACATGTAAATGGCGATTTAGGCCATTCTAGAAAATTATCTCATGAGGTGTTCTAGAGCAGTGGTCTCTATACTTTCTAAACAAAGTGCCAGTTTACTATCCTTCAGACTTTAGGGGTCCAGACTGTGGCCATTGAGAGTAGAAAAGGTCCCAACATCAGTGGGGAAAAAAATGCCTCTTCGTTTGTTTCAGTGGGAGGAATTGTGCCCCATCACTGGTGTCATTGAGACCTATTGTTGGTGTAATTGGGATAAATTGTGCCCCATTGTTGGTGTCATTGGGAGGAATTGTGTCCCATTGCTGATATCAGTAGATAAAACAGTGCCCCCAGGGCCAGATACGAGCAAACAAAGGGACACTTTGGCCCCCGGGCCGAAGTTTGAAGACCACTGTTCTAGAGCATCCACACAAGAATGCAGAACAGAAGGTTTTGGCTGAAACTGCTCTAATTAACCACTTTGCATCCGGGCCAATTCTGACACTTCGCTCCTACATGTAAAAATCCCCAAAAAATTTCTAGAAAATTACATAGAACCCCCAAACATTCTATATATTTTTTTAGCAAAGACCCTAGAGAATACAATGGCGGTCATTGCAACTTTTTATCTCGCACGGTATTTGCGCAATAATTTTTCAAACGCATTTGTTTGGGAAAAAAAAACGGTTTCATGATCTAAAAAAATATTAAAACATTAAAGTTAGCCCAATTTTTTTGCATAATGTGAAAGATGAAGTTACGCCGAGTAAATAGATACCCAACATGTCACCCTTCAAAATTGCACACACTCGTGGAATGGCGCCAAACTTCGGTACTTAAAAATCCTCATGAGCGACGCTTTAAATTTTTTTACTGGTTACATGTTTTGAGTTACAGAGGAGGTCCAGGGCTAGAATTATTGCTCTGGGTCTAACATTCGCTGCGATACCTCACATGTGTGTTCTGAACACCGTTTTCATATGTGGGCGGGACTTGCGTATGCGTTCGCTTCTGCGTACGAGCACACGGGGAAAAGGGGCACTTTAATTTTTATTTTTTTTATTGTTAATTTTACTTTAAACTTTTTACTTTGGCACTTTAAAAAATAAAATAAAAATTTTGATCACTTTTATTCCTATTACAAGGAATGTAAACATCCCTTGTAATAGGAATAAGCATGACAGGTCCTCTTTACAGTGAGATGTGGGGTCAATAAGACCTCACATCTCACCTCTAGGCTGGGAAGCTTGAAAAAATACAAACAAAAAATAAACAACGATCACCGCTTCCTAGCCGAGGCGGCGCCGTTTTTTGGAATGCAGAGGCCGGGCGTGACGTCATAACATCGCGCCCGGCCTCCGAACGATCATAGAGACTCTATGGTAAGAACGATCATAGAAATCTCTATGGTAAGAAGCCGGGGCCAGCGGATCCTGTCACCGACTCACCGATCGCACAGGTGAGTCGGTAGAAGCACCGGAAGGTGGCAGGAGGGGGGGGGTCCCCTCTCGCTGCCTGTAAGAACGATCAAGCGGTGGAACAGCCGCTATGATCGTTCTTACGGTGCACAGAATCGCCGGCTCTAAAAAATGATATCTGAATGATGCCTATAGCTGCACCCATCATTCAGATATCCCGGCTCAAACTCAAGGACGTCCGTCTGGTACAAAGTGGTTAAAGCAACATCCTGGAACACAGGATCATGTGGGTCGTTCACTGCCCTAGTCCAGTTAGCTGTAGTTTGACATACAGAAATTGCAGCGAGAGCTGGTTGCAGGGCTGGGCCTGCCAAAGTAAAGAGAGAGTTTTAAGAGCATCTCAATCTTTCAATCTTCTGAATTTTTGAATAAATGAACATCTTCAATGGGTAGAGTGATATGTTTGTTAGGACTGATGGCAGGATCAACTACAGGAACATACCGATTTTGAGTGAACTCTTTTAACACTGAATAGAGTTCATCAAGGATTTTGAGAGGAGTAAAAATCCTTTCTGGGGTAATCCAATCGTCAAAGGTTGCCCCTTATGTTTGTTTGTGAATGGGGAATGTTTTTGAGAGCTTTCCTGGAATCATTGAAACCAGGGCCGCCATCAGGGGGGTACAGGCAGTACACCTGTAAGGGGCCCGGATGGCGAACGTCAACCCCCCCCCCCCCTTTTTTTTTTTTTTTTATTATTATTAATTTATTTTTATTCTTAATTTATTTTTATTTATTTATTTATTTTTTTGTAAGGGGCCCAGAGGTCCCCAGGGCCCCGGATGGAAACCTCACTTTTTTTTATTTATTTTTTATTGTTAATCTTTTTATTTAATTATTTTTTTTATTTAATTTTTTTTATTTTATTTTTTGTAAGGGGCCCAGAGGTCCCCAGAGGCCCCAGATGGAAATCTCCCTTTTTTTTAATAAAAATTATTATTTTTTTATATATATATATATATATATATATATATTTTTGTAAGGGGCCCAGAGGTCCCCAGGGCCCTGGAAGGCAACCCCCCCTTTTTTTGTGTTCGTCAGCACCCAAACCCCCTGCTTCTCAATTCGTGGTTGCACCCCCCCCCCCGCTTCTCAATCTGTGGCAGCCCCCCCGCTTCTCAATTTGCGGCGGCAGCACCCCCCCCCCCCCGGGTTCTCCTCTGCTCCAGGGGGCCCATGCCTGAAGCTGTGTAAGGGGCCCCAAAATTCCCGATGGCGGCCCTGATTGTACCCAAAGGGACATGGTGAGATGGAGGAGAGTCAAAGTGCACAATGCCAAGACTTTTGAGGATGGTGGCCATGAGCTTTTCCACATTAGCAAGCATATTGTGCGAAGCGCCTCCTTCGATTATATGGCAGTTTGGGGAAGAAAAAAATCTTCTGTAGCTTCCACCTCTACAGTGCATCCGGAACGTATTCACAGCGCTTCACTTTTTCCACATTTTGTTATGTTACAGACTTATTCCAAAATGGATTAAATTCATTATTTTCCTCAAAATTCTACAAACAATACCCCATAATGACAATGTGAAAGAAGTTTGTCTGAAATCTTTGCAAATTTATTAAAAAAAAAAATGAAAAAAAAAATCACATGTACAGTACATACGTTAAGTATTCAGAGCCTTTGCCAATACATTAAAAATTGAGCTCAGGTGCAACCTGTTTCCACTGATCATCCTTGAGATGTTTCTACAACTTGATTGGTGTCCACCCGTCATAAATTCTGTGGATTGGATATGATTTGGAAAGGCACACATCAGTCTATATAAAGGTCCAATAGTTAACAGTGCATGTCAGAGCACAAACCAAGCCATGAAATCCAAGGAATTGTCTGTAGACCTCCGAGACAGGATTGAATGGAGGTACAGATCTGGGGTAAAGTACAGAAACATTTCCGCAGCGTTGAAGGTCCCAATGAGCACAGTGGCCTCCATCATTCGTAAATGGAAGAAGTTTGGAACCACCAGGAATCTTCCTAGAGTGGGCTGCCTGGCCAAACTGAGTGATCGGGGGAGAAGGGTCTTAGTCAGGGAGGTGACCAAGAACCCGATGGTCACTCTGTTAGAGCTACAGCATTTCTCTGTGGAGAGAGGAGAACCTTCCAGAAGAACCACCATCTCTGCAGCACTTCACCAATCAGGACTGTATGGGGGAGTGGCCAGACAGAAGCCACTCCTTAGTAAAAGGCACATTACAGTCCACCTGGAGTTTGCCAAAAGGCACCTGAAGGACTCTCAGACCATGAGAAACAAAAAAAATTCTGGTCTGATGAAACAAAGATTGAACTCTTTTGCATGAATGGCAAGCGTTGCGTCTGGAGGAAACCAGGCACCGCTCATCACCTGGCCAATACCCTCCCTACAGTGAAGCATGGTGGTGGCAGCATCATGCTGTGGGGATGTTTTTCAGCTTCAGGAACTGGGAGACTAGTCAGGATCGTGGGAAAGATGAATGCAGCCATGTACAAGGACATCCTTGATGAAAACCTGCTCCAGAGCTCTCTGGACCTCAGACTGGGGTGAAGGTTCATCTTCCAACAGGACAACGACCCTAAGCACACAGCCAAGATAACAAAGGAGTGGCTACGGGACAACTATGTGAATGTCCTTGAGTGACCCAGCCAGAGCCCAGAATATCTATGGAGAGATCTGAAAATGACTGTAATAAGTGTAGTGTCGTATACCCGCGCTTAGGAATAATTGTAAGGGTGTGACTCCTCACAGTGAAAAAATTTGTCAATTAATTGATTAGTTGAATATAAGAGCTGCAGCCCCCCTAGTAAGTCCCTTGAAGAGGGTCCTAACAGTAAAGAGAGAATTGAATATTTGGGGTATGGCGCTGCTCACTGATCCTAATAGGACCAGTACTCCAGTGTAGTATAAAGTGATAAAACACAAAATAGTGAATAAATGTGATCTAACCACACTTAAAATGGTGGTAGTGCCGCTATCTTCAAAGAATCAAAAAACAATACGAAATGCACACCACAAGTGATCATGGGGGCTAATGGAAACTGTGTAAAACGTCACATATCTCTATGTCCCTCAGGAGAGGCGGGTACCAGCTACACAACACAATTGCGAGTTATATATAAATTTATATCTCATCCATGGCACTGCATAACTCCAAACATTAAGTGCTTCAAGCAGTGATAAGTCCAAAAATAGTGCAATGGTAACAGTGCTATTTGCTATGTCTCCAGGGTGAGGCACTAGTCTGTGACTGCAGATTGCATGACTATGCCAAACAGCATGAATCTGAGTAGATTTTGGGAATTATGACAAGATAAACAGTCCTCTTCATAAAGCTGATAGATAACGTGCTGATCTTCAGTTAGGCATACAGTTCATCCCCCACATGTGTCCCCACTCACCAGCTCCTTTCGCCCCCGCAGGGGTAAACAGCACGAAGGGATATCCGGGTCACACAGAGGGAGAGGTCAGCTGTGCGGATTCCTCAGAAGTATTTTGAAATTCCGTGGAAGGAAAGGCTCCCAAATACCTTGTTAATGAAAGCACAAAGAAGCTCCCATAGTGCAGGTAAAAAAACTCCAGGCTTCATTAAAACTTATTTAAAAACAACAAACTAAAAAGTAAAGAAAAGTGAAAAACACAGTCCCTGGCTCGCGTATGAAGCCGCAATCAATACAAGCCACAATCAATGCTAGCTGGTGAGCGCAGCGTGCGTCCCAACTGCGTTCTAGCTGCACTTCCGGATTAGCGTGGTGTGCGTAGTACGTAGCTCCGCCTTACGCGTTTCGTCATTGGACTTTGTCTAGAGGCGGTACCACCATACGCTATCTCCACGCTTAAAAGGCAAGAGCTTCACTTCAGACCCACCCACTCCCTCCGGGCCAGCGAATCAAGCCATAGATTGGATAGACATCATCAGCCAATAGGCTGACCATGGTTGGGTAGGATAATTCTATCTCCGTGGGAAATTTATATCCCGGGCCATACTTTCTATCGTGACGCTCTTACAAGTAGTTAATATACCAAGATTAAGAGGCTGGGAAGTCTGTCATATACATAAATAATATATTAATATACAAAACCAACACATGTATATATGTATATTGCCTTAGGCAACGCTCCAAAAATCCTATATGTACCTCTATCTATGATGAGTGTCAAGCGCCCTCTAAGGCGATGCCAGGTAACTACACTGGATGCAATATGCAAACCCAGCTAATACCTGGTAAACATAGAGAAGTTACCACATGTAGAATGTATCCGTATCTATGATAGCGATGTCATGCGCCCTCTATAATGAGGTATCTATACTGGATGCACTATGTAAACCCAGCTAATACCTAATAATCTGGGAAGTATTAATTCATGAGCTATAGTACCTAAAATATAGATACAATAAAGATGTATATTACAAAAGCCCAATGTTGACCAAAGTAACATACCATTTGGTGTATGTAATCCGGGCTGGAAATAATCTACTATAACCCCCACCAAAGCTAAGGGGATGGAGTAGAACTAGTATATAGGTAGGCCCCAATTAGGGCCATACTTACTATATACACCAGATTGTCTTATAATGCACTACTGATTGTACTAAGTATATTATGCCCATCCGTGGGTCCAGGCCAAACCAATGGCTATCAGTAATTGATGACTAACTGGAAAAAGATTGATTACATGACACTCCCCATCCAACCTGATGAAGCTTGAAAGGACCTGCAAAGAAGAATGGAAGAAACTGCCCAAAAATAGGTGTGCCGAGCTTGTAGCATCATACTCAGAAAGACTTGAGGATATAATTGGTGCAAAAGGTGCTTCACCAAAGTATTGAACAAAGGCTGTGATACTTATATACATGGGATTTATTTTATTTTTAAAACATTTGCAAAGATTTCAAACTTCTTTCAGGTTGTCATTATGGGGGATTGTTTGTAGAAGCTTGAGGAAAATAATGAATTTAATCTATTTTGGAATAAGGCTGTAACATAACAAAATGTGGAAAAAGTGAAGCACTGTGAATACTTTCCGGGTTGCACTGTATATCCTCCCCATTCCCTTCTGTGTCTGCCTCGTCTAGGGCAGGCATATCGAGATCCGACTCAGGTAGAGAAACAGGAGTAGGAGAGGATGAGTGGTGTTTTTGAGCCCTGGGCAAAGATGGTTGTATTAAAGCCATTACTTTTCCGAGGAATTATGACAACGATGAAGAAAATTCTGCTTTTGTCAGGCGGATTCTTGTGTACCTGAAACAGAGCTGGAATCGGATGCAGAGACCAGTGTTAGAATCGTCTCCTGCTCCTTGTAAGAGACCCATCTTCACTCTGAGGTGGAGTACTGCGCGGGTCCTTCTGCAGAGGGAATGCTCACCTGTAGTATTATCATTAGACATGTGCCATTCGTTTAGTTTCTAATTAGTTTTTTAACGAATTTTGAGAAATTCCTTAATTCCGAAATTTCCGAATTTCCGAATTTTTTAATTTTCAGATTTCCGAAATGTCGATTTTCAAAATTTTCGCATTTCGAAAATTCGAGATTCGAAAATACAGAATTTGAAAATCTAAAATTCGAAAATGGGAAATCTGGAAAGTAGAATTTCTGAATTCCGAATTTTGGAAATTCGAAAATTCGTTTTTTTCGTTTTCGTTTCATTCGGTTTTTTGCATTTTTTTCGGAAATTCGAAAAATTCATTTTTTTAGTTTCATTCTTTTTTTTGCTTTTTTTTGGAAATTCGAAAAATTCGTTTTTTTGTTTTTTTTGCTTTTTCGGGAATTTGGAATTTTTGAGTTTCGGAATTCCGAATTTTCGAATTTCCCGAATTTCTGAAAAAAGCAAAAAAACGAATAAAACGAAAACTGATTTTTTTTTTTTCGAATTTCCCGTGCACATGTCTAATTATCATGGCTTTCTTTCACCTGGTCTCCACCATAGCTATGTGAGAGGGTATTCCCCTGTGGTGTACTCAGAGTAGGGTGAAGAGTATAGGGGAGAATGCAACAACCCACATGTAGACCACCCTGAAGCAAATTCTCACAGGGAAAGGGCAGGAGGAAGCATCTGAACACCATATAAGGGTGGAAGTGGCAGTAAAATGTATGGCCTGTGGTGTGATGTAACACCTGGTCCCCCCCCCCCCCCCCCCCTGAGACTAAGCTCTGAGTGGTTGAGCTTTAGCACCAATTTTTAAAAGTTTACACCGAAGTGAATATAATTCCAATATATCCTCGGGCTTTTACAGGATGAGCCTGTCTTCCCTGTCCAAGCTGCTGGACTGTATATAAAGTCCATGCTTTGCCGATCACAGTGGGCATACTCCCAAAGGGGTATTCATGGATTGGGTTCCATAGAGATGGACCTGGACAGCACCCTGTGGCTGACTACATATGTTGCACTAAGTGCCGAGATGATTGCCCATGCAGGATCTAGCGCCTAACGCAACGTTCCAGGCCATCCCCACAGCAAGGGGTCCTGGTACAACTCCCAAGGTTTTTCTGTGGTTTTGTGAAAAGGCTTGATGGGGGTGCTAAATACGTGACACTACAATGAATGTGCTAACAAAACAATTTCAGACCATGCCTGCATGCAAGAGAAGCACCGCTCTGACTGTGAAGCCTCTGGTGAGATAATAGAAGACCGACACACCTACTCCAGGTGCTCAGGCTTGGGATGTCCTCCTTCCATCCAAGTGAGATACTTGAGAATAAAAAAACGAAATGCCGAAAACTCTGTAAATTCTTCTGTAATCTTTTATTATAACATGATTATTAAAATGTGACAGCTGACGCGTTTCGGCCTTAAAGCAAGGCTAAGTGCCGAAACGCGTCAGCTGTCACATTTTACCGGTCATGTAATAATAAAAGATTACAGAAGAATTTCCAGCGTTTTGTTTTTTTTTATTTCAGACCATGTGACATGGAATAATGTGAAATATCAAATATTGAAATTGAAATTATTTACAAAGTGTCTATTGAAAGTCCATAAATCTTCAGTGAAAAAAAAAAAAACTTGATGAATCAAATCAAGAGTGTGCAGAAAGTCCTTCACCGCTTGACAGGGGATCCAAGTCACACCCAATGTGCTCAAATGAAAAACCTGCTCACCAGATCTCCATGACCTCTTTGTAATAGAGCAGTGTTTCTCAACTCCAGTCCTCAAGGCGCCCCAACAGGTCATGTTTTCAGGATTTCCCTCAGATGAAACAGCTGTGGGAATTACTAAAGCAGTTAAACTAGATCAAATAACCTGTGCAAAACAATGGAGAGCCTGAAAACATGACCTGTTGGGGCGCCTTGAGGACTGGAGTTGAGAAACACTGTAATAGAGTGTATAAATTACTGACTCCGTTTTAGATTCCCTTCATTTTCTTCTGAGTAGAAATTAACTTTTGAATGTATGTGTTTTGACATAATAAGCTTAATAAACCATCAGTTTGCATAGAAACACAGCCTGTGAGTCACTGTGGTTAAGCGGATTCACGGAGCAGCCTGTTGTGTCAGCAAAGTCATCAGCTAGTTCATGTTAACTAGTCAGCAGTTTAAATCATGATAAGAAAGTACTGAGTTTGTATAACTTTTAGAAACATATACCGTATATACTCAAATATACTGTAAGCCGAGTTTTTAAAGCGGAGGTCCACCCTGAATTTTTTTTTAAATTAAAAATCCTACAAAAAAAAAAATTTATAGAAAAAAAAAAAAAATTATACTCACCCTAAATGTTGCTATGCGGAAGTCCCCTAATCTGCCTCTAATATGCCTCTTCTCGTCCGCGGTGGGTCTACTTCCGCTTCCTCTTCTTGTCAATGGGGCGCACTGCCTTCTGGGAACTGTGTGTATCCCAGGAGGCAAGCCGCCCATTCACAAAGCGCCGTGCGAGTGGCGCATGCGAGTGGCGCTTCACTGCCTGTTTCCCTTACTCAGGATGGAGGAGCCGGGACCTGCCAGCAGCGATCGATCGCCGTGGCGGGACCGACATCGCGGGCGAGTAGGACAGGTAAGTGTTCTTATTAAAAGTCACACTGTTAGTAGCTGCTGACTTTTTTTTTTTTTTTTTTGGCTGCACCTCCACTTTAAGCACATTTTTAGGTGCTGAAAATGGCCCCCCTCGGCTTATACTCGAGTCTCCTTTTTGCGCCTGATCTCCCGGACTTTGGGGACCCGGTACCGGCCGGCTGTAGGTCCTCTGGACCCCATCACTCTTCCTCTACAAGTGTGCAAAGTTTGTTGTCCAGGGGACCTACAGCCGGGGAGCACCGATTTTTCAAAGCCGGCCACCCCTTCCATAGACTCCCATGTTAAACTTTAATTTCTCTGGTGAGTTTGGGGATCCGGAACCGGCCGGTCGTAGGTCCTCTAGACCCGAAACTTGGCACACATGTAGCCCCATTTCACCTCTATAAGTGTGCAAAGTTTTCTGTCTTGGGGACCTACAGCCGGGGAGCACAGATTTTTCAAAGCCGAGCACCTCTTCCATGGACTCCCATGTTAAACGTTAGTCTAGTCATGGACAAAGAGAGGCATGGACACAGTGAGGCATGGACACAGTGAGGCATGCACATGGACACAGTGAGGCATGGACACAGTGAGGCATGCACATGGACACAGTGAGGCATGGACACAGTGAGGCATGGACATGGGCACAGTGAGGCATGGACATGGGCACAGTGAGGCATGGACACAGTGAGGCATGGACATGGACACAGTGAGGCATGGACATGGGCACAGTGAGGCATGGACATGGGCACAGTGAGGCATGGACACAGTGAGGCATGCACATGGACACAGTGAGGCATGGACACAGTGAGGCATGGACATGGTCACAGTGAGGCATGGACATGGGCACAGTGAGGCATGGACACAGTGAGGCATGCACATGGACACAGTGAGGCATGGACACAGTGAGGCATGCAGATGGACACCCTAGGCTTAAACTCGAGTCAATACGTTTTCCCAGTTTTTTGTGGTAAATTTAGGTGCCTCGGCTTATATTCGGGTCGGCTTATACTCGAGTATATACAGTATTTGAAAATGAGATACAAAAATGAAATACAAAAGAGTTATATGAAATTCCAGATTGGACAGAATGCAACACAGCTAATAAACTAGCTTGGACACTGACCTGTGTAATCAGTAGATGAACAGAAACCAAAATGGAAAGTAAATGAAGAGAAGAGAAATCCAAATCCAATCAATATTTGGGGTGACTACTCTTTGCCTTCAGACCAGCATCAGCTCTTCTAGGTAGACTTGCACACAATTTTTGAAGGAACTCGGCAGGTAGGTTGTTCCAAACATCTTGGAGAACTGAGAACAGATCTTCTGTGGATGTCGGCTTCCTCCTATCCTTCTGTCTCTTCATGTCATCCCAGAAAGACTCCATGATGGCGAGATCAGGGCTCTGTGGGGGGCCAAGCCATCACTTCCAGGACTCCTTGTTCTTCTTTACACTCAAGATGTTAATACTAAAGATTTTAATTCAGGTTTTCGTAATGCTACGTCATCAGGAAGCGTCCGTACGTCGAGTCGCCTCACTTCCGGGTCAGAGCTTCCAGTTTGTCTCTCAGTGGCAGTGGAAAGCACGCCGATCTCACAGCGTGAGCTCCCACCAACATTCATGCCGGTCATCCCTAGTGCCGGGACAGGGCTTCCATCCCTTATGGGCAACCGTGTTGGAGAGGAGAGTACTGTCTAGAAGTTCCCTTAATTCATCCCCACTCTATTTGCTCCTGAATTTCAATCTAGTGTTCCCAGACCTACTTTTTAAGTAAAGAGTGAAAGGAATCAAACCGTCTGACGACCAACCTGGTTAATGCAGGCAGACCACCAGGGACCCACGGATCCGTGAGCGACCAAATGAGACACGGGAAACGGGCTTGAGTGTGTTCATAAGATCTCTGACTTTATTGAGGAAACAGTAGCTTATATGCAGAAGAAAGAAGGGAGGGGCTGTGTTTTAATGTACCGTATATACTTGAGTATAAGCCGACCCGAATATAAGCCGAGGCACCTAATTTTACCACAAAAAAATTGGAAAACGTATTGACTCGAGTATAAGCCTAGGGTGTCCATCTGCATGAATTACTGTGTCCATGACTAGACTGACGTTTAACATGGGAGTCTATGGAAGGGGTGCTCGGTTTTCAAAAATCGGTGCTCCCTGGCTGTAAGTCCCCCAGACAAAAAACTTTGCACCCTTATAGAGGAGAAATGGGGCTACATGTGTGCCAAGCTTTGTGTCATGGGGACCTACGACCGGCTGGTTCCGGGGCCCCAAAGTCACCGGAGAAATTACCGTTTAACATGGGAGTCTAAGGAAGGGTTGCCCGGATTTGAAAAATCGGTGCTCCCCGGCCGTAGGTCCCCCGGACAACAAACCTTGCACACTTGTAGAGGAAGAGTGATGCTACATGTGTGCCAAGTTTGGGGTCCAGGGGACCTACAGCCGGCTGGTACCGGGTCTCCAAAATCCGGGAGATCAGGCGCAAAAAGGAGACTCGAGTATAAGCAGAGGGGGGCCATTTTCAGCACAAAAAATGTGCTGAAAAACTCGGCTTATACTCGAGTATATACAGTATATATTTTCTATTTTAGTGATCATCTTATATACTGTGCCTGCTGTTAAAGGTCTCCTGAAGAAGCCACCAAATGGCGAAACATGTCGCGATTCATCAGATGTGCACCTTTGTTTGTATATTTCAATGATCCAATATATGAATGTTTTATGTATTCGATCAAAAAAAATTGAACTTATTACATTTATATTTTTCTACATTTTTGGTTTCCTGTGTGCCTTTAAAGTCCATCAAATCGTGTTTCCTTATTGTGTTTCCATTTTGGTAATTGATAAAAAAATAAAACTATTAACATTTGTATTTCTGAAAGTATTCTTCATTAACAGCATTAGCATCGCACCTGCCTAAAACGTTCGCATAACAGTGTAGATGAAGTAAAACATAACATTCCGTGTGTCAAAAGCTGTTCAGGCAAAAATAGATTTATAATAAAAATATATTTCACAAATTATTCCACATAATATACAGAATATAAACACGCGATTTGGAATTTGTAGCTGGATAATATATACAGTGGAACCTTGGATTACAAGCATAATCCGTTCCAGGAGAATGCTTGTTATCCAAAGCACTCGCATATCAAAGCGAGTTTCCCCATAGAAGTTAATGGAAACAAAGATAATTTGTTCCGCATTGACTTCTATTGCATGCAATACCGCAGGTGGCCAGAGGTGGGGGGCGCCAGAGAGCCTCGGAAATACTCGGGGACAGCTCGGCTGAACTCGGAAACTGAGAATTTCTGAGTTTTTCCGAACGGCTCCGAACCGCTCCGAGTGTCACCAGCGCCCCCGCACCTCTGGCCAAATGCGGTACTGCACACCCCATTGGCTTGAATCCTGCTAGTTTTGCCAGACAACACTCGCAAACCGAGTCAGGAGTTATAAAAGAAAAGTCACTCGTCTTTCAAAACGCTTGTTAACCGAGGTTCCACTGTATAATATACAAGGTCGGAGGGGTGGAGAAGGATCGGTCAGACGTTAGAGGGCCATGGCCGCCCAGCCCAGTATGAGAAGAGTGCCTCCCAAAGGTGCCGCCTTGGTAAGAGTGGAGTTCCCGGTCAAGGCGTGGTAATAAAACGTCCCACAGAACAGAAGCATCCCCGATGTCAGCAGAGATCCCGCCTGGGGGGGGGGGGTCAAACACACACAACATGTATCGTCACTGCATAGAATACACAAACACTGTACATACACCAGATACTAATACAGAGGGATGGGGAGTTCCAGGGGTGAGAGGAGATCACAGACAGGTATAAGGTGGGGAGTTCCAAACACTGGAATATCAGTTCTGAGTGGAATATCCTTTTAAATCATTAAACCACTTGACCTCTGGAAGGTTTTACCCCCCCCCCTTCATGACTAGGTCATGGAATACTGTACCCAAATGACATTTATATCATTTTTTTTCTCACAAATAGAACTTTCTTTTGGTGGTATTTAACCGCTTCAGCCCCAGAAGATTTTACCCCCTTCCTGACCAGAGCACTTTTTGCGATTCGGCACTGCGTCGCTTTAACTGACAACTGCGCGGTCGTGCGACGCTGTACCCAAACAAAATTTGCGCCCTTTTTTTTCCCACAAATAGAGCTTTCTTTTGGTGGTATTTGATCACCTCTGCGGTTTTTATTTTTTGCGCTATAAAACAAACAAAAAAAAAAAAGCGACAATTTTGAAAACAAAAAACAATAAAAACAAACAATATTTTTAACTTTTTGCTATAATAAATATCTCCCAAAAAAATGTTTTAAAACAAATTTCTTCATCGGTTTAGGCCAATATATTCTTCTTCATATTTTTGGTAAAAAAAAAAAAATCCCAATAAGCGTATGTTGATTGGTTTGGTTATAGCATCTACAAAACTATGGGAAAGATTTATGGTATTTTTATGGCACTTTTATTATTATTTTATGTTCATTAGCAATGGCGGTGATGTGCGATTTTTAGCGGTATTGCGACATTATGGCGGACAGATCGGACACTTTTTTTTGGGACCATTGACAATTATACAGCGATCAGAGCTATAAATATGCACTGATTACTGTGTAAATGTCACTGGCAGGGAAGGGGTTAACACTAGGGGGCTATTAAGGGGTTAAATGTGTGTGGGGGGGGTGGGAGTGACTAGGAGAGGAGACATATCATTTTCCCTACTTAGTAGGAACAAATGATATAGCTCCTCTCCTCTGACAACACACAAATCCTATTGCTGGCGCTCGTGTACGCGATCGCGCGTGGCCGCCGGCCACATGCATCAGGTCCCCCCCGCCGTGCAACGGGCCCTCTGGTGGCGGAAAAGCAGAAGGACGTACCCGTACAGGGTTTCGCCCCCAGGGGAGCCATTCTGCCTGCAGTATATCTGCGTGACATGGTCCCCAAATAGTTAATCACCGCTGGGATTTTTTATTTTTGTGATATATACAAAAAAAAAAAAAAGCACTGAAAATTTTGAAAAACAAATGTCTTCTGCTCCATTTCTTTGGTGAAAATAACCCAAATCAGTGTATATTATTTAGTCTGTAGGAAAGTTATAGAGTCCAAAAACTATGGAATATATACAGTGCCTTGAAAAAGTATTCATACCCCTTGAAATTTTCCACATTTTGTCATGTTACAAACAAAAAAAACGTAAAATGTATTTTATTGGGATTTTATGTGATAGACCAACACAAAGCGACACATAATTGTGAAGTGGGAGGAAAATGATAAATGGTTTTCAAGGTTTTTTACAAATAAATATGTAAAAAGTGGGGGGGGGGGGGTACATTTGTATGGCGCCCCCCGGAGTCAATACTTTGTAGAACCTCCTTTCTCTGTAATTACAGCTGCAAGTCTTTTTGGGGCTGTCTCTACCAGCTTTGCACATCTAGAGAGGGACATTTCTGCCCATTCTTCTTTGTAAAATATCTCAAGCTCTGTCAGATTGGATGGAGAGCGTCTGTGAACAGCAATTTTCAAGTCTTGCCACAGATTCTCAATGGGATTTAGGTCTGGACTGTGACTGGGCCGTTCTAACACATGAATATGCTTTGATCTGAACCATTCCATTGTAGCTCTGGCTGTATGTTTAGGGTCGTTGTCCTGCTGGAAGGTGAACCTCCTCCCCAGTCTCAAGTCTTTTGCAGACTCTAACAGGTTTTCTTCTAAGATTTCCCTGTATTTGGCTCCATCCATCTTCCCATCAACTCTGACCAGCTTCCCTGTCCCTGCTGAATAAAAACATCCCCACCACATTATGCTGCCACCACCATGTTTCACGGTGGGGATGGTGTGTTCAGGGTGATGTGCAGTGTTCGTTTTCCGCCACACATAGCGTTTTGCCTTTAGGCCAAAAAGTTGAATTTTGGTCTCATGTGACCAGAGCACCTTCTTCCACATGATTGCTGTGTCCCCCACATGATTGCTGTGTCCCCCACATGGCTTCTCACAATCTGCAAACAGGACTTCTGATGACTTTCTTTCACCAATGTCTTTCTTCTTGTCACTCTTCCATAAAGGGCAGATTTGTGGAGAAGCACCACTAATAGTTGTCCTGTGGACAGATTCTCCCACCTGAGCTGTGGATCTCTGCAGCTCCTCCAGAGTTACCATGGGCCTATTGGCTGCTTCTCTGATGAATGTTCTCCTTGCCCGGCCGGTCAGTTTAGGTGGACGGCCATGTCTTGGTAGGTTTGCAGTTGTGCCATACTCTTTCCATTTTCGGATGATGGATTGAACAGAGCTCCATGAGATGTTCAAAGCTTGGGAGATTTTTTTTATAACCTAACCCTGCTTTATACTTCTCCACAACTTTATCCCTGACCTGTTTGGTGTGTTCCTTGGCCTTCATGATGCTGTTTGTTCACTAAGGTTCTCTAACAAACCTCTGAGGGCTTCACAGAACAGCTATATTTATATTGAGATGAAATTACACACAGGTGGACTCTATTTACTAATTAGGTGACTTCTGAAGGCAATTGGTTCCGCTAGATTTTAGTTAGGGGTATCAGAGTAAAAGGGGCTGAATACAAATGGACCCCCCACAATTTTCACATATTTATTTGTAAAAAAAAAAAAAAAATGTAAATAAAATAATAAAAAAAAAAAATTAAAATGTTTGAAAACCATTTATCATTTTCTTTCCACTTCACAATTATGTGTCGCTTTGTGTTGGTCTATCACATAAAATCCCAATAAAATACATTGACTTTTTTGGTTGTAACGTGACAAAATGTGGAAAATGTCAAGGGGTATGAATACTTTTTCAAGGCACTGTAGAAAATTGATCACACCTGATGTACTGACGACCGATCTCATTTCTTGAGGCCCGAAAACGCCAGGGCAGTACAAATATCCCCCAAAGGACCCCTTTTTGGAAAGTAGACAGTCCAAGGTGTTTAGTAAGAGGCGTGGCGATTTTTTTTTTTTTAAGTTGTAATTTTTTTGTCACAATTTTCTGGAAAACAAAGAAATCAATAAACATTTTTTTGTTTTCACAATTGTTTTTTTTTTGACATGCTGTCACCAGTGCAGTCCAGCGTCGTCAAGTGACCGATGACATGTAAAAAAAAAAAAAAAACTATATATATTTTTTTTTCTATTTTCTTTATTTTTCTCATCAGAGTAGTTCAGTGTCACCATAGTAACACTGTACTACTCTGGGGGGGTGATCAAGGATTTTTTTATTTTTACACTATTATTGCTTATAACTGTGATGATCAATGTTATAAGCAATAGCTTTAGCGGTCATGAATGTCTCTCATTCATCACAGCTTGCTTACTGTTGTGATCTGTGATTGGCTAAAGCTAAGCACATGGTACATAATTCTGTGATTGGCCCAGATACCACGTGATAGCTGTGGGGCCAATCACAGCTTCAAAATAGTAAGCCATTCATGACCGCTTTGGCTTACATGTAATCATTGACTGGTCATAGCGTTCACATGATGAGCGGCCGGGTACCGAGCGCCGTGATCCACCAGACACAGCAGTCACGGGATAGCGCCCCCCCCCCCAGCGCGCATGTGCACCGCTACGTGCCAGTACATCGCAGTGACTGTAGCTGCCGCCCGCTCTCAGTACAAGTACTGCGGGAAGGTGGCAAGTGGTTAATTGCAACATAGTAGCTGACCTACCAGCAGAGGGCGCCTGCAGTGCGGCACAGCCAATAAGGCCAGGCTGTGCAGGAAGTGGTACTGGTTCCCAGTTACAAACAGCTGGAAGAAGACAGAAGAAGTATAAAATGATTAGGAAATCCTTTTCTCTAATGTTATCAGAATTATAAAAGATTACAGCAGAAATCAGCTATAATGTGGTTGACTCATTGAACCCCCCTCTACTGTATGTACATTGCAAGGAATTTAAGAAACTTTGTTGCAGATTCCAACCTCTTGTTATTCTAAAGAAATAGCTGTTTGTTTCCCTGTGTCCATGTGCCGAGTGAATGTGAATGGGAGTGATTTTATAATTATCAATCAGTTACTGCACTTGCAGGGATCTGATGAGGAAAGTATAAAAGTCGGAGGAGGGGCTGGTTGAGTATCACTAGCTTGTTGGATCTATTACAGACTGGTATAAGACTCAGAGGAGAGGGATGGAGGGGAGCGGATATCTCTCTGGATCTATGGCAAGTGAGTATAAGACTCGGAGGAGGGGCTGGAGGGGAACTGATCTCTCTCTCTGTATATGACAGGTGAGTATAAGACTCGGAGGAGGGGATGGAGGGGAGCGGATATCTCTCTGGGTGTATGACAGGTGAGTATAAGACTCGGAGGAGGGGAGCTGATATCTCTCTGGATGTATGACAGGTGAGTATAACTCGGAGGGGGGGATGGAGGGGAGCCGATATCTCTCTGGATGCATAACAGGTGAGTATAAGACTCAGAGGAGGGGCTGGAGGGGATTGGATATCTCTTTGGATGTATGACAGGTGAGTATAAGACTCGGAGGAGGGGATCTGATATCTCTCTGGGTGTATGACAGGTGAGTAGAAGACTCGGAGGAGGGGATGGAAGGGAGCCGATATCTCTCTGGATGTATGAGAGGTGAGTAAAGGACTCGGAGGAGGGGAGCTGATATCTCTCTGGATGTATGACAGGTGAGTATAAGACTCGGAGGAGGGGATGGAGGGGAGCCGATTTCTCTCTGGATGTATGACAGGTGAGTAAAGGATTCAGAGGAGGGGATGGAGGGGAGCTGATATCTCTCTGGATGTATGACAGGTGAGTATAAGACTCGGAGGAGGGGCTGGAGGGGAGCTGATATCTCTCTGGATGTATGACAGGTGAGTAAAGGACTCGGAGGAGGGGATGGAGGGGAGCTGATATCTCTCTGGATGTATGACAGGTGAGTATAAGACTCGGAGGAGCGGCTGGAGGGGAGCCTAATACAAGAGAAGTGCGCTAAAGTTTTGTAACACGTTAATCTTACAATTAATTTCTGCCAAAATTCTACAGACAGTATTACAAAATGAAACCCGCATTAAGGACGCCTCACCTCTTTCAGGTATTCATCCCGGTTGCTGCTTCTGCATCCTGCAAGAGACACAAAATTACATAAACTTCAGATGATGAACCAATACAAGTTACCGGGTGGACAGTGGAGGGGTGAAGAAATTTCGGGGTCTTTGGTGTGTGTATACAGTATATACCATCTGGAAAAGAGTTTCATTTTCTAAGAGTCTGACATGGAAAGAAGAGTCCAGATACAAAAAGAATAATGACAATGAACACCAATTATGGCTGACAATGGCCAGGGAGAATAACCCCCAATAGACCGGTCATGGCTGACAATGGCCGGGGAGAATAACCCCCAATAGACCGGTCATGGCTGACAATGACCGGGAAGAATGACCCCCAATAGACCCGTCATGGCTGACAATGACCGGGAAGAATGACCCCCAATAGACCCGTCATGGCTGACAATGACCGGGAAGAATGACCCCCAATAGACCCGTCATGGCTGACAATGACTGGGAAGAATGACCCCCAATAGACCCGTCATGGCTGACAATGGCCGGGAAGAATGACCTCCAATAGACCCATCATGGCTGACTATGATTGGGAACAATGACCCCCAATAGACCAGTCATGGCTGACTATGATTGGGAAGAATGACCTCCAATAGACTTTTCATGGCTGACAATGACCGGGAAGAATGACCCCTAATAGACCTGTCATGGCTGACAATGACCGGAAAGAATAACCCCCAATAGATCCATCATGGCTCACAATGCAAAGGAAGAGTGACTCCCAAAAGCCCTACCTTGGCTGACAATGGCCGAGAAGAATGACCCCCAATAGACACATCATGGCTGACAATTGCCGGGAAGAATGACCCCAATAGACACATCATGGCTGACAATTGCCGGGAAGAATGACCCCATTAGACCCGTCATGGCTGACAATGACCGGGAAGAATGACCCCCAATAGACCTGTCATAGCTGACAATGGCCGGGAAGAATGACCTCCAATAGACCCATCATGGCTGACAATGACCGGGAAGAATGACCTCCAATAGACCCGTCATGGCTGACAATGGCTGGAAAGAATGACCACCGGTAGATGCTTCATGGCTGACAATGGCCGGCAAGAATGATCCCCAAAAGCCTGGTCATGGCTGACAATGAATGACCCCCCAATAGACACATCATGGCTGACAATTGCCGGGAAGAATGACCCCTAATAAACCCGGCATGGCTGACAATGGCCGGGAAGAATGACCCCCAATAGACCTATTATGGCTGACAATGGCCGGAAAGAATGACCCCCAATAGACCTTTCATGGCTGACAATGGCTGGAAAGAATGACCCCCGGTAGATGCTTCATGGCTGACAATGGCCGGCAAGAATGATCCCCAAAAGCCTGGTCATGGCTGACAATGAAAAAAAAGAATGACCTCCAATAGACCCATCATGGCTGACAATGACTGGGAAGAATGACCCCAAATAGACCCGTCATGGCTGACAATGGCCGGGAAGAATGACCACCAATAGACCTGTCATGGCTGACAATTGCCGGGAAGAATGACCCCAATAGACACATCATAGCTGACAATTGCCGGGAAGAATGACCCCATTAGACCCGTCATGGCTGACAATGACCGGGAAGAATGACCTCCAATAGACCCGTCATGGCTGACAATGACCGGGAAGAATAACCCCCAATAGATCCATCATGGCTCACAATGCAAAGGAAGCGTGACTCCCAATAGCCTTACCTTGGCTGACAATTGCTGGGAAGAATGACCCCCAATAGACCCGTCATGGCCGACAATGACAATGAAGAATGAACACCAATAGACGCATTATGACTGACAACGGCTGGGAAGGATGACCTCCAATAGACTCTTCATGGCTGACAATGATTGGGAAGAATGACCCCCAATAGACCTGTCATGGCTGACAATGGCCGGGAAGAATGACCCCCCATAGACCCATCATGGCTCACATTGCAAAGGAAGAATGACCCCCAATAGACCTGTCATGGCTGACAATGGCCGAGAAGAATGACCCCCCAATAGACACATCATGGCTGACAATTGCCGGGAAGAATGACCCCTAATAAACCCGGCATGGCTGACAATGACCGGGAAGAATGACCCCAATAGACCTGTCATGGCTGACAATGGCCGAGAAGAATGACCCGCCAATAGACACATCATGGCTGACAATTGCCGGGAAGAATGACCCCCAATAGACCTATTATGGCTGACAATGGCCGGAAAGAATGACCCCCAATAGACCTTTCATGGCTGACAATGGCTGGAAAGAATGACCCCCAGTAGATGCTTCATGGCTGACAATGGCTGGCAAGAATGATCCCCAAAAGCCTGGTCATGGCTGACAATGAAAAAAAAAGTGACCCCCAATAGACCCATCATGGCTGACAATGACTGGGAAGAATGACCCCCAATAGACCCGTCATGGCTGACAATGGCCGGGAAGAATGACCCCCAATAGACCTGTCATGGCTGACAATGGCCGGGAAGAACCCCCAATAGACCCGTCGTGGCTGACAATGACAATTGAACACCAATAGACCAATTATGGCTGACAATGGCCGTGGAGAATAACCCCCAATAGACCGGTCATGGCTGACAATGAAGAATGACCCCCAATAGACCCGTCATGGCTGACAATGACAGGGAAGAATGACCCCCAATAGACCCGTCATGGCCGACAATGGCCGGGAAGAATGACCCCCCAATAGACCTGTCATGGCTGACAATGGCCGGGAAGAACCCCCAATAGACCCGTCGTGGCTGACAATGACAATGACGAATGAACACCAATAGACCAATTATGGCTGACAATGGCCGTGGAGAATAACCCCCAATAGACCGGTCATGGCTGACAATGACAAGGAAGAATGACCCCCAATAGACCGGTCATGGCTGACAATGACAAGGAAGAATGACCCCCAATAGACCCGTCATGGCTGACAATGACCGGGAAGAATGACCCCCAATAGACCCGTCATGGCTGACAATGGCCGGGAAGAATGACCCCCAATAGACCCGTCATGGCTGACAATGACCAGGAAGAATGACCCCAATAGACCCGTCATGGCTGACAATGACCAGGAAGAATGACCCCAATAGACCTGTCATGGCTGACAATGACTGGGAAGAATGACCCCCAATAGACCCATCATGGCTGACAATGACCGGGAAGAATGACCCCATTAGACCTGTCATGGCTGACAATGACCGGGAAGAATGACCCCAATAGACCCGTCATGGCTGACAATGACCAGGAAGAATGACCCCAATAGACCTGTCATGGCTGACAATGACAAGGAAGAATGACCCCCAATAGACCGGTCATGGCTGACAATGACCGGGAAGAATGACCCCCAATAGACCCGTCATGGCTGACAATGACCGGGAAGAATGACCCCCAATAGACCCGTCATGGCTGACAATGGCCAGGGAGAATGACCCCCAATAGACCCATCATGGCTGACAATGACCGGGAAGAATGACCCCCAATAGACCCATCATGGCTGACAATGACCGGGAAGAATGACCCCCAATAGACCCGTCATGGCTGACAATGACCAGGAAGAATGACCCCAATAGACCTGTCATGGCTGACAATGACTGGGAAGAATGACCCCCAATAGACCCATCATGGCTGACAATGACCGGGAAGAATGACCCCATTAGACCTGTCATGGCTGACAATGACCGGGAAGAATGACCCCCAATAGACCCGTCATGGCTGACAATGGCCCGGGACGTTGCAGGGTTTGTCCGGCAGTAAAGGTAGTGCGCCTAGACTGTGTCCCCGTTGGGCTGATTCCCTCTCCCTGTCACCTGGTGTCACCGAAATAAAAAGGTAATGGGAGATAAAAACACTGTAAGGTGTCACCAGAACAAGAAAAGAGGAATCTTCTAATGGGGACACCAGTTCGGGGTAAACACAGATAATGTTCAGTATTTGGAGGACCTCCACGCTGTTGTTACTTTAAATCTGACTAAAGCCATTTTTTTAAAGGCACAGAATAATATAAGAAGTTCTCACACCCCCTGTATATATACATAATGGGGTCACTGCCGGGCTCAGGACTCTCCCATCCCCCTCTCTGTCTCACCATGGACTCTATAGGTTCCCAGACTGACAGCCAGGGCCCCTGACACAGCCCCGACCCTCCCCCACACTCTGCCCGACGCCGCCATCTTGCTACTCCCCCGCCGCCAGACAACGCCCACTCCCTCAGCCCCGCCCCCGAACGGGAATTCTCACGAGGGTATCAGGCCTCAAATACTCGGAGATGACGTCACGTGGTCGCGTTGCGAGCGCCATCCTGTTTCTGGCCTTTTAGCTGAGGAGGACGCTGCTAGTATAGGAGTTGCTGCTGCTGCTGCTGCCGCCGCCATCTTGGACGTGGGCACCTGCCCTCCCGCGTACAATACTGCGCTGTCTCTGTATATGAGATGACAGTCGGTGTGTGGAGGAGAGGCGGTGTCTGGTCACACGGCGCACACACGTTTCCAGTCTTCCCTCCACACTCGTCTATACATTGTTCTCATAGCCGTGTATGTGTGTGCGCCCGCTCCCCCCCATAGTACATCCAATACACGGGGCACAGCCCAATCAGGACACAAGGGGGCGGCAGTGAGCCCGGAGAGTCCATATCAGAGTGTGTCATAATGCTACAGATGCCGGTGTCTCGTCACTACATCGGCTCCCCGTCACAGATTGCTCCGGAAGTGACGTTTTGTCGCCGCCATCTTGCTACACCCCACACTCCTGCACAGTAATGATAGAGTGAGAAGGGGGCAAGCGGACATCTTGTTACACCCACCGGAGTTTTAGATTTCACACTTATTTTCAACACAAAACAAAGCTTATATGCTTAAGGAGGAAGTAAAGGCAAAATAAAAAAATAAAAAACCCTGCAAAAGAAAGGTATAATGAGCTAGTATGCATAGCATACTAGCTCATTATGAATGACTTACCTGAGATCGAAGCCCCCGCAGCGGTCCTCGGTCACCTCCGCCGCCATCTTGTCTCGATGTCCCGTCACTGCTGTCAGTGTATCGCCTCTCCGGCGCTGTGATTGGCCGTGGCGGCGACGACGCCACACGCATGCGCGCTCGGGCCGGCAGGATCCCATTCAGAAAACCGGCAATGATGCCGGCCCGCTAGTGCGCATGCGTGTGACGTCATCAGCGCTGTGTTTACAGCAAATATCTCCTTAACCGTGTAGGTTAAGCAGATATTTCTTGCACCTACATGTAAGCCTTAATCTAGGCTTACCTGTAAGTGAAAGTTGTCACAGTGGGTTTACAACCACTTTAAATACAGTATTTGTAAATCCGACAGACTGTTTACATGTTAAATGTGAGAATCAGAGGTGTTCTGTCACATTAGCAGCCATGTAGGTCAGCAGGTTTGCTGCTGCTTTTAAAATTTAACATTTATCCAGTCCGTCGGATTTACAAATACTGTATTTAAGCTTATAAGCTCCGTTTTGTGTTGAAAATAACAGAAATCTAAAACTCCGGTGGGTGTAACAAGATGTCCGCTTGCCCCCTTCTCACGCTATCATTACTGTGCAGGAATGTGGGGTGTAGTAAGATAGCGGCGACGGAACGTCACTTCCGGAGCAATCTGTGACGGGGAGCCCGAATGTGACAGGATACCTGTGTTGTAAAAAAAAAAAGTCTCGACCCATGCAGGATCTCGACCGCGGCTACATCACAAAACCAAAACAGCTGATCGCGGGGCTCCACTGCGCATGCGCGGCTTCACCGCACCTATACCGCGCATGCGCAGAAGCTCATTTCAGTCCAGGAAAATTATAGGGGCGGGCAGAGGCGGTGCGAGTTGCTTAATTACATCATCGGCAGACCCGCCCCTAGCCTTCTCTGGAAAAGGGGGGCGGGCCCCATGTGTATATCAATGGCAGATCCAGGAAAAATATAGAGCTTTGCCTGTGGGAGGGGCCAAGTCTTTGCATAGAAGACATTCCTCATCAATATGTGCAGCCATTGTGCCCATCATATGCAGCCACTTGTGCCCATCATATGCAGCCACTTGTGCCCATCATATGCAGCCATTGTGCCCGTCATATGCAGCCATTGTGCCCGTCATATGCAGCCACTTGTGCCCATCATATGCAGCCAGGTGGATCCCCCGGCTCAGCTGTCACTTCACTAATCCCCCCACGCGCAGCCGGTCTGGCGACACTTACCGAATGACGGGGCTTCCTCCTCCTCTTCTGTAGCGGCGGCTGTGGCTCCTGTGTCCGCTCGGCTCCTCAGGCTTCCTCCGCCGTGTCTCCTCTTCCGCCAAAGAGTTAGGCATCCAATAGAATCGCCTAATGCTTTGGCCAATCGGGAGACAGGTTTTACTGACCTGCCTGCTGATTGGCAGGGAGGAACGTTAGCGTGAAAATAGCAAAAGTTAATTTGCTATGCTACACAACAGGGTGGGAGCGGGACACAGTGCTCTGCGCCCCAAGCGCACCCTATTTTGAAGCCTATTAGAGCCTCTGGCTCTAATCACGTGCTTCAAAATACACACCCCCGCCTATCCCCGCCATAGTATTTCATGTGTCCGGCGTCCTGAAAGGGGCCGGGCACATGAATAGGGAGGGCGGCAGAGGTGACGGGGGGCAGCGCCCGTACATTGTGGGCCCACAATACACAGGCTGCCACTGGTCTTTGATATCTGTCAAGTGCTGGATCGCCTCTGCTGCTTTTCCTCCAATCGGGCCAAAGAAGCTGAGTGCGAGTTTACCTGTAGCCCTCACACTGGAGACTTGTACACCATCATCATGGCGTTCCAGGACGGTGGGTACCAGGTCCTGGGAGGGCAGAGCGCATGTGTGACCCGCTTTGGGGTCACTGGTGGCTTAGGGAGAAGGAGAGGGCCCCTGGGTGGATGTGGGAAAAGAAGATTGCTCCTGGGTGGACGTCGGAGAAGGAGATTGCTCCTGGGTGGACGTCGGAGAAGGAGATTGCTCCTGGGTGGACGTCGGAGAAGGAGATTGCTCCTGGGTGGACGTCGGAGAAGGAGATTGCTCCTGGGTGGACGTGGGAGAAGGAGATTGCTCCTGGGTGGACGAGGGAGAAGGAGATTGCTCCTGGGTGGACGTGGGAGAAGGAGATTGCTCCTGGGTGGACGTCGGAGAAGGAGATTGCTCCTGGGTGGACGTCGGAGAAGGAGATTGCTCCTGGGTGGACGTCGGAGAAGGAGATTGCTCCTGGGTGGACGTCGGAGAAGGAGATTGCTCCTGGGTGGACGTCGGAGAAGGAGATTGCTCCTGGGTGGACGTCGGAGAAGGAGATTGCTCCTTTGTGGACGTCGGAGAAGGAGATTGCTCCTGGGTGGACGTGGGAGAAGGAGATTGCTCCTGGGTGGACGAGGGAGAAGGAGATTGCTCCTGGGTGGACAAGGGAGAAGGAGATTGCTCCTGGGTGGACGTGGGAGAAGGAGATTGCTCCTGGGTGGACGTGGGAGAAGGAGATTGCTCCTGGGTGGACGTGGGAGAAGGAGAGGGCTCCTGGGTGGACGTGGGAGGAGAGGGCTCCTGGGTGGACGTGGGAGGAGAGGGATCCTGGGTCGCCGGTGGAGGAGAGAGCCCCTGGGTGGCCGGTTGAGAAGGAGAGAGCCCCTGGGCGAATGGAGGAGAGGGCCCCTGGGTGGCCAGTGGAGAAGGAGAGAGCACCTGGGTGTTTGGAGGAGGAGAGGGCCTCTGGGTGGCCATTTAGTCAACAAGAGGGCCCCTGGGTGGCCATGGGAGGAGAGGGCACCTGGGTGGCCATTTAGTGAAGAAGAGGGCCCCTGGGTGGCCATTTATTGAAGAAGAGGGCCCCTGGGTGGCTGGCAGAGGAGTGGGCCCCTGGCTGTTTAAAGGAGAAGGCCCCAGGGTTGGCCAAAATTGGAAAAACTGGTCCTTGGGTGGTTGGAGGAGGAGAGGATGACACCCTTCTCTCCCCCGGAGGATGGGGACACCGGGGCTGGACTGGGACAAAAATTTGGCCCTAGACTTCATCCAGACCGGCCCACTTTGACAGCCGCCACTGTCACAGACACTGCTCTATAATTTCCCTTGACCTCCCGTATATGTATTTTGCAGGGCTGTGCAGACAGATTTGTGTAAGTGGAGGCTCCGTGTGTCAGGCTGCTGTTTGCACAGCCCTTCACATTATGTACATCATGCAGTGTGGATGCTCATCTTGATGAGGAATGTCTTCTATGCAAAGGCTTGGCCCCTCCCACAGGCAAAGCTCTATATTTTTCCTGGACCTGCCATTGATATACACACGGGGCCCGCCCCCCTTCTCCAGAGCAGGTTAGGGGCGGGGCTGCCGATGATGTAATTAAGCAAATTGCACCGCCTCCGCCCGCCCGCCCGAGTCTAAAATTTTCCTGGACTGAAGTGAGCTTCTGCGCATGCGCGGTATAGATGCGGTGAAGCCGCACATGCGCGGTGGAGCCCCGCGATCAGCTGTTTTGTGATGTAGCCGCACAGGAAGTGATGCTGTCGAGTATCCTAGCAACCAATGACACTGTGTGACCTGTATCCTAGCAACCAATGACACCGTGTGACCTGTATCCTAGCAACCAATGACACTGTGTGACCTGTATCCTAGCAACCAATGACACAGTGTGACTTATGTCCTAGTAACCAATGATACTGTGTGACCTGTATCCTAGCAACCAATGACACTGTGTGACCTGTATCCTAGCAACCAATGACACAGTGTGACTTATGTCCTAGCAACCAATGATGTTGTGTGACTTATGTCCTAGCAACCGATGACACGGTGTGACTTATGTCCTAGCAACCGATGACACGGTGTGACTTATGTCCTAGCAACCTATGACACTGTGTGACCTGCATCCTAGTAACCAATGACACTGTGTGACATATGTCCTAGCAACCAATGATGTCATGTGACTTATGTCCTAGCAACCAATGACACTGTGTGACATATGTCCTAGCAACCAATGACACTGTGTGACATATGTCCTAGCAACCAATGACACTGACCTGCATCCTAGCAACAAAGGCACTGAGTGACCTGCATCCTAGCAACCAATGACACCGTGTGACTTATGTCCTAGCAACCAATGGCACTATGTGACCTGCATCCTAGCAACCAATGACACTATGGGGGTTATTTACGAAAGACAAATCCACTTTGCACTACAAGTGCACTTGTAAGTGCAGTCGCTGTAGATCTGAGGGGTAGATCTGAAATGAGGGGAAGCTCTTCAGATTTTATCATCCAATCATGTACAAGCAGAAATGCTGTTTTTTTTATTTTCCTTGCATGTCCCCCTCAGATCTACAGTGACTGCACTTCCAAGCGCACTTGTAATGCAAAGTGGATTTGCCTTTCGTAAATAACCCCCTATGTGACTTATGTCCTAGCAACCGATGACACTGTGTGACTTATGTCCTAGCAACCGATGACACGGTGTGGGAGATTTACTAAAGCTGGTGCACACAGAATCTGGTGTAGCTGTGCATAGTAACCAATCAGCATCGAACTTCAGCTTGTTCAATAAAACCTGGAAGCTCTGTGCACCAATTTTAGTAAATCTCCCCATGTGACTTGAGTCCTAGCAACCAATGACACCGACACGAGTCCCAGCAATCAATGACACTGAGACCTGCATCCAAGCAACCATTGACACTGTGTGACCTACATCCTATAAACCAATGACACTGACCTTCATCCTAGAAACCAATGACACAGTGTGACCTGCATCCTAGACACCAGTGCCACTGCATGGCCCAGCTGCATCTTGTCTACTCAGGATACTGTGTAGCCTGGCCACCTGTGTCCTAACAACCAATGACACTGTGTGGCATGCATCCTAACAACCATTGGCACTATGTGACCTGCATTCTAGCAACCACTAATACTGTGTGACCTGCATCCTAGCAACCAATGGCACTGTGTTACTTGTGTCCTAGCAACTTATGAAACTGTATGGGTCCAGCCACCTGCATCCTAGCACCCAATGACACTGTGTGGCCCAGCCACTTGCACCCTAGCCGGTCATATTTTGAATAAAGAAGACTGTTTTGTACCTTTCCGGGTTGCTGTCTCTCCTTGATTACTTTCCATATGAGTGTCTCACAGAGGCGTAAAGCGAGGCACTGGCTCATCTAACAAAGCATTGTGAGCTTTGATATTGTCCTAGCAACTGATGACACTATATGGTACCGCCATGCTCTTTCCAGCAACCAATGCCACTGTGTGGCCCAGCCACTTGCATCCTGTCTGCTGATGACAGTGTAGCCTGGCCACCTGTGTCTTAGCAACCAATAACAGTGTGTGACCTGCGTCCTAGCAACCGATGATACTGTGTGACCTGTCTACTAGCAACCGATGATACTGTGTGGCTCAGCTGTCTGCATCCCAACAACCAATGACACTGTTTGAGAATACAGTGGAACCTCGGATTACGAGCATAATCCGTTCCAGGAGAATGCTCGTAATCCAAATTACTCGCATATCAAAGCAAGTTTCCCCATTGAAGTCAATGGTAACGAAAATAATTAGTTCTGCATGGACTTCAATGGCATGCAATACCGCATGCAGCCAGAGGCGGGGGGCGCCGGAGAGCCTCAGAAATGTCCGAAAAGGCCAGAGGACACCTCAGCTGACCTCGGCAAGACTTCATTCCCAAGGTCAACATCCAGTGACCAGTATGAGAGAGTGAGAGCGATAACACCAAATTTAACACACCTGCTCCCCATTCACACCTGAGACCTTGTAACACTAACGAGTCACATGACACCGGGGAGGGAAAATGGCTAATTGGGCCCAATTTGGAAATTTTCACTTAGGGGTGTACTCACTTTTGTTGCCAGCGGTTTAGACATTAATGGCTGTGTGTTGAGTTGTTTTGAGTGGACAGCAAATTTACACTGTTATACAAGCTGTACACTCACTACTTTACATTGTAGCAAAGTGTCATTTCTTCAGTGTTGTCACATGAAAAGGTAGAATAAGTATATCTGGTGGAAGCCAATGTAAAAGTTTTAACAAGGTGGTATCTTACCCCTTCTAAATTAGCTACTATTTACCCTTCAGCTGATCCTTCATGCTTCAGAGGTTGCCAACTTATAGGATCAATGGCCCATACATGGTGGGAGTGTCCTAGGATTCGCCCCTTTTGGAATAAAGTTTTTAATTTAATCTTTAAAGTCACTGGAAACCAGATTCCCAGATCCCCATTTGTTGCTCTCCTGAATGCACATGTTCCTCGTATATCTAAACCTACTCAATTACTGATTCACTTCATTTTCACCGGAGCCAAGATCACCATAGCAAAAGCTTGGAAAAAACAAAAACCCTTCCTTTTTGATGTCAAACGAAAGATTTCTTGGATTATGACTCAAGAAAAACTAGCTAGTATATTAACCACTTAACGACCGCCCACCGCCGATTTACGTCGGCAGAATGGCACCGACAGGCAGAATCACGTAGATCTACGTGATCGCCTTTGTGCAGTTGGGGGGTCCATCCGGACCCCCCTTCACTGCAGTGAGCGGCCGTTAAGTGTTCGGGAGCGATCAGGCATGAGGGGGGGGGGGGGGCGCTCGATTCCGCCCCCCCCTCGCGATCGCTCCCGGCCAATGAAAATGCTTCCTCCGCCATGTGATGTAAACACAGGCAGGAGGAAGTGATGTCATCTCCCTCGCCGCGGTCTTTTCGTTCCCGGCGCCGAGCAGAGAAGAAGCAGGTTAGTGCACCAACAGTCCACTGACACGTAGGTACACATAGGCACACAAATCACCCCCCAGTCACCCCCAGATCACCCCCCAGGTCACCCCAAAGCCCCCAATCACAGTGTCACTGATTGCAGTGATCATTTATTTTACTGATCACTGCATTTAGTGTCATCTGTGATTGTAAAAAGTTGCAGGGCAGTTAGGATTAGGCCCCTTTAGGTCCAGGGTAGCCCCCTAACCCCCCCTAATAAAGGTTTAACCCCTTGATCACCCCCCAGGTAACCCTTTCACCCCCTAACTTCAGCGTCACTAAGCGATTGTTTTTCCGATCGCTGTATTCGTGTCGCTGGTGTTTTAGATATGCAGTTATTTTTTTTTAGGTTCGCCGCAGGTTTTTATTAGTGTCAGGTACCCCCATATATTATTTTAACCCCCTGATTGCCCCTAGAGTTAACCCTTTCACCAGTGATCGCCGTATAAGCGTCACTGGTGTCACTGGTTAGCCAGTAAGTTATTTAGTTATTTAGGTTACCCGTCAGGTTTTTATATAGTGTCAGGTACCCCCATATTTAACCTAATAAAGGTTTTAACCCCCTGATTGCCCCTAGTTAACCCTTTCACCAGTGATCACCATATAAAGGTTACGGGTGACGCTGGTTGATTAGTTTGCTTTTTATAGCATCAGGGCACCCGCCGTATATAACCCAATAAAGGTTTAACCCCCCTGATCGCCCGGCGGGTGAGATCAATTAGGTTTTAGCGCCAGAGAGGGTCTGCGTCGCCCCAGGCAGTGTTAGGTTAGTGACAGTAACGCTAACAACCACGCGCAAAGCATACACCCCCCTTAGTGGTATAGTATCTGATCAGATCTGATCAGATCTATACTAGCATCCCCAGCGGTTTAGGGTTCCCAAAAACGCAGTGTTAGCGGGATCAGCCCAGATACCTGCTAGCGCCTGCGTTTAGCCCCTCCGCCCAGCCCAGCCCAGCCCAGCCCAACCCAAGTGCAGTATCGATCGATCACTGTCACTTACCAAACACAACACACATAACTGCAGCGTTCGCAGTGCTTGGTTTTTGGGGCCCTGTACGCGGCTAGGCTCCCAAAAAGTCCCACACATGTGGTATCCCCGTACTCAGGAAAAGCAGCAGAATGTATTTTGGGGTGCAATTCCACATATAACCATGGCATGTGTGAGCAATATATCATTTAGTGACAACTTTTTGTACATTTTTTTTTTCTTTTTGTCATTATTCAATCATTTGGGACAAAAAAAAAAAATATTCAATGGGGTCAACATGCCTCTCAGCAAATAGCTTGGGGTGTCTACTTTCCAAAATGGGGTAATTTGGGGGGGTTTTGTGCCATCTTGGCATTTTATGGCCTTCAAAACTGTGATAGGTAGTGAGGAGTGAAATCAAAAATTTATGCCCTTAGAAACCTTGAAGGCGGTGCTTGGTTTTTGGGGTCCCGTACGCGGCTAGGCTCCCAAAAAGTCCCACACATGTGGTATCCCCGTACTCAGGAGAAGCAGCAGAATGTATTTTGGGGTGTAATTTCACATATGCCCATGGCATGTGTGAGCAATATATCATTTAGTGACAACTTTGTGCAAAAAAAAAAAAGTTTGTCATATTCCCGCAACTTGTGGCAAAATATAAAATATTCCATGGACTGAACATGCCTCTCAGAAAATAGCTTGGGGTGTCTACTTTCCAAAATGGGGTCATTTGGGGGGGTTTTGTGCTATTTTGGCATTTTATGGCCTTCGAAACTGTGATAGGTAGTGAGGAGTGAAATCAAAAATTTGCGCCCTTAGAAATCCTGAAGGCGGTGCTTGGTTTCCGGGGTCCCGTACGTGGCTAGGCTCCTAAAAAGTCCCACACATGTGGTATCCCCGTACTCAGGAGAAGCAGCAGAATGTATTTTGGGGTGCAATTCCACATATAACCATGGCATGTGTGAGCAATATATCATTTAGTGACAACTTTTTGTAATTTTTTTTTTTTTTTTGTCATTATTCAATCACTTGGGACAAAAAAAAAAAATATTCAATGGGCTCAACATGCCTCTCAGCAATTTCCTTGGGGTGTCTACTTTCCAAAATGGGGTCATTTGGGGGGGTTTTGTACTGCCCTGCCATTTTAGCACCTCAAGAAATGAGATAGGCAGTCATAAATTTAAAGCTGTGTAAATTTCAGAAAATGTACCCTAGTTTGTAAACTCTATAACTTTTGCGCAAACCAATAAATATACGCTTATTGACATTTTTTTTACTAAAGACATGTGGCTGAATACATTTTGGCCTAAATGTATGACTAAAATTGAGTTTATTCGATTTTTCTTATAACAAAAAGTAGAAAATATCATTTTTTTTCAAAATTTTCGGTCTTTTTCTGTTTATATCGCAAAAAATAAAAATCGCAGAGGCAATCAAATACCATTAAAAGAAAGCTCTATTTGTGGGAAGAAAAGGACGCAAATATCATTTGGGTACAACATTGCATGTCCGCACAATTTACAGTTAAAGCAGCGCAGTGCCGAATCCCAAAAACAGGCCTGGTCCTAATGGCCCGAAATGGTCCGGGGCTTAAGTGGTTAAATAACACAGTTCCAAAATTTGAAGAGATATGGGAACCTTGGGCGAATTATATTGGATTATCTCTTCATTGAATTGTTCCATTGTTTTCCAGATTGGGATCGTTAAGTCAGGCATGTACACCCCTCTCCCCCCCCCCTCCTTACATCTTTTATTGTGCTTTTATCTTCTATTTTTATCTTTTCTGATATGAATCTTGGAGATCCTTATAAGAAACATATTCTTATGATATTCCTAGGGTGTGGATGACACTTCATCCTATTTCATTGGTTTTATCTCTTGATTTGTAAGGGTTAGAGGGCTTTATTAAGAGCCCATTTAAATACACGTGGGATCCCCTCTTCTGGCACAGCATGATCCCTATAGGGGTGCCATGGAGGGGCGTGGATCTCGATTACCGTATATACTCGAGTATAAGCCAACCCGAATATTACCCGAGGCACCTAATTTTACCACAAAAAACTGAGAAAACGTATTGACTCGAGTATAAGCCTAGGGTGTCCATCTGCATGCCTCACTTTGTCCATGTGCACACCTCACTGTGCCCATGCCTCACTGTGCCCATGCCTCACTGTGCCCATGACTAGACTGACGTTTAACATGGGAGTCTATGGAAGGGGTGCCTGGCTTTAAAAAAAAAAAAATCGGTGCTCGCTGTCCGTAAGTCCCCCAGACAATAAACTTTGCACACTTGTAAAGGAGAAATGGCGCTACATGTGTGCCAAGTTTCGGGTCCAGGGGACCTACGACCGGCCGGTACCGGGTCCCCAAAATCACCAGAGAAATGACCGTTTAACATAGAAGTCTATGGAAGGGGTGCCCAGCTTTGAAAAATCGGTGGTCCGCCAGACAACAATCTTTGCACACTTGTAGAAGAAGAGTGGGGCTACATGTGTGCCAAGTTTGGGGTCCAGGGGACCTACGGCCGGCCGGTACCCAAAGTCTGGGAGATCAGGCGCAAAAGGTGACCCGAGTGTAAGCCGAGCGGGGCCATTTTCAGCACGAAAAAAGTGCTGAAAAATTCGGCTTATACTCGAGTATATACAGTAATTCATTTTTTCTTTTTATTCTGGTTTAGCTAAAGTAAATCTATATAACATTTTTTAGGCTTTCTGGCCTTTACCGGATAAATCTTCTATTGAAAGTAAAGATACGTATTGCTCTTTTATTTATTTAATTTTTTGAATATGGAATATTATTTGTGCTGTCTATATTATTATTCTCCTGTATGAATTATTCGTATGTTATACTGTATATTATTTGTTTTATTTTATGATGATTGAAAAATAAAATATTTTGAAAGAAAAGATAGAATAAAATATTTACAAAAATCTGAGGGGTAATAAAAATTCCCTATATTGTAGACACTATAATGTTTACATAAACCAATCAATATGTGCTTGTTGGGATTTTTTTTTTTTTTTATCAAAAATATGTACACATAGTGGCCTAAATTTACGAAGACATTTTTTATTGGATATATTTTATAGCAGGAAGTAAAAAAAATTTTTTTTTTTTTTTTTAAATTGTCACTTTTCTTTTTATTTATAGAGCAAAAAATAAAAAACGCAGAGATGGTCAAATACCACCAAAAGAAAGCTCTATTTGTGGGGAAAAAAGTTTGTTTGGTGCAGAGTCGCACGACCACGCAATTGTCAGTTAAAGCGACGCAGTGCCGTATCGGAAAAAAAAAATGGCCTGGTCATGAAGGGGGGGGGGGTAAATCTTTCCTGGAGGTGAAGTGGTTAATATACTGGCCACCCATCCGGACCCCCGCTGCATATATGAACCGTGCTGCCGGCGTATTGGTCAGTTTATCGCAATACACAGCCTCAGGGCCATTTCATTTTAGGCAGTTTGTAAAATAAACAGAAAAAGAGACAAGTAGACGTAAGAGGAAATTTATTAGAACAGATCTGTTTGGTGATGGTGGAACTTTCTTTCTGGCTCCTGTATTGTCTTCCATTGGTCGTCAGGAAATGAGAAGTTGCAGAACAGCCGGGACTGCTGTTAGAAATCTCAGGGCCCCGTACAACCTACCTGACAGGGGCCCGCCCCCCAGAATGTGTAAGCTCCCCCCAGACAGTGCGTATTTTTTGGGGTCGCTCACCTGCACACCAGTCAGATTAGAGCCGGCAGCCGTGTTTGTACAGCCGCTGCGTTTCCATTGAGTAATCCTAAATTCACATTAACGCATGTCAGGGACGCGTGCAAAAAAAATTGCACCTTTTCCCGACACTCATAGAAACGCGCTGCTGCTTAGCACGCAACGTGGCACCGTCATTCGTTTTTAATGCACCCCTACACAACAAGGACTATTTTTTGTGTTTCTGACTCTTAGGGCTGAATAGGCTTCCCCTACGTGAGGAAACACGCTCACTCATGGTCACACTTGTAGGTGCGAACCAAGTCTGACAGGCGGCTCCAGCTGCATGAAAAAAAATAATAAAATACTCAGAGTACCTGTGAGAATGAGCCCTTCGTTCTGTAGGGGTTTTTAAGAATTACGATATATTTTATTTTTTACTTGTATTTATTACAATGCAATACATGTTTAAGCCGGCCAGCTGCGTCAAAGTAATCCCTCTCTAGCCAGTCCCTACTCTGCTCTGCAAAATGCTCCAGTGTATATAGTGCCCCCCTATGGAATATCCAGTGCATATAGTGCCCCCCCTATGGAATATCCAGTGTATATAGCAGACATGGGAGTAATGCCCCATACACACGATCGTTTTTCTTGCCATTTTTTTTCTTGCCGTTTTTCACGTCGTTTTTTTTTCATGTTTTTTCATGTTTCCTCTCAAGCCTGTCTTGCGTACACACGATCATTTTAAAAAACGATCAAGCAAAGCGCAGTGACGTACAACACGTACGACGGCACTATAAAGGGGAAGTTCCGTTCGAATGGCGCCACCCTTCATGTTAGTAAAGTTTGTTGAGCGACGATTCGCTCTTTTCAGTCTCGTGCTTTTCAGTCCGTGACTGCGTGACGAATGTGCTATCTCCATTACGAACGCTAGTTTTACCAGAACGAGCGCTCCTGTCTCATTCTTGATTCTGAGCATGCGCATTTTTTTTCACGTCGTTAAAGCATACACACTATCGTTTTTCACGTCGTTAAAAAAAACGACATGAAAAACGACGTGAAAAAAGAGAGCATGTTCGAAATTTTTAATGCCCGTTTTTCACGTCGTTAAAAATGCTCTGGAGCCTACACACGATCATTTTTAATGGCCATTTTTTTTAATGGCATTTTTAACGGCATGAAAAACGATCGTGTGTATGGGGCATAAGTCACACATGTGCAAGTCACAAGCAAGT
Organism: Rana muscosa; assembly: GCA_029206835.1. Taxonomy (NCBI): domain Eukaryota; kingdom Metazoa; phylum Chordata; class Amphibia; order Anura; family Ranidae; genus Rana; species Rana muscosa. The sequence continues at coordinate 378,676,886 of CM055118.1, forward strand.
CTCAAGTCTTAACCTTCAAGTCTTAAGCAAGTCCCAAGTTACTGTGATGAAAAGCAAGCAAGTCAAGTCGAGTCCCTGCTAGAAGTCAAGCAAGTCAAGTCAAGTCAAAATACTAATCTACCCCATACTGTATAAAAATAATAGGAGGTATAACAAAAAATTATATTGGTTATGTGCCCATGCCTTACTGTGCCTCACTGTGCCCGTGCCTCACTGTGCCCATGCCTCACTGTGCCCATGCTTCACTGTGTCCATGCTTCACTGTGCCCATGCCTCACTGTGCCCATGCTTCACTGTGCCCATGCTTCACTGTGTCCATGCTTCACTGTGTCCATGCCTCACTGTGCCCGTGTCTCACTGTGCCCAATGCCTCACTGTGCCCCTGTCTCACTGTGCCCATGCTTCACTGTGCCCGTCAGCCGTGTACCTGATCGGCGGCATCCCGGCGGCCAACGCTGTATCCTGGCCTAGGCCAACAAGGCCCAGGCCTAGGGCAGCACTTTGCAGGGGGGCAGCACGGAAAGAGTCCCCGCCGGGCTTGCGCTACACTGTTAGTGTAGCACTGTTAGTGTAGCACCAGTCTCTTGGGCTAAGAGGCAAATAAGTCTAGTGCCCCTATAAAGCGGCCACACTGCTTCCGGTATGCGGGCGGCTGGTATTTCGCAACTGGGGGGGGGGTGCTGCTTCTAATTTTGACTGTCCTATCATCCTGGACCATAAACCTTCCTCACTGTGCTATATGTTTTTTGCTGCACCTTTGGCATACTTATATCTTCTTAGTCCTCTCCATAAAATTATCAGAAATTTGTGCTTAAAGTAGAACTATAGGCAACACTTTTTTTTTTTTCATTTTGGATAGAGTAAGGGAGAGTTATAGCCCCTGTCAGTTTATTTTTTACCACCCCTGTCCCATTGCAAAGATTTCCCTTCCCTTCCTGCCCCATAGCCAAACAGGAAGTGAGAGGAAATCTATGCAAATTAAGGAAATCCATTGACCCCCCCCCCCACAGGCCCTCAGAACTAGTCTCCCCACTCGAAAATTTCAGTGCAGGTCTTAAACAGAAAGAAGTGTGACCTTGACAGGAAGGGGTGGGTCATTTAACCCTTTCCATACTGGGCCATAGCAGAATGATGCCGGCAGGAACCCCCTCTCCCTCCGGGTGGACGTCATATGACATCCTCCGCTTTGAGGAGGGATATCTGAATGATGCCTGCAGCTAGAGGCATCATTCAGATATCCTTTTTTTCAGCCGGCGATCCTGCGCACAAAAAGAATGATCATAGCGGCGGTTCCACCACTTGATCGTTCTTATAGGTGGCGGGAGGGGACATCCCCCCCTCCCGCCGCCATCCGGTGCTTCTCCGGGCTCTCCCGTGCGAATGGGGACCCGGAGAGGATCGTCGACGCCGTTGGTGGGTCACGTGATGAGCATAGAGATGACTGGTGACCAGATGGTCACCAGTCATCTCTATGATCGTCGGAGGACCCGGGCGCGATGTGATGACGTCACGCCCGGGTCCTCAAATGTAAACAAAGCCGCCATTGCGGCTAGTAAGTATGAGATCGGTGAAAAAAATGTCACTGATCTCATGCTTTCCAGCCTGGAGGAGGGATGTGGGGTCTTATTGACCCCGCATCTCTCCATAAAGAGGACCTGTCACACACATTCCTATTACAAGGGATGTTTACATTCCTTGTTATAAGAATAAAAGTGATCAAAAAAAAAAAAAAAGTGTAAAAAAAATAGTAAAAATAAATAAAAAATAAGTAAAATAAAATTTTTTATTTTTTTTTTAAAACGCCCGTCCCCAATAGCTCGCGCTTAGAAGCGAACACACACGCAAGTCCCGCCCGCATATGTAAATGCCGTTCAAACCACATATGTGAGGTATCGCCGCGTGCGTTAGAGCGTTTGCAACAATTCTAGCACTAGACCTCCTCTGTAACTCTAACCTGGTAACCTGTAAAAATTTTCAAAGCGTCGCCTATGGAGATCTTTAAGTACCGAAGTTTGGCGCCATTCCATGAGTGTGCGCAATTTTAAAGCGTGACATGTTAGGTATCTTTTTACTCTGCGTAACATAAGCTTTCATATTTTACAAAAAAATTGGGCTAACTTTACTGTTTTTTTATTTTTTAATTCATGAAACCATTTTTTTCCCTCAAAAAAGGCGTTTGAAAAATTATTGCGCAAATACCATGCAAGATAAAAAGTTGCAACGACCAACATTTTATTCCCTAGTGTGTCTGCTAAAAAAATCATATTTAATGTTTTGCGGTTCTGAGTAATTTTCTAGCAAAAGAATGATGATTTGTACATGTAGGAGAGAAGTGCCAGAATTGGCCCGGTATTGAAGTGGTATAAAAAGCCCTGTATGGAAGTGGTTAAATTAGGGGGTGCACGAGTTTAGTCAGGCCTAGGGCAGCACAAAACCTAAATACACTACTGCCGGCGGCCATTCCAGTATTCAAAAGCCGCGCCTCCTCCTCGTCTGTGATAGGCGGAACACTCAATTTCCCAGCATTCAGTGTTCCGCCTATCACGGACATCCGCTCATCCTCATAACACAGACGAGGATAAGAGGATGTCCGTGATAGGCTGAACACTGCCTGCTGTGAAATTGAGTGTTCCGTCTATCACAGACGAGGAGGCGCGGCTTTTGAACACTGCAATGGCCGCCGTCTGTCTGCATGACACGCTGATTAGGTAGACAGACGGCGGCTTGTGGTTAGTGTTAGTGGTGCCAAGTCATTGCAAGTCATATAGCCCAAGTCAAAGTCAAGTCGCAAGTCATTAGTGTCAAGTCAAAGTCAAGTCGAGTCATTTATTGAATTCTGTCAGGCAAGTCGCAAGTCCTCAAACAGGTGACTTAAGTCTGACTTAAGTCAAGTCATGTGACTCAAGTCCCCCACCTCTGGTATATAGCGCCCCCCCCATGGAATATCCAGTGTATATAGTGCCCCCCATGGAATACCCAGTGTATATAGTGCCCCCCCATGGAATATCCAGTGTATATAGTGCCCCCCATGGAATATCCAGTGTATATAGTGCCGCCTATGGAATATCCAGTGTATATAGTGCTCTCCATGGAATATCCAGTGTATATAGTACCAATAACTTGTACACATACAGTATATATATACTGTATGTGTATGTATGTATGTAACCCATCAGATGCTAGAGGGGTGTGACCACTTGCTAACACTATAACAATTCTGGTTGAACCTTCTGCTGCACACTGCTGTGCTTTCTAGCAAACTTTTTGCAAAAAACAGGGATTTTTAGTTCACATACATTGCAATGCGAGTACAACCACTTCCCGTATAACAAAACGGGGCGCGCAAAGTGGTTAAATTATCCTGACCGGATGTCGTATGATGTCGGGCAGGGTGTCCACCGTGGCAATCAGGGATGACGCTTGTCCCTCAGACACAGCGCATACCCAATCAGGGTAAACAGCCAATGAAATTGCCAGTGTCCAATCATAGTCGGTCACAAGACAACAGAGCCATTTCCAGGTGATCCCTGCTTCCTCTTTCACACACCGATCATGTGATGAGAGAGCGCAGGAGACCTGCGAGTAGAAAACTAATTTGTTTACACCTTACTGTGCACAACACGCCCGCCCAGCCCCCCCAATAAAGAGAACCTGTCATCAGTACTGTCACACAGCCCATCTGAATCTGTCACACAGACCCGTCGTCAGCACCGTCACACAGGCCAGTCACATTTGGCAGGCAGTATTTGAAGATCCGGCCCACTTGGTTCTGGTTGATGGGTCGTAGGCGGTCGGCAGTCACAATCTCATTGTAAGGGGCGTTGCGGACCGAATATTCTATCACATAAAACTGGAAGAGGACGTTGAGATGTGTACCAACAACACCACCCCTCCCCCTCCCCCAATCCGAGTGCCCCGCGCACCCCCCTACCCCAATCCGAGTGCCCCTCCTGCAGAGTATTACTTCTATTCCTTCCTGCAGAGTATTACTTCTATCCCCTCATGCAGAGTATTACTTGTATCCCCTCCTGCAGAGTATTACTTCTATTCCCTCCTGCAGAGTATTACATCTATTCCTCCTGCAGAGTATTACTTATATTCCTCCTGCAGAGTATTACTTCTATCCCCTCCTGCAGAGTATTACTTCTATCCCCTCCTGCAGAGTATTACTTCTATTCCTTCTGCAGAGTATTACTTCTATCCCCTCCTGCAGAGTATTACTTCTATTCCTTCCTGCAGAGTATTACTTCTATTTCTTCCTGCAGAGTATTACTTCTATTCCTTCCTGCAGAGTATTACTTCTATTCCCTCCTGCAGAGTATTACTTCTATTCCCTCCTGCAGAGTATTACTTCTATCCCCTCCTGCAGAGTATTACTTCTATCCCCTCCTGCAGAGTATTACTTCTATTCCTTCTGCAGAGTATTACTTCTATCCCCTCCTGCAGAGTATTACTTCTATTCCTTCCTGCAGAGTATTACTTCTATTCCTTCCTGCATAGTATTACTTGTATCCCCTCATGCAGAGTATTACTTGTATCCCCTCCTGCAGAGTATTACATCTATTCCTCCTGCAGAGTATTACTTCTATTCCTCCTGCAGAGTATTACTTCTATTCCTTCCTGCAGAGTATTACTTCTATTCCTTCTACAGAGTATTACTTCTATTCCCTCATGCAGAGTATTACTTCTATTCCCTCCTGCAGAGTATTACTTCTATTTCTTCCTGCAGAGTATTACTTCTATCCCCTCCTGCAGAGTATTACTTCTATTCCTTTCTGCAGAGTATTACTTCTATTCCTTCTGCAGAGTATTACTTCTATCCCCTCCTGCAGAGTATTACTTCTATTCCTTCCTGCAGAGTATTACTTCTATTCCTTCCTGCATAGTATTACTTGTATCCCCTCCTGCAGAGTATTACTTATATTCCCTCCTGCAGAGTATTACATCTATTCCTCCTGCAGAGTATTACTTCTATTCCTCCTGCAGAGTATTACTTATATTCCTTCCTGCAGAGTATTTCTTCTATTACTTCCTGCAGAGTATTACTTCTATTCCCTCCTGCAGAGTATTACTTCTATTCCTTCCTGCAGAGTATTACTTCTATTCATTCCTGCAGAGTATTACTTCTATTCATTCCTGCAGAGTGTTATTTATATATATATATACATATGAAAAAATGATATATGTATAAAGAAAAAAACACAATATATATATGCTGTATATTTATTATATTACATATCTTATATTCAGCTTCCAGACTTTTTCTGACACTTTTTGTTTACGACAATCAGTATTTTTTTTGCTAGAAAATGTCTTGGGAACCCCAAACATTATATATTTATTTAGTAATTTTATATATATATATATATATATATATATATATATATATATATATATATATATATTTTATTTATTTTCCATTTATTCCCACAGAGACATGAGCCCTGTAGCTGTGAGGTATCTACGTCCTCAAAAAAATGGCCGCCCCGACTAAGCCATTTTGCACAGGGTTCTCTAGTGTCTAGGACTCTTTCTCCTATTACTCGCAATGCAATTTTGTCCACCACAAAATGGCCGCCGTCTGTGGGAGACCAAATCAGGGACAGATTTCCCTCAGGAGTGTGTGAGGCGTGAGGAGACTGTGAGAGAAGTTCAGAACAGGTGAATGTATGGAGAGACATGGAGGGGAGGTAAGGAGGCGATTTATAGTGTTTTTAATAGAAGAAATAACATTTGTAGGAGGAGGAGAGGTAAACACACAGATAGGAGGATATTATACTGGGAGGCACAGCGGATGGAAGCTGACGCTCTGTTGCTGCAGTGACTAATTGTATTTGTCATTATTTAATAATGTTTTTTTTTTTTTTTTTTAACAGGTGACCGAGGCCGGTGAGACGAGCTCGCAATCATGCGACAGCCAACTATAGTGATCACATGACCGGGATGACCGCGCCGGTGTTCCGTCAGATATGGTAGAAATGGTAACGGAAGTGACGTTCTGCCGCCGCCATCTTGCTACACCCCGCCCTCGCCCATAGTGAGAAGGCGGCAAGCGCACATCTTGTTACACCCACTGGAGTTTTGCATTTCACACTTATTTTTAACAGTAAACACAGCTTATAAGGTCAAATACAGTATTTAGAAATCCGACGGACTGTTTAGATGTTGAATTATAAAATCAGCAATGTTCTGTCAGATTAGCAAATCTGTGAGATCAGCAGGTTTGCCGCTGCTTTTACAATTCAACATCAAAACAGTGTCACAAATTTCTAAATACTGTATTTGACCGTATAAGCTGCGTTTACTGTTAAAAATAAGTGTGAAATGCCAGACTTCAGTGGGTGTAACAAGATGTCCGCTTGCCCCCTTCTCAGTTTATCCTTACTGTGGGCGAGTGCGGGGTGTAGCAAGATGGTGGCAACAGAACGTCACTTCCGTTACAAAGTCTGACACCGCTGTTCCGTCAGATTAGGCGAACCTGTCAGAATTTGTAACAAAAGTGACGTTCTGTCACGGCCATCATGGTACACCCCGCAGTAAGTATACACTGAGAAGGGAGCAAGCGACATCTTGTTACACCCACCGGAGTCATGGATTTCACACTTATTTTTATCACTAAACTCAGCTTAAATAGTAAAATACAGAATTTAGCAATCCGTCTGACTGTTTTGATGTTGAATTTTCAAAGCAGCAGTGTTCTGTCAGATTAGAAAACCTGTAAGATCAGCAGGCTCGCTGATGCTTTTACAATTCAACGTCAAAACAGTGAGACGGATTTCTAAATCCTGTATTCTCTATATAAGCTCCGTTTACTGGTAAAAATAAGTGTGAAATGCCAGACTCAGGTGGGTGTATAAAATATGTCCGCTTACCGCCTTCTCACTGTATCCTTACTGCGGATGAGTGCGAGGTGTACCAAGATGGTGGTGATGGAACGTCACTTCTGTTTACAAAATCTTACGAAACACCGCCTTCTCAGTGTATCCTTACTGTGGAGGAGTGCGGGGTGTAGCAAGATGGCCGTAACGGAAGTGATTTTCCGTCGTCGCCATCTTGCTACACCCCGCACTCCTCCACAGTAAGGATACAGTGAGAAGGTGGCAAGCGGACACCTTGTTACACCCACTGAAGTCTGGCATTTCACACTTATTTTTAACAGTAAACAGAGTTTATATGGTGAAAATACAAGGCTATGGTTGGTGTACAAATATGTCCGTTTACCGCCTTCTCACTGTATCCTTACTGCGGACGAGTGCAGGGTGTACCAATATGGCTGCGAAGTAACGGTAATTCCGTTACAAGTTCTGACGGGTCACCTAATCTGACGGAACACCGGCATTAGGACCACGCTAAAGGGTCGCCAACAGGGGGCAGTAAGGGTGTTTTTTTTAAAGGGGGCGGGGTTTAGTGTTGAACCCTTTTGCTACCACGGAACGTGAGGCTCAGGGGCCAATCACATGTATGGCAGATTATTCCAGGCCTCTCTGAAGAGCGACCTGAGGTGTGTAGGTAAGGGAGGCGGAATGTGTATAAACCCTTACATAGCTGTCAGCGCGCGCGGGGGGGGGGGTGTACAGCGGGCCAATCGCTTCCTTAGGAATGGTTAGCCTCCCTCCCCCCACCATGTTTCCTGGGCTCAGCAGACTGGGGACCGGCATGGCGGGTGTCGTAGGATAGAGGGTAGGGGGGTGAGTCAATATCCGTTCACTGATTCCCTCCCCGTCCCCCTTCCTGCTAAGACGCCCGCAACCGATGTATAAAACCTCACCTCCGGGTCCCGGTGTCCCTTTCTCCGGCTGGGGAAGAAGCTAATAGAGCCCAGTCTGCCCTCCATTAGCTTCATTATAGGACAGGTGAGACATCAGGGGGTCTTTTAGACCCCTTGATGTCTCATTAAAGTGGTTGTAAAGGGCTAAAGGTTTATTTTTATGCATCAAGATAAAAACCTTCTGTGTCCATCAGCCCCCTCCTAATACTTACCTGAGCCCCATCTCCATCCAGCAAGGTTGCGCAAGGGTCTCAGCTGCGTGGGACTCTCCCTCCTGATTGGCTGAGACAGCGCCATTGGCTCCCGAGCTGTCAATCAGAGTCAGTGAGCCAATGAGGAAAGGGATAACATGTTTGTTATGAGACTTTACAATCACTTCAAAGAGAACCTGTCACCAACATTTAATTTTTTAATAAATGCCTCACACAGGGGACTTTTGTCACCTTTTGAGATGAAAAATAAAGTTTAGTGTAAAAAAATAAATAAAAAAAATGTAAGTTAGTGCCAGTATCACATGCGATGTCTGACATCACACAAGTGTGAACCCGGACACTTCGGCTGCTTTCACACCTGAGAGTTTTCAGCTCATAAAACTCTCATAAAAACGCCCAACAAGCAAAATCCCATTTGTTTCAATGGCACCTGAAGCAAAACGCTTGAAAAACGCCCTAAGCTCAAAAAAGCTTATTTTGGGGCAGATTAGAGGCATTTTTCTGCCTTTTACGTTGGTGACCTGAACAAAATCGCGGCAAAAAATGCTGCAAAATTTCGTTAAAAAATGCGGCAAAATCACAGTAAAAAAAACGCGCGACTTTAAAAACGCTTAGGTGTGAATGCAGCCTTACACCCAAACACTTGAAATGCCCAACTTTGAAAGTGCTGCTACTTACCCGCTCCCCTTCTCTCCCCCCCCCCGTAGATGGCGCCCCCAGCGGTGGACCGTCCCGCAGAATCCTCACGTCCTACACTTTCATCGGTTCTCGGTGACGTCTGGAGCTCAGACTACGGAAGCGCAACACAGGGGCCGGGTCTAGCGGCACGGAGGACTGAGTAAGTAAATCTTTTTCTTTTTCTATGCCTCCTCAGGCTCCGGTTCACACTGCCGTGACTTCAAAGTTACGCGACTTTCGCACGACTTCTTTAGCAGAAGCCAATGCGGGTCGTGCTGAAAATCGCACCAAAAGTAGCACAGGAACCTTTTTTTTTTATATGTCTGAGCGACTCAAGTCGCTCCTATTAGAACGGTTCCATTGCACTTAAGGCCGGGTTCAGACTTGTGCGATGCTATGGCTCCTGCTGCTGTCAGTCAAATCCTGGAAAGAGCAAGCACGGGGCGTGACCGAGCTGTGCTGTGCTTGTCTATGGATGCACATATCCTGGCTCATGAACGCCCCCGCCATACCATTGCATAGAGCAGGTAAGTATAACATCTTTTTTTTTTTTTTTTTTAACCACTTGACCTCCGGAAGGTTTTACCCCCAAATTTTGCTTTTCAGTACTCCGCTACGGTCATGCAACACCGTACCCAAATGGCATTGATAGCAATGTTTTTTATTGGTTTGCGCAAAAGTTGTAGCGTCTACAAACTAGGGTACATTTTCTGGAATTTACATAGCTTTTAGTTTGACTGCCTATCTCATTTCTTGAGGTGCTAAAAAGGCAGGGCAGTACAAACCCCCCCCCCCCCACTTCCTCACTGCCTATCACAGTTACGGAGGCCCTGAAATGTCCAGATAGCACAAAACCCCCCCAAATGACCCCATTTTGGAAAGTAGACACCCCAAGGTATGTTCTAAGAGGCATGGTGAGTATTTTGCAGCTCTCATTTGTTTTTGAAAATAAAGAAAGAAAAAAACATTTTTATGTTTTTTTTTTTTTTCAAAACTTTGTGACAAAAAGCGAGATCTGCAAAATACTCACCATACCTCTCAGCAAATAGCTTGGGGTGTCTACTTCCCAAAATTGGGTCATTTGGGGGGGGGTTTTGAACTGTCCTGGCATTTTATACACAACATTAGGAAGCTTATGTCACACATCATCCACTGTTCTAACCACTTGAAGACAAAGCCCTTTCTGACACTTTTTGTTTACATGAAAAAATATTATTTTTTTTTGCAAGAAAATTAATTTGAACCCCCAAACATTATATATATTTTTAAAAGCAAAGGCCCTACAGATTAAAATGGTGGGTGTTGCATTTTTCTTTTCACACAGTATTTGCGCAGCAATTTTGCAAACGCATTTTTTTTGGGAAAAAACACACTTTTTGTTTAATTTTAATGCAATAAAACACACTATATTGCCCAAAATGTTTGATGAAATAAAAAAGATGATCTTAGGCCGAGTACATGGATACCAAACACGACATGCTTTAAAATTGCGCACAAACGTGCAGCGGCGACAAACTACATACATTTTTAAAAGCCTTTACAGATTATCACTTTATATTTGCAGAGAAGGTATACTGCTAAAATTACTGCCCTTGATCTGACTTTCGCGGTGATACCTCACATGCATGGTGCAATTGCTGTTTACATATGACGCCAGACCGACGCTTGCGTTCGCCTTTGCGTGTGAGCACGGGGGGACAGGGGTGCTTTTTTTTAATTATTATTTATTTTGCTTCTTTGTTTTATTTTTAAACTGTTACTTTCTTTTTTTCTTTTTTTTTAGCATTTTTATTGTTATCTCAGGGAATATAAATATCCCCTATGATAGCAAAAGGTAGTGACAGGTACTCTTTTTTTGAAAAATTTGGGGTCCAAATATTAGACCCTAGATCTCTCCTCTGCCCTCAAAGCATCTGACCACACCAAGATCGGTGTGATAAAATGCTTTCCCAATTTCCCAATGGCGCTGTTTAAATCCGGCGAAATCGAAGTCATGAAATGCTCGTAGCTTCCGATTTCTTAGGCCATAGAGATGATTGGAGCCATTCTGGTCTCTGATACACTCTATGGTCAGCTGGCGGAACCACCGGCTGCATTCTCAGATTCCCTGTCGGGACAGGAGAGCCAGAGAAAACCATGGAAGACTGTTGGTGGGGGGGGGGGGACGTTCCCTCCCACTGCTTGTAAAAGCAGTCTAGAGGCTAATTAGCCACTAGGATTGCTTTTACATGAAAGCCGACCGCTGGCTGAAAAGAATGATACCAATACGATACCTAAACCTGCAGGTATCATTCTGGTATAACCTCTCAAAGTCTAGCAACATACCAGTACGTTGCTGGTCCTTGTTGGGCATATATTGTAATCTTTTTTTTTAAGCAGCCTGTGGGCTGAACGAAAAAAGAGTATATGGGTATGGGTATGCCCACCATTAGAAAACCGCCCTTCATCCACCCACTTCTAATGATGGGCATACATGCACCATTGTTTTTTTAACTGTGGTGGTGAAATCACCTCCTACAGCGCTGGAGTCGCTGATTTACGTGTCGTGGGAGCAAACGCTGTTGCTGTCAAGATTAATAAATCTGTGCTGCAGCTGAATGGCGTACCTGCTAAGCAAATGATGGTTAACAATAAAACAACATTACGGTATAACAGTAATACATACCATACCTGCAAAGCAAATACAATAAAACATAGTAAAAATAAAACATTTTTTAACACAATCTCTGCCTAAAAAATATAGGCCGACGCATGGGGGCAATCCGCCCCAATGTAAGGAGCAAATCGCTCCTCCACCCCTGCCCCCATGCTTCGGCATATATGCTCTCTTTCATTTTAACTGTGGTGGTGAAATCACCTGGAGTCGCTCTCAGAATAAGCAGATCTGTGCTGCAGTTTTCCTGCAAAGCTGATTGGCATTCCATGGACTCAGTATTCCTCTCAGCAAATACCTTGGGGTGTCTGCTTTCCAAAAAGGGGTCATTTAGGGGTGTTTTGATATGTCCTGGCATTTTATGCCCAACATTAGAATCTTCCGCCACACATCCACCCACTCTTCTAATGTTGGGCATACATGGAATGTTCTTTTTTTTCATTCAGCCCGCGGGCTGAACAGAAAAAAAAACAAAAACCTAACTGATTCCTCCATTCACATCAATCAATGTGGATAAATAAATCTCTTTCAGAGAAAAAGTGAAAAAATTGTTTCCCGAAGCATAGGAGCGGGATCCACCCACTGACCAGTTCAGGCCCCTCATGCTCGGGCATACATGTTCTTATTTTTTTAACTGCGGATGAGAAATCTCCTGCAGTGCTGCAGGCACTGCGTATGTATTCTGAAAGTAGCACCCTGCTGCTGTCAGAATAAACAGATCAGTGCTGCAGCCAGATTCCTCCATTCACATAGATTAATGTGGATAAATAACTAGAATGTTGACTCTAACAATTAACCCTAACCCTAATGATTACCTCAAACTCTAACCCTTAACTTTAAAATGTAGCCTTCACAATAGTCCTCGACCCTAACATAACCCTAGCCCTTAACCCCAACTCTAGCCCTTAACCCTAACATTTAACTGTAACCCTAGCCCTTAACCCCTGCATATAGCCCTTAACCCTAACCCTTAACCCCAACTCTAGCTCTTAACCCTAACATTTAACTGTAACCCTAACATATAACCCTAGCCCCTAACCCTAGTCCTTAACTCCAACATATAGCCCTAGCCCTTAACCCTAACATTTAACTGTAACCCTAGCCCTTAACCCTAACATATAACCCCAGCCCCTAACTCTAATCCTAGCCCTTAAACCTAACCATTGGCTCTAACCCTAGCCCTTAACGCTAACATATAACTAGACCTTAACCCCAACCATAGCCCTTCACCCTAAAATATAACCCTAGCCCTTAACTCTAACCCTATCCCTTAACTCTAACATTTAACCCTAACCCTAGGCCTTAACCCTAACCTTAACATGCAACTTTGGACACATACAGTATAGGTTCCTGCACTGTTTTGATGCTACTTGATTGCCAGAAAGTCACATCAAAGTCGCACTGCATGAACAGAACTGGCATACTTTCCTATGAGCCTTAAAAAAAAAAAACATCAAAAATATGTGTTCAACCGCAATCTGCATAGATGTGAACCTCGCCTTAAAGTATAACTCCATCTGGAAAGAGATGTTCTGCTCATCCTCCTCCTCCCTCCCTCCTCTACCACTTTTTAGAAGTTTTTTTTTTCCTGGGAGCTGGTGCACATTTCTGTGGCATTGTCTAGTGTACTTTGACCCAGCACCGAAGGCCAGATCACGTAACGTACCCCCCAACCAGTAATAATCAAAGGCTGGGTCAAACGGCATCTGTAGGGAAATCAGAGAGAGAATGATAAAATATTGTTTTTTTAGTTTTTTTTTCAAAATTGTCACTCTCTTTTTTTATTTATAGCGCAAAAAAAAAAAAAACTTTGCAGAGGTGATTAAATACCACCAAAAGAAAGCTCTATTTGTGGGAAAAAAATTACATCAATTTTGTTTGGGTACAACGTCGCACGACCGCGCAATTGTCAGTTAAAGCGACACAGTGGGGGGGGGGGGGGAAATCTGTCCTGGAGGTGAAGTGGTTAATATCCTGGCCACCCCTCCGGACCTCGCTGCATATAGCAACCATGATGCCCCGTGCTGCCGGCGTACTGGTCAGTTTATCGCAATACACAGCCTCAGGGTCTCAGGGCCAGTTCACACCACATGCAGTCCAGTGCGGTTTTGTTTGTTTTTTTCTGCATCAAAAACGGATGGATAGTAGGTTATATGGTTTTCAATGGCAAAGTTCACACCGGTGCTGTCAGTTCCAGTGCGTTCCAGGGGAAAAAAAAGTAGAACATGCTGCAGTTTTCCTGTACTGGAACGCGGTAAAATCCACAAAAAAACACACCAAAAACGTACAGGACCGTACACGCTCTTATTTTAGGTTAAGGCTGGATTGATGACATTATTGAGAATTGGACTGAGGGATCCCCGTCTCTGATTCGCAATAAGCAGGAGATTTTAACCGTCTCTCTATGGATCCGGTTCACATATCTCCGCTGCGGGTCCGGTGCGTTTTGCACAAAAACGTTGTGCGTTTTTTAGTCCGTTCCAGGCCCGAATTCAGCCTAAGGGTCCGCTCACACCAAGTCCGGATGCGTTCCAGATGCTTTTCTGCATGCGCGCTTTTGGTGCGTTTTTGATGCAGGTCCAGTGCATTTTCCCCGCTCTTTTTTTCTTAACCTTAAAGTGATATTAAAGGTCTTTTTTTTTTTTTTTTCCTTTAAATAACAAACATGTTATACTTATCTCCACTGTGCAGTTCGCTTTGCACAGAGTGGCCCCGATCCTCCTCTTCTGGGGTCCCACGGCGGCTCTCGCGGCTCCTCCCCGCATTAGATAACCCCACTGGTGAAGCTCTCTCCCGAGGGGTTACCTTGCGGGCGCGCTCCCGTGTCATACACTCTGCATCCATAGACGCCGAGTGTATAACTCGGCCCTTCCCCCCCCCCCGGCGGTCGCATCATTGGATTTGATTGACAGCAGCGGGAGCCAATGGCTGCACTGCTATCAATCTATCCAATAAAGAGCAGAGAATCTGTGAAGAGAGAGACACGGGATCGCGCCCACGGAAATTCGGGGGCTCAGGTAAATTAAACGGGGGCTCGAGGGGGGGGGACACTGCAAGGTGTTTTTTTGCCTTCATGGATAGGATGCATTGAAGGTGAAAAAACACGAAGGTTTACAAACCCCTTTAAGGGCCAGTTCACACCACATGCAGTCCAGTGCGTTTTTGTTCTGCATCAAAAACACATGGAAAGGAGCTCATATGGTTTCCAATGGCATAGTTCACACCAGTGCAGTCCGTTCCAGAAAAAAAGTAGAACATGCTGCATTTTTCCTGCACTGGACTGTACTGCAAAGCATCAAAAACGCACTGTATAGTAAAAAGAAAAAGAAAAAAAAAAAAAAACAGGAAAAAGGAAGAATAAAAAGCACCTAGAATGCATCCGGAAACGCATCAAAAACTTGTTAAAAACACACATGCAGTAACGCATCCGGAACGGATCTGTGCGTTTTTGTGGTGTGAACTGGCCCTAAGGACATGTGCATTGCAGTGCGTTTTTGGTGCGTTTCGGTGCATTTTTGATGCATTTTACAGCATTCCAGTGCAGGAAAAATGCAGCATGTTCTACTTTTCTCTCTGAACTGGAAGGCACTGGTGTGAAGTATGCCATTGAAAACCATATAACCTACTTTCCATGTGTTTTTGATGTAGAAAAAAAACTCACTGGACTGTACGTGGTGAGAACTGGCCCTAAGAAAAAAAAGGGGGAAAAATGCACTGGACATCAAAAACACGTCAAAAACGCTCATGAAAAAATGAATCGGAACACATCTGTACTGCGTTTCTATGGTGTGATCCGGCCCTCAGAGTGAGTATCCATCATAATGTTCAGAATAGAAAGATCTCATTGGTTAGCCTGGTCACATGGTGATGAGGGCTTTCTATGACTAGCATTAGGATGGGTACAGCGGCGTCTAGAGGGGTGGGCGGGACATTTGAAGCTTTTTTCTATTGGGACTCCCTACAGGAAGATGAAGCCTCAGAGTCGCTTCTCATTGGTCAGCAGGGTCACATGGCTGTGCCGTCCAATCACCACTTGGCATTGTGAGTATTAGGATGTATACAGCATGTTCCGGAGGGGTGGGCGGGATATTTGGAGTAAGTTCACCTTTTCATTTCTCATTATAAGGTGAACTTTCCTTTTATGTGAATTAGGAAATAGTGAGAGTTATAGGGAGAGTGCAGAAACCGGAGCAGCTCTGCAGAGAAACCAATCAGCTTTCAGTTTTTTTTGTCAAAGCTTAATTGAAGAAGCTGAAGCTAGAAGCTGATTGGCTGTCACCAGATTTTGCACAATCCAGTTTTAGTAAATCTCCTCCAAATTGTGATCAATATTTTGGTAATTTCCGGTACTATTTGTATCAACCAAAATATATTACCGGATTGTAGAGTTTGCTCGGCCTGAGGAAGGATTGGTTGCGATCGGAAACTGTCGCCAATTTTGTAACACTAAATTCCTGTCCAACAATAACTTGTAGTAAATCTCCTCTAATGGACCACAAATGACTGTGACTGCGTAGTGGGTTAGGTTCGGGGTTTAGGGGATGGGGGGGGGGGTCAGGGTTACAGGTAGCAGTTAGGGTTGGGGGTGGGGGGTAAGAGTTAGGATTAGGGGGTAATTGTAACAATCAAAAATGTTTTTATCTACTGTAGTTCTGTGTGGTAAGTATTGTGATCCCCCCTCCCCCGCAGTGAAAGCTGCACATACACCAGGAAGTTGCTGATTAATATCGGAGGGATTGGAGTCAGTTTGTAAAATAAACAGAAAAGAGACGAGTAGACGTAAGAGGAAATACTTATTGGAACAGATCTGGTTGGTGATGGTGGAACTTTTTTTTCCTCTTTCTGGCTCTTGTATTGTCTTCTATTGGTCGTCGAGAAACGAGAAGCTGCAGAACAACCTACCTGACAAGGGCCCGCCCAGCATGTGGGTGCATGTGTACTCCCCCGAACACAGACAGTGTGCATTTGGGGTCGCTCACCTGCAGCCGTGTTTGTACAGCCGCTGCGTCTCCATAGAGTAAGCCTAAGTTCACATTAACGCATGTCAGGAACGCTTGCAAAAACTGCACCCTTTCCCAACACTCATTGAAACGCGCAGCTGTTTAGCAGGCATGCAACGCGGCGCTGTCATTGGTTTTTAATAGCACCCCTGCACAACAGGGACAGTTTTTTGTGTTTCTCACTCATAGGGCTGCCCATTGACATGAATAGGCTTCCCCTACGTGCGGAAACACGCTCGCTCATGGTCACACTTGTAGGTGTGAACCAAGTCTGACAGGCGGCTCCAGCTGCATAAAAAAAAAAAAAAAACACTCATTTACACAGCCAGAGTACCTGTGAGAAAAATGACAGTGCAGCCCTTCGTTATGTAGTTTTTTTTTTAACAATTTCTATTTATTTTTTTACATTTTTTTTAAATATCCAATTACATTGCAATACATGTTTAAGCCGGCCAACTGCGTCAAAGTAATCCCTCTCTGGCCAGTCCCTACTCTACTCTACAAAATGCAAACGCTCCAGTGTATATAGTGCCCCCTATGGAATATCCATAGGGGCAATATATTATTATTACTTATATAGCGCTGTCAATTTAC
Organism: Rana muscosa; assembly: GCA_029206835.1. NCBI lineage: Eukaryota > Metazoa > Chordata > Amphibia > Anura > Ranidae > Rana > Rana muscosa. The sequence continues at coordinate 378,693,791 of CM055118.1, forward strand.
GCAGCGCTTTACATATACATTGTGCATTCACATCAGTCCCTAACTCACATTCATATACTAGGGGCCAATTTTAGACAGAAGCCAATCAACCTACCAGCATGTCTTTGAAGTGTGGGAGTAAACCGGAGTAAACCCACGCAGGCACAGGGAGAACATGCAAACTCCAGGCAGGTGGTGTCGTGGTCGGGATTCGAACCAGCGACTCTTTTTACTGCTAGGCGAAAGTGCTAACCACTACACCACTGTGCTGCCCATACTATATTCACTGGATGTGCCCTCTGTGGAATATCCACTGGATAAAGTGCCCCTATGGAATATCCAGTGTATATAGTACCAATAACTTATACACATACAGTGCATATATATATATATGTAACCCATCAGATGCTAGAGGGGTGTGACCACTTGCTAACACTATAACAATTCTGGTTGAACCTTCTGCTGCACACTGCTGTGCTTTCTAGCAAACTTTTTGCAAAAAACAGGGATTTTTAGTTCACATACATTGCAATGCGAGTACAACCACTTCCCGTATAACAAAACGGGGTGCGCAAAGTGGTTAAATTATCCTGACCGGATGTCATATGATGTCGGGCAGGGTGCGCACCGTGGCAATCAGGGATGACGCTTGTGCCTCAGACACAGCGCATACCCAATCAGGGTAAACAGACAATGAAATTGGCTGTTTACCACGTGATCGGCAGTGTCCAATCATAGTCGGTCACAAGTGTAAACAACAGAGCCGTTTCCAGGTGATTCCTCTCGCGCAGGAAATCTGTGAGTAGAAATCTGTCATTTTTTTACACCTTACTGTGCACAACACAGGCCCCCCCCACAATAAAGAGAACCTGTCACCAGTACTGTCACACAGCCCATCTGAATCTGTCGCACAGACCCGCCATCAGTACCGCCATCGGTACTACCATTAGTACTGTCACACATGCCCGCCATCACTGACCTGTCAACACACCTGGGTGGGCTCCAATGCTCTGCGTTCCGAGCCCATCCTATTTGAAACCTATTAATAGCCTTTAATCCCAACCCTAATCCTGAACTTTTACCCTAGCCTTAAACCCCAACCCTAGCCATTAACTTTAACCCTAGCCTTTAACCCCAACCCTAATTCAGGATTGTACCCATAGACTTAAACCACAACCCTAGCCCTTAACTTTAACCCTAGCCTTAAACCCCAACCCTAGCCCTCAACCCTAACCCTAGGTCTTAACCTATGCCTAAGCCGGGGAAGAATCTGTAGGAGAGCAATTTGCAGCCTATAGGAAGCTGGGAGGAGTCTGCAATGTAACAGGGAGAGGTCTGCTAGGGAGAGAGAAGTAGGCGGGAGTGCCGGGAGGAGTTTGCCAGAGAGCACTTTCAGGAAGGGGGGAGGAGCCTGCCAGGAAATGGGGACTGAGTCTACAACAGAGCAGGAAGGAGTCTGCAGGGAAGCGGTAGGAATCTGTGAAGGAGCAGAGAGGAGTCTGCACACCATGCACCCCTCCCTTCCCGGCAGACTCCTCTCTGCTCCCATACAGACTCCCATCGCTTCTCTGCAGACTCATCCCTGCTCAATTGTAGACTCAGTCCCCGCTTCTTGGCAGACTCCTATCCACTTCCTGTAGATTCCCCCTTGCTCTCCAACAGATTCTTCCCTGCTTCGGTGTAGGCTCTGCCCCGGCTACCTCACAGTCTTAGCCTGGCTCCCTCGTAGACTCCTGGGCTGAGTCTGCAAGTGAACCGGTACAAAATCTATGAGGGAGCCAGGCTGGGACTGTTGGGAAGAGGGGACTAAGTCTACGAGGGATCGGGGAGGAGATTGCAGGAGAGCTTTAGGAGTCTGTCCCCCAACAGACTCCTCTCTTCTCCTCTGCACGATCCTCCCTGCTCCATCGTAGACTTAGTCCTGACTCCTCACAGTCTCAGTCTGATTTCCTTGTAGTCGCTGTCCCGGCTCCCTTGTAGACGCTGTCCCGGCTCCCTTGTAGACTCTGTCCCGGCTCCCTTGTAGACTCTGTCCCGGCTCCCTTGTAGACTCTGTCCCGGCTCCCTTATAGACTCTGTCCCGGCTCCCTTGTAGACTCTGTCCCGGCTCCCTTGTAGACTCTGTCCCGACTCCCTTGTAGTCTCTGTCTCGGCTCCCTCATAGTCTCTGTTCCGGCTCCCGGAGCCAGGCTGGGACTGTCGGGAAGAGGAGACCAAGTCTACGAGGGAGCAGGGGGAGGAGACTGCAGGAGAGCTTTAGGAGTCTGTCCCCCAACAGACTCCTCTCTGCTCCTCTGCACACTCCACCCTGCTCCATCGTAGGCTCAGTCCTGACTTCCTCACAGTCTCAGTCTGACTCCCTTGTAGACTCTGTCCCGGTTCCCTTGTAGGCTCTGTGCCGGCTCCCTTGTAGACTCTGTCCCTGTTCCCATGTGGACTTAGCCCAGTCCAGCTATTTTATAGGATGTGTTCTGTTCCTAGATCCGGTAGGACTTCCTTGAAGCTGCATGTCCATCAGACTTTGTACCCCCTGGAAGTCCTGTTTCCTCGGCGTATATGATGATTTCTGGATTTCAATGGTGGTAGATGGTTGAGAAAGAACACTAGGTGTGAAATCCCTCGCCATATTTTACATCGGTTTCCATAAGTTCCATTCTGGCATGTTTCGGCTTTAGTTCAGCTTCTGTATGATTCTCCATTGATCACTCTCAAATGAAAAGCCATCGAATGTCTCGTCTAGAATGTTCTCATCGTGTAGGAGGTGATCCAGTGATATCTTCTGCCTTGTAATGTGTCTGAGGCCCTGAAATAGAAAAAGAGAACAATGAGATCCATGAATGATTAGAACAAACCCCTCTATGTATGGATGCACCGATATATCAGACGTGGGAAAATTATCGGCTGAGAATAGGGTTATCTGCGTTTTGCTGATAGAAAAAAAAAGGTGCAAAATCACGTCCTATTAACAGTAATGCAAAAATTACCCCTTTTGACACGAATACTTACCTTTCGACGTACATTGAATGGGGGGCGCGTCTCTCTCGCCTCCACCTCCTCCCAGTTTATTCCTCGTAAAAACGGATGATCTCTGATGTTGCTGATGGTCGCTTCGTGCACCTTTTTGCTTTTGCACTGGAGCTACGTGGATAAAGAAAACAGAAAAACATAAGATGACAGTAATGGCGCATGAAGCGCGCCGACTCTCTTGGCGGAGCCTATATGTCTACTCTTCTTGTCCCGCTGGGACTGTGTCACTACTTACCTTTTTCAGCAGGTCCAGGAAGTCGGGGTCGGTGTCCACCAGGTATGGTGGCCTTAGACAGTTCATGGCATTGTCTAGTGCACTTAAGGTTGACCCAGCACCGAAGGCCAGATCACGTAACGTTCCCCCCAACCAGTAATAATCAATGGCTGGGTCAAACGGCATCTGTGGGGAAATCAGAGAGAGAAGGATACGGATGAAGGGTCAGGCTAGAAACCAGCAGCATCAACATTACAACAAGTATTCAGTTTTAACGTATAAATGTTAATCCCCAGGGGTGGGTGGTAGCTGGATGTGGCCCCCAGGAGTGGACAGGAACCCCAGGGCCAGATGATGATTAGACAGGACCCCCCAGGACTGAACAGGACCTGCAGGGCCAGATGGTAGCCAGATGGGAACCCCAGGGCCAAATGGTAGCTGAAAAGGGCTCCCTAGGACCGGACAGGACCCCCAGAGCCAGATGGTACCTGGACAGAGCAAACCCAGGACTGGACAGGAAGCTCAGAGCCATATGGTAGCTGGATGGGACCTCCAAGGCCAGATGATGGTTATACAGGGCCCCCAGGACTGGACAGGACCCTCAGGGCCAGGTGGTAGCTGGAAAGAGCCCCCAGGTGCAGATGTTAGCTGGACGGGACCACCAGAACCAGATAGTGGCTTGGTGAGGCCCCCAGGACTGGTTGCGATACCCAGAGCCAGCTGGGCGGGACCTCCAAGGTCTTTAATCCAGTCCTAATCTGATAATTGCTGTTTAAATACAGGTTCTCTTTAATTCAATCCTAGTATGGTTGATAATTGCCCTGTGTATGGGCACATTGGACTTACCTCGCTTTCAGGCGTGTGGACACTTGCAATTCCGAAGTCTGCGAGTTTGATGTGACCGGTGCTATCTATGAGGACGTTGTCAAGCTTTAGGTCTCTGTGGAGAAAAAAAAGACTGTCAGTTTTGCAGTTCAGACAATGATCCCTCCCATATATCCCGGGAATTACAGATCCATAGAGGGATGAACAATCACAAAGCTCCCTTTCCTAGCGCCACCCAATGTTTCCTATGATCCGGTCTACGTTCCTCCGTCCTCCTCTCCTTATGTGTGCGTCCAGCAGAAGGGCAGACATTGAAAGGAGGAGGAAGGGGTCACCATTGGGTGTTCAGGCAGCGGGGGGGGGGGGGGAGGGGGAATTATGAAGTAAATAATAGTACTTACTGGTGTACGACACCTATGGAGTGAATAAACTCCAGACCACACACGAGCTCCGCTGTGGCCAGTCTGAGGGTGGTGATGTCACATCTTCCCGCCATGTCCACCAAATCGCCTCCGCTTAGATATTCCATGACATAGAAGAATTGGTTCTGGGGGGGGGGGACACAGACGGGTCAATCAATGCATTTTATTTATAAGGTCCAAATGAGAGTCACATGTTATATATATATCTACCCAAATATACTGCATGACGTCTACCTATACCTACCTACAGTCTATCCATCTATATCTACCTACACTATATCCATCCATCTATATCTACCTACACTATATCCATCCATCTATATCTACCTACACTATATCCATCCATCTATATCTACCTACACTATATTCATCCATCCATATCTGCCTACACTATATCCATCCATCCATCTATATCTACTCATATCCTTCTATGTACATCACATTGCTGAGGTCACTGACCCAGCAATGATGTCACCGAATTGGGCTGATGATGACATCCAGATATCATGAAGCAATGTTTGCACTATTTTATATACATGCCGTTCATTCTATACTTCTCTTCTGAAAAATAGACTTACCTTCGTCTGGAATGTGGCGAAGGCGTGGGTACAGTAATGGCTGCCCCCCACCCTCTCCAGGGCACGACGCTCACACAGGGCGAATTGTTCGCCGAATGCAGCTACGTGCAACTTCTGAACGATCTTCACGGCCACCAGCATGCCGCTGTCAATGTGAGTCGCCAGCACCACCTGTAGGAGAGAGAGAGAGCGAGAGACGGTTAGTACGTTATCTTTTTCCATGTGCTCTAACTGCTAGGCCTGGTTCACAGCCGCTTTGCTGTTTGAAATGCATTCCTCAGTCGGATCGCACTTCAGACAGCAATACCGGGGAACCACGCATGTTGTGCATGGTTGTGTAGGGGGCGGTTGCAGCACAGCATCATTTATTTAAATGGGTCAAGTTCGGCCACAGGGGGTATCATTCCTGCTGCTGCAGTGGCGAAGGAAAGCATTCGTACGTCCCCAGCAACGGGGAGCAGTTGAGAAGCGGGGTTTTAAAAGAGGAATGTGTGCGGCTGTCAGTGGGTAGAGAGGTGTTGGCTGCTACAGAAAGCCGATCGCTGATTGCGGGACCCGGGGGGGGGGCAGATGTCCCAGGTGCCCGCCCTAGCGCACCCCTGTCTGGCCAATTACTGGAGCTCAGTGCTGAAACTTGTTGTGGCACTGTGCTTCATGATTCAGCTGTACTCCCCTGTCCTCTGCGTGCGAGAGAGGGGAGGTGCGGGTGCTTTTTTTCTTCCTGGGGGGATGTTTTTTTTGCCGCCGCCCCCTGCAAAGTGCCGCCCTAGGCCTGGACCTTTGTCGGCCTAGGCCAAAACACAGTACTGTGTCCCCCCCCAGTGTCTATGGGCCCCTCATTACTAATCTCTGCTTACTTACCGTCCCAAAGGCTCCTGATCCAAGTATCTTATGAAAGATGAAACTCTCCGGAGTCAAGTTGGTCTCTTTGTGTCCTGTAGGGGCCGCTACGCGTTCTGTAGAGGCCGCTGCCTGTCCTGTAGGGGCCGCTACGCATTCTGTAGAGGCCGCTGCCTGTCCTGTAGGGGTCGCTACGTGTTCTGTCGTCCCGTCGTCTGCTAGAGAGAAGAAAGAGAAATAACGTTTATTGCCCCGCCCACATACAGGTCTTATCACTGATTTCTATTGGTAATTGAAGTCTCCAATACAGAGAGAAGAGCTGACCCCGGAAGTTTATATTTACACAGGGAAATTATCATCCAATTACTGACTAACTACAGGCTTAGAGCAAGTCTATAGGTGTGTTCTAGGTCATTTTATGGGGGTTAAACTTTCACTACCATGCCTAGGAATGTGGGGGGGGGTTAAATGTTCACCGCCATTCCCAGCATTGAGGGGGTGGGGTTAAACTTTAATTGCAATGCCCAGCATTGGGGGTAATGGGGGGTTAAAATTCCACTGTCATACCCAGCAAAGAGGGAGGGGGGCAGAATATGATGGGGTTAAACTTTTACTGCCTTGCCCAATAATATGGGGGGGGGGGTGGGTTAGAATTTCACTGCCATGCACAGCAATTGGGGGGGGGGGAGATTATGGGAAGGTTAAACTTTTCCTTGTCATGCCAAGCAATGGTGGGGGGGGGATTAGACTTTCTCCTCCATGCCCGACAATGAAGAGGGGGAGGTATGGGGGGGTTAAACTTTCAGTGCAATGCCCCGCCAATAGAGGAAGGAGATTATGGGTAGGGGTAATCTTTAACTGCCTTAGCTAGCAATTGGGGGGGGGGGTGAAAAAATTTCAGTGCCATTGCCAGGAATTTGGGGGGAGATTATAGGGGGGTTTAAACTTGAAGTGCGATGCCTAGCAATGGGGGGGGGGGGCAGAATTATGATGGAGTAAAACTGTCACTGGCTTGCCCAGTAATATGGGGGGGGGGTGAGGTGGTACTATATCTCTCAAATGTACTATATGAAGATTCACAACTAATCCTTGCCTCCTCCGTCACTCCTCCTCCTCTTCCTTAGATGGTTCTCACATTCTGTGTCCTGGGACCATCTCCTCTTCTCTCCTTTCCTCTCTGCACAGCTCTGGAGATCCTCACTGGCTGTGTAACATCTGCTCCTCTTTCTGGGAGCCTGGCCTGCCTGCTCAGCAGAGCTCCCTTCTTCCTCCTCTCTGCTCCTCTTCCTGGGAGTCTGGCCTGCCTGCTCAGCAGAGCTCCCTTCTTCCTCCTCTCTGCTCCTCTTCCTGGGAGTCTGGCCTGCCTGCTCAGCAGAGTTCCCTTCTTCATCCTTTCTCCTCCTCTTCCTGGGAGTCTGGCCTGTCTGCTCAGCAGAGCTCCCTTCTTCCCCCTCTCTGCTACGCTTCCTGGGAACCTGGCCTGCCTGCTCAGCAGATCTCCCTTCTTCCTCCTTTCTCCTCCTCTTCCTGGGAACCTGGCCTGTCTGCTCTGCAAACATCTCTAGTTCCTCACTGGCGCTGTAATAGATTTCCTCGCTGCTCCTTTTCCTGCGCCTCTGATCGGACATTGTGGTGCAAAGTTCCTCTCTGCTGATCTCCTGTCCTCTCTGCATGGCAGCTTTTATAATTTATTAGATATGAAATACTAAAGAAAAGTGATAATATAACTCCTCCTTCTCTTCCTGTGCTGTGTACAATATATACAATCTATATATGAAGGTTATATATGGAATGTTCTCCTATAATAGAATGCTGGATAGAGAGCTCAGAATTCTGTGTCTGCACTCGTCTGTCTCCAGTACACAAATGATTCTCCTCCTGCCCGGCACTCTATATATAGCCTGGGAGCCTCTGTGATGTCATAAGTCACATGACCAAATTCAAATCTCCAGTCACAGCTGGATCTTTCAACTGACACTCATGCCCATATATGGTAAACAACCCGGATCAGGTAAACAAGCACTGATCATGTGATACAGATCTGACCTATACCGATGTGTTGTACAATTTATACACATTATTTATACACATTTATATAGTGCTGACATATTCTGTAGCGTTGTGCAATTCAAAACTATTATTATTACTAATCTATATATAAATAGCTCTGATCTATTCTGTTACATTGTACAATTATATATTATTATTATTCAAAAATCCAGCCACAGTCTGATCTTCTAACTGACACTAACTGACACTTCTGCCCATATAAGGTAAACAACCTGGATCATGTAATATGGATCTGACATATACCAAGGCGTTGTACAATTTTACACATTACTCATATACAGTTATATATTGCTGACATATTCTGTAGCGTTGTGCAATTCAAAACTTTTATTATTGTTATTATTTATATATATTTAAATATCACTGACACATTCAGTAACATTGTACAATTACATATTATTATTATTATTATTATTATTATTAAGTGTTTCCTGCATGGCGAAACTAGAGTGTGAGGTGACAAAAGCTGAAAAATCAGGACATGATTTCTAACCTGCCACCACTCCCTCATTTTTAATCCCACCTACACAAATCTTATATCAAAACGTTCAGCTATCCCTGCTGCCACTACACGTGTCCACGGCTAAGCCATAGTCCCGATAGTTTTTACAATATGACGATTTGTTTGCAACTCACGCCGCCCATTGACATTCATTGAAACTCCCCTCTAGCCACTTCAGATTCGAAGGGCAATTTCTAAACTGCGACTGTGCCTTCAATTTTATTATTTCAGAGACATTCTATATATGTAGGTCTGGGTCTTGTGATTCTCACAGTATAAAGCTCTTCACTGTAGGATTTATGGTTTTTAAAATACGACCGTTTGAAGAATGGCAAGAATTCAGGAGAGGCTGAAAATACTGTGACCTGTGGTTAGAGCCTGCATAAACAAACATTGGTTTCCTTGGCAACGCTGAGGGAATTATAGCTCCTCCCACACAGCTCTGAGGGGGAATTGAAGCTCCTCCCACACAGCTCTGAGGGGGAATTGAAGCTCCTCCCACACAGCTCTGAGGGGGAATTGTAGCTCCTCCCACACAGCTCTGAGGGGAATTGTAGCTCCTCCCACACAGCTCTGAGGGGAGTTTCTGTATCACAAAGTGTTGTAACATGGAGGTTGGCTGTGTTGTCTTTCCCTCAGGACACAGTATGTTCCCAGTTGGGGTGTCTTGGGGGTGGGGGGGAAGACAATGCACGTCGCCTCTTATTTCTCTAAGGCATTTCTAATGTTCAACTTTGCTTACTCTTTTTATTTTTTATGTTGTTTTTTTTTTCAAAATTTTAATTTTTTTTAAAAAAAAAGCCATTAAAAATAAAAATCTTTGAAAAAAAGAAAAGATGTGAATTTTTTTTTTTTTTAAATCATTGAAAAAAAAATTTGAAAAAAAATTTTGAAAAAAAAATTTTTTTTGAAAAAAAAAGATCATTAAACAAATAAGTAAAAATAAATGAAAAAAAAAAAACATTTTTGAAAAAATTGTTCCGCTCTTTCAGCTAACGATGAGAGTTCTTCATTTTTTTTCTACTATTTCTACTTTTTAAAATATTACGCTTTTTAACACTTTTCACAGTTACTCCAGCCACTCCACCCAGTTACTCCGCCCACTCCAGTTGTAGACTGCTGGTGGAGGCAAGAACACTTCACACAATTTCCCCAGAAATTGTAGCTTTTCTAGTTTTTATTATTATAATTAAACATTTTATATAGGACTGATATATACCGTAGCGTTGTACAATCACCTATTGTTACTATATATTCTAAATAGGGCTGACATATACCGTAGCATTGTACAATCATACATTATTATTATTATAATTAAACATTTTTTATAGCGCTGATATATACCGTAGCTTTGTACAATCACGCATTATTACTTTACATTTTCTATAGCGCTGACATATACTGTAGCTTTGTACAATCACCCATTGTTATATATTTTATATAGTGCTGACATTTACCGTAACGTTGTACAATCATACATTATTATTATTATTAAAATTAAACGTTTTATATAGCACTGACTTATAACGTAGCATTGTACAATCACTTATTTTTACTTTTATATTTATATAGCACGGACATATACCGTAGCATTGTATAATCACACATTATTACTATACATGTTATATAGCGCTGACATATACCATAGCTTTTTACAATCACCCATTATTACTATTATTATATATTTTATATAGCACATCAGAGGACCCCCCATCACATCAGAGGACCCCCCAACACATCAGAGGACCCCTCATCACATCAGAGATCCCCCATCACATTAGAGGTCCCTTAGCACATCCCTAGCACATGAGAAGTCTTCCCATAAAATCTTCGGACCCCCATCACATCAGAGGTCCCCCCCCATCACATCAGAGGTCCCCCTATCACATCAGAGGTCCCCCCATTACATTAGAGACCCCCCATCACATCACATCTGAGGTTCCCTGATCACATAAGAGCTACCCATCACATCAGAGATACCCCTATCACATCAGAGAATTTCACATCATCATCAGGGAACTCCCCATCATATCTGAGATATCCATTACACTACAGAACCCACCATCATATCAGATATACCCCCATCACATCAGAGAACCCCCCATCATATCAGATATACCTGCATCACATCAGAGGTCCTTCATCACTTTAGAGATCTCCCTATTAAATCAAAGGATCCCCCATCTCATTTGAGGTCCTCTAGCACATCCCTAGCACGTCAGAGGTCTCCTCATCACATCAGAGGACCTCCCATTATGTTCAGTAAATCCCCTATAATATCACAGATTCCCCATCACATCAGAGAACCCCACCATCACATCAGAGATCCCACCATCACATCAGAGATCTCTCCATCTCATCGGAGTTCCCCCCCATCTCATCAGAGTATCCCCAAATCACATCAGAGATCTCTCCATCACATCAGAGGCCCCCCATCTCATCGGAGGTCCCCCAATCACATCTGAGATCCCCCAATCACATCAGAGATCCCCATCACCTCAGAGGACCTCCTATTATCACCAGAGAACCCCCCATCATATCAAAGTGTCCCCCATCACATAAGAGAACCCCCAATCAAATCAAAGGACCTTCCATCACATCAGTGGGCCCCCCATCATATCAAAGATACCCATCACATGACCCTCATCACATCAGAGGACCCCCCCATCACATCAGAGGACCCCCCATCACATCAGAGGACCCCCCATCACATCAGAGGATCCCCCATCACATCAGAGGACCCCCAACACATCAGAGGATCTCCATCACATCAGAGTATCCCCCATCTCATTAAAGGTCCTCTAGAACAGTGTTTCTCAACTCCAGTCCTCAAGGCGCACCAACAGGTCATGTTTTCAGGATTTCCCTCAGTTGAAACGGCTGTGGTAATTACTAAGGCAGTGAAACTGATCAAATCACCTGTGCAAAATAATGGAAAGCCTGAAAACATGACCTGTTGGGGCGCCTTGAGGACTGGAGTTGAGAAACACTGCTCTAGAACATCCCTAGCGCATCAGAGGTCCCCCACATCAAATCATAGGAGCCCCCCATTACATCAGAGGAATCCTCATCATATCAGAGATACCCCTATCACATCAGAGGTCCCCCCCCCATCACATCAGAGGCCCCTCCATATGATAAGAGATCTCCCCATCACATCAGAGATCCCTCATCACATCAGCGATACCCATCACATCTGAAGCCTCTCCAAGACATCAGAGGTTCCCCTATCAAATTAGAGATCCCCCATCACATCAGAGATCCCCCATCACCTCAGAGGACCTCTCATATTCATCAGAGAACCCCCCATCATATCAAATTATCCCCCATCACATAAGAGGACCCCCATCAAATCAAAGGACCTCCCATCACATCAGAGGTCCCCCATCACATCAGAGGTCCCCCATCACATCAGAGGTCCCCCATCACATCAGAGGTCCCCCATCACATCAGAGGACCCCCATCACATCAGAGATCTCCCCATCACATCAGGGGAACCCCCCCATCACATCAGAGGACCCCCTCACATCAGAGTCGTCCCCCCTCACATCAGAGTCCCCCCCCTCACATCAGAGATCTCTGATATTGGATGATGTCACCAAGACTCACCGTCACATCAGTTCTCCATTCTTATACTGACCGAGGATTGTAATATTCCTCTTCTGTCATTCTGTATAATAGTTTGTGTGGCGGTACATTGGTGGTTCAGGGATTTTGCACTTTGTGCTGTCATATTTGTGCTTGGGGGAATCTAAATGACACCCTGGGGGAACCTAAAGTACACCCCAGGGTAATTTAAATAGCAGCCGGAGGGGAACTCAACTGGAAGCCCCGGGGGGGAACCCAAATGGCAACCGGAGGGGAACGCAAATGGCAGACTGGGGGTGAATCCAAATGGCACCTTGGCAAATCCAAATGGTACCCTGGGTGATCCCAAACGGGCACCCGGGCAAACCCAAATGGCACCCTAGGGGAAGAAAAATGGCAGCCCTGGTGGAACCCAAATGGCTCCCCGGGCGGAACCAAAATTGCTGCCCGGGGGGATCCCAAGTGGGATTCCGGGCCAAACTCAAATGGCACGCCAGGGGTGAACCCAATTGGCAGACTGGGGGAAGAAAAATGGCAGCCCTGGTGGAACCCAAATGGCTCCCTGGGTGGAACCAGAATTGCAGCCCGGGGGGATCCCAAGTGGGATTCCGGGCCAAACCCAAATGGCAGACTGGGGGTGAACCAAAATGTCACCCCAGGGGGGAACACAAACATGCACCCGGGCAAACTCAAATGCACCCTAGGGGGAACCAAATTGGCAGACTGGGGGTGAACCCAAAAGGCACCCTAGGGGTGAACCCAAACGACTCCCCGGGCGGAACATAAATGCAGAAATGGCAGTGCGTTCCAGTTCCAGAAAAAAAAGTAGAACATGCTGCATTTTTCCTGCACTGGAACACTGTAAAACGCACCAAAAACACACTGAACCCTAGTATTGTAAAAAAAATAGCAGGAAGAAAAAGCACCTTGAATTCATCCGGAAACGCATTAGAAACGTACCAAAAACGCGCATGCAGAAACGAATCGGGAACGGATCTGGAGTGCGTTTTTTTTGTGGTGTGAACCAGCCTTAAATAAGAACATGTGCAATGTGCGTTTTTGGTGTGGTTAGGTGCGCTCCGGTGCATTTTTGATACAGTCCAGTGCAGGAAAAATGCAGCATGGTCTACTTTTTCTACTGGTGTGAACTATGCCATTGGAAACCATATAACCTACTATTCATGCGTTTTTGATGCAGAAAAAAAACTCACTGGACTGCATGTGGTGAGAACTGGCCCTAGAAAGGGGGAATAATGCCCTGGACTTTATCAAAAACACACCAAAAATGCACATGTAGAAAATCATCCGGACGTTTCTGTGGTGTGATCCGGCCCTCAGAGTGAGTATCCATCATAATGTTTAGAATAGAAAGATCTCATTGGTTAGCCTGGTCACATGGAGATGAGGGCTTTCTATGACAAGCATTAGGATGGGGTACAGCGGGGTCCGGAGGGGTGGGAGGGACATTTGAAGCTCTTTTTTCTATTGGGACGCCCTACAGGAAGAAGAAGCCTCAGAGTCGCTTCTCATTGGTCAGCAGGGTCACATGGCTGTGCCGTCCAATCACCACTTGGCATTGTGAGTATTAGGATGTATACAGCATGTTTCGGAGGGGTGGGCGGGATATTTGGAGTAAGTTCACCTTTTCATTTCTCATTATAAGGTGAACTTTCCTTTTATGTGAATTAGGAAGTAGTGAGAGTTATAGGGGAGAGGGCAGAAACCGGTGCAGCTCTGCAGAGAAACCAATCAGCTTCCAGTTTTTTATTTTTGTCAAAGCTTAATTGAAGAAGCTGAAGCTAGAAGCTGATTGGCTGTCACCAGATTTTGCACAATCCAGTTTTAGGAAATCTCCTCCAAATTGTGATCAATATTTTGGTAATTTCCGGTACTATTTGTATCAATCAAATATATTACCGGATTGTAGAGTTTGCTCGGCCTGAGGAAGGATTGGTTGCGATCGGAATCTGTCGTCAATTTTGTAACAATAGCGCGATCCGGAAGTTCCTGTCCAATAATAACTTGTAGTAAATCTCCTCTAATGGACCACAAATGACTGTGACTGGGTAGTGGGTTAGGTTCGGGGTTAAGGGGATGGGGGGGGGGGGGCAGGATTACAGGGTAGCAGTTAGGGCTGGGGGGGGGTAAGAGTTAGGATTAGGGTGGTAATTGTAACAATCAAAAAAGGTTTTTATCTACCTGCAGTTCTGTGTGGTAAGTATTGTGATCCCCCCTCCCCCGCAGTGAAAGCTGCACATACACCAGGAGGTTGCTGATTAACCACTTCCCGCCCCCTATATAGCAAAATGACGGTCGCAGAGTGTTTCCATTATCCTGACTGGACGTCATATGATGTCCAGCAGGATAAGCCGCTCCGCGGGGGGAACCCTGCGCAACGATTGGTGGTGTGGTGTGTCAGTCTGACACACCGCATCTCTGATCTTGGTAAAGAGCCTCTGACGTAGGCTCATTACCATGTGATCAGCTGTGTCCAATCACAGCTGGTCACGTCGTTTATCGGCTTTTCCTCTATTCACACTGACAAGGCTCGGGTAGAGGAGAGCCAATCGGCTGCTCTCCTGGACATTGATTGTCAGTGCAGACCCACCAAAGGTGCCCACTAGAGCCCACCAGGTATGCCCAACCATGTCCAATAGGTATGCCAATCAGTGCCCATTAGAGATGCCCATCAGTAATGCCTGCCAGTGCCTCCTCATCAGTGCTGCCTATCAGTGTCCATCAGTGCTGCCTATCAATGCCCATCAGTGCTGCCTATCAATGCCCATCAGTGCTGCATATCAGTGCCATCTATCAGTGCACATTGGTGCCGCCCATTGGTGCCCATCAGTGCCGCCTATAAGTGCCCATCAGTTCTGCCTATCAGTGCCGCCTATCAATGCCCATCAGTGCCGCCTATCAGTGGCACTTATCAGTGCCGCCTATAAGGCCCCTTTCACACTGAGGCGTATTTCAGGCGTTTTAGCGCTAAAAATAGCGCATAAATAACGCCTGAAATAATCCTGCCCCAGTTTTCTCAATGTGAAAGCCCGAGAGCTTTCACACTGAGGCAATGTGCTGGCGGGAGGAAAAAAAATCTCCTGCAAGCCGCATCTTTGGAGCGGTGAAAGAGCGGTGTGTATGTCGCTCCTTCCCATTGAAATCAATGGGACACCGCGGCTGTAGCTGCGGTTTGCGGGCAGTTTTAACCCTTTCTTGGCTGCTAGCAGGGGTTAAAACCACACCGCTAGCGGCAAATCTGACGGTATAGCGGTGCTAAAAATAGTGCCGCTATACCGCCAGTGCACCTCCCCGCCCCAGTGTGAAAGGGGCCTAAGTGCCCATCATTGCCACCCCATCAGTGCCCATCAGTGTCGCCTTGTCAGTGAAAGAGAAAATTTACTTATTTGCAACATTTTATAACAGAAACAAAGAAAAACTTTTTTATTTTTTTTTCATAATTTTCAGTCTTTTTTATTTGTTCAGCAAAACAAGAAAAAAAACCCCCGGAGGTGATTAAATACCACCAAAAGAAAGCTCTATTTGTGGGAACAGAATGATAAATAAACTTGTTTGTGTACAGTGTTGCATGACCGCGCAATTGTCATTGAAAGTGTGACAGCGCTGAAAATTGGCCTGGGCAGGAAGGGGGTGAAAGTGCCCGGGTGTTGAAGTGGTTAATATCGGAGGGATTGTAGTTATAATTACATAGTTAGTCAGGTTTAAAAAAGACAAGTCCATCCAGTTCAACCAATAATAAAAAATACAATTCCATATACACAATCCTTCACCAGCAGTTGATCCAGAGGAAGGGGAAACCCCCAGCAGAGCATGATCCAATTTGCTACAGCAGATGAAAAAATTCCTTCCTGATCCCCCGAGAGGCAATCGGATTTTCCCCGGATCAATTTTACCTATAAATGTCAGTACCCAGTTATATTATGTACATTTAGGAAGGAATCCAGGCCTTTCTTAAACCCCTTTCACACTGGGCCGGTTTGCAGGCACTATTGCGCTAAAAACAGCGCCTGCAAACTGACCTGAAACAGCCGCTGCTGTCTCTCCAGTGTGGAACCCCCGAGGGCTTTCACACTGGAGCGGTGCGCTAGCAGGACGGTAAAAAAAAGTACTGCTAGCCGCATCTTTGGAGCGGTGTGTATACCGCTCCTGCCCATTGAAATCAATGGGACAGCGCCGGCATAGCGCCTCTGTAGAGGCGCTTTGTGGTGGGTTTTAACCCTTTTTCGGCCGCTAGCGGGGGGTAAAACTAGAGGTCGACCAATATGGGTTTTTCTCTGGCCGATGCTGATATTTGGAAATCGGGGCGGCCGATGGCCGATATATGATGCCCATTTTTGCGGTCGATATTTTAGGCCGTTTTTTTTTGGCAGGTGGCACTGGTAGGCACGGATTGGCACTGGCAAGTGGCACTAGTTGGCACTGATTGGCAGGTGGCACTGGATGGCAATGGCAGGTTTCACAGCCGATAGTGTAACTGTGAAACTGAATGCTCTCTGCAGCGCCGCGGTGTGTGAAACTGTATGGAGAGAGAGAGAGACAGAGAGGAGCTGACAAATTCAACGTGATGTCGGAGGCGGGACCCGGGGTGGGCGGGACCTAGCAGCTATCCAGCCAATGATCAGCAGCTATCCAGCCAATGATTGGGCTGTTTAAGAAAGGGGCGGGGCCACATAAACGTAGCGGCCTGCCCATATCCCATCCCATTGGCAGGTGTTGGATAGCTGGGTCCCGCCCACCCCGGGTCCCACCCACCCCCGACATCCAGCCTCAATTTTGACAGCTCCTCTCTCTCTCCATACAGTTTCACACACCGCGGCGCTGCTCTGCCAACAGTGTGGATTACGTACACTACTGGCAGAGGTGCGGTCAGTGTTATATCGGCCTAATTTGAAAAATAATCGGGCCGATGCCGATTTCTCCAAAATGGGCAAATATCGGCTGATATATCGGCCAGCCGATATATCGGTCGACCTCTAGGTAAAACTGCCCCACTAGCGGCCAAATAGCGCCGCAAAATTGGCGGAAAAACACCACTAAAAATAGCGGCGCTTTACCGCCAACGCACCTCCCGCCCCAGTGTGAAAGGGGCCTTAAAGCAATCTACTGAGCTGACCAGAACCACCTCTGCAGGGAGTCTATTCCACATTTTCACAGCTCTTACTGTGAAGAAACCTTTCCTTATTTGGAGATTAAATCTTTTTTCCTGTAGATGTAAAGAGTGCCCCCCTTGTCCTTTGTGATGACCGTGAGTGAATAACTCAACACCAAGTTCACTATATAGACCCCTTATATATTTGTACATGTTGATCATATCCCCCCTTAATCTCCTCTTCTCAAGAGAGAATAAATTCAGTTCCTCTAATCTTTCCTCATAGCTGAGCTCCTCCATCCCTCTTATCAGTTTGGTTGCCCTTCTCTGCACTTTCTCCAGTTCCCCGATATCCTTTTTAAGAACTGGGTCCCAAAACTGAACTGCATATTCCAGATGAGGTCTTACTAATGATTTGTACAGGGGGGCAAAATGATATCTCTCTCTCTGGAGACCATACCTCTCTTAATACAAGAAAGGACTTTGCTCGCTTTGGAAACCGCAGCTTGGCATTGCATGTTATTATTGAGCTTATGATCTACCAAAACCCCCAGATCCTTCTCCACTACGGATCCCCCCAGTTGTACTCCCCCTAGTATGTATGATGCATTCATATTCTTAGCCCCCAAGTGCAGAACTTTACATTTATCATCATTAAACCTCATCTGCCACATAGTCGCCCAATTAGACAGAGCATTGAGGTCGGCTTGTAAATTGGCGACATCCTGTAAGGACGTTATTCCACTGCATAGCTTGGTGTGATCTGCAAAGACAGAAATGTTACTTTAAATCCCAGACCCAATATCATTTACAGTGAAACCTCGGATTGCGAGTAACGCGGTTAACGAGCGGTTTGCAATGCGAGCACTGTATTTTAAAAAATCGTGACTCGGTTTGCGAGTGTTGTCTCGCGAAACGAGCAGGATTCAGGCCAAAGCGGTGTGCAGTACCGCTTTTGGTCTGAGGTGGGGGGGGCGCCAAAGCCGAACGGCGCCGTTTGGAAATGCACGGAAAGGCCCGAGGACAGCACGGCTGACCTCGGCAAATCGCATGTAGGAAGTCTTTCCGAGGTTTGCCGAAGTCAGCCGAAGCGTCCTCGGGCCTTTTCTGCTGTTTCCTAGGCTCTCCGACGCCCCCCACCTCTGGCCGCATGCGGTATTGCATCCCATTGAATTCAATGCAAAACAAATTATTTTCGTTGCCATTGACTTCAATGGGGAAAATCGCTTTGATATGCGGGTACTTGGGATTACGAGCCTTCTCCTGGAACGGATTATGCTTGTAATCCGAGGTTCCACTGTATAAAGATATTAAAAAGTAAGGGTCCCAACACTGAACCTTGGGGTACACCACTGATAACCTTGGACCATTCAGAGTAAGAATCATTATCCACGACTCTCTGAATTCTGTCTTTTAGCCAGTTTTCTATCCATTAACAAACTGATATTTCCAATCCTGTAGACTTTACCTTACACATGAGCCGTGTGTGGGGAACTGTATCCGACGCTTTTGCAAAATCCAAGTATACCACATCCACATCCACCCCTCTGTCCAAGTATATCACGTCCACATCCACCCCTCTGTCCAAGTTTACCACGTCCACCGCCACCCCTCTGTCCATGTATATCACGTCCACAGCCACCCCTCTGTCCATGTATACCACGTCCACCGCCACCCCTCTGTCCAAGGTTTTACTTACCTCCTCATAAAAAGAAATCAGGTTTGTTTGAGAACTTGAAAAAAATAATACAGAGGGGAAAGAACCCTCTGAAAAGAAGTCACGAGCAGACCAAGCTGCTTAACCACTTAAGGACCGTGTCACGCCGATATACGTCGGCAGAATGGCACGGCTGGGCATATCAACGTACGGGTACGTCGCCATTAAGACGCGGCATTGTGGGCGCGCGTGCACCCGCCGCGAGCTCGGTGAGTGTGACCGTGGGTCCCCTCGCTGACTCGATGTCCGCCGGGAGTCCCGCGATTGTCTCACGGAGAGGAAGAACGGGGAAATGCTGATGTAAACAAGGCATTTCCCCATTCTTCCTAGTGACAGGACACTGATCACAGCTCCCTGTAATCGGGAGCGGTGGTCAGTGTCGTGTCACACATAGCCCCCCCCCTCACAGTTAGAACACATCCCTAGGATACACTTAACCCCTTCAGCGCCCCCTACTGGTTAACCCCTTCCCTGCCAGTGTAATTTTTACAGTAATCAGTGCATTTTTATAGCACTGATCGCTGTATAAAAGACAATGGTCCCAAAATGGCATCAAAAGTGTCCGATGTGTCCACCATAATGTCACAGTCATGATAAAAATCACTGATCGCCACCATTACTAGTAAAAAAAAAAAATTATAGTAAAAATGCCATAAAACTATCCCCTATTTTGTGAACGCCAGAACTTTTGCGCAAACCAATCAATAAACACTTATTGCGTTTTTTTTTTTTACTAAAAATATGTAGAAGAATACGTATCGGCCTAAACTGAGGAAAAAAAAATATTTTTATATATTTTTTGGGGATATTTATTATAGCAAAAAGTAAAAAATATTGCTTTTTTTTTCAAAATTGTCGCTCTATTTTTGTTTATAGCGCAAAAAATAAAAACCGCAGAGGTGATCAAATACCACCAAAAGAAAGCTCTATTTGTGGGGAAAAAAGGATGCCAATTTTGTTTGGGAGCCACGTCACACGACCGCGCAATCGTCAGTTAAAGCGACGCAGTGCCGAATCGCAAAAAAGTGGCCTGGTCCTTCAGCTACAAAATGGTCCGGGGGTTTAAGTGGTTAATGAGTCCCTAAAAATGAGATACAATGGCTATAAAATGACAGAGCTCAATTCTTTTAGGATCCGTGGGTGGATGCCATCAGGTCCAGGTGCTTTATCCACCTTTACTCTGTCTAAATATTTCTGGATCACATCACTTTTGAGCCATTGTGGATCATTTGGGGCTGTGTCACTACCACCCCCATTATGGACATGAGCCCCCCCATGCTCCTTTGTATACACAGAGCTGATGAAAGTATTTAATGAATTTGCCTTCTCTTTGTCCCCAGTCACCCACTCTAGATTATTTAGTAAAGGGCCGACATGCTCAGACCTGACCTTTTTTTACTATTAATGTGGTCCGTTTGTAAAATAAACAGAAAAAGAGACGAGTAGACGTAACATGAAATTTATTAGAACAGATCTGGTTGGTGATGGTGGAACTTTCCGCCACATTTTGGCTCCTGTATTGTCTTCTATTGGTCATCGAGAAACGAGAAGCTGCAAAACAGCCGGGACTGTAAGAAATCACAGGGCCCCGTACAACCTACCTGACAGGGGCCCGTGGATATAGTGCCATTAACTTATACACATACATTATCTTCTATCTTTTCATGTGACAACACTGAAGAAATGACACTTTGCTACAATGTAAAGTAGTGAGTGTACAGCTTGTATAACAGTGTAAGTTTGCTGTCCCCTCAAAATAACTCAACACACAGCCATTAATGTCTAAACCGCTGGCAACAAAAGTGAGTACACCCCTAAGTGAAAATGTCCAAATTGGGCCCAATTAGCCGTATGCAGACTCGATGTCCGCCAGCACCCACCCATCCTTCCTTACACAGGCAGATCGGAAGGGTCTATGTAAACAAGGCAGATCGCCGTTCTGTCAGGAGGGAAGACATGAATCCTGTGTCTCTGCAAAACAGGAACATGGATCATTGTCTTCGCCTAGTAAAAGCACCCCCACCCCCCCATGGACACAAACACTGGCTAGGCACGCATTTAACCCTTTGATCGCCCCCCAGATGTTAACCCCTTCCCAGCCAGTGTTATTAGTACAGTGACAGTGCATATTTTTTTATCACTGATCACTGTATTGGTGTCACTTGTTATCTAAAAGGGTCAAAAGTATCAGTTAGTGTCCGATTTGTTTGCCTCAACATTGCAGTCCCACTATAAATCGCTGATCACCGCCATTACTAGTAAAAAAATAAAAATAAATACAAATTCCAGTATATATCCCATAGTTTGTAGACGCTATAACTTTTGAGCAAACCAATCAATACACACTTATTGTTTTTTTTTTGTTTTGTTTACCAAAAATATGCAGCAGAATACATATTGGTCTACATTGATAAAAACATTTTATTTGTAAAAAAAATTTTTATTGGATATGTTTTATAGGAGAATTACTTTTTTCTATAAAACATATCCAATAAGAATAAATAAACAAAAAAATGTTTTTTTTTATTAAATTGTCGGTCTTTTTTTGTTTATAGCACAAAAAATAAAAAACGCAGAGGTGATCAAATACCACCAAAAGAAAGTAAACATGTGCACTGCCGAAAAATTTGCTGTTTTTTGTTTTTGTTTCATTCGTTTATTTTTTTGGTTTTGTTTTCCTAAATGTGAAAATCTGAAAACAAGAAAGGATAAGGCCCGGTTCACATAGGGGCGACTTGTCAGGCGACTCGGTCGCCTGACGAGTCGCTTCCCGCTCTGTTGAATGGAACCGTTCTAATAGGAACGACTCAGAAAAAGGTTCTTGTACGACTTTGGGGGCGACTTGCATTGACTTCAATACAGAAGTCATTATGCAAATCGCCTGAACCGGGCCTCTCAAGTCGTCTTGAGATCGCGTCGCCGAGTCGCCCCCAAAGTCGTGCCGCCCCTGTGTGAACCGGGCCTAACTAACTAATAATAACTAACTATTAAATTATAGGTATTGGAATTTCCTTTCAAATTTGACTGTTGGTGAACGTAACTAATACAAATGTATCCAAAGTTATGAATTATCCGAAATAACGAATGGCGCATCTAAACAAAACGGAACGAATTAATAATAAATAATAATATAATAAAAACGTTTTTATTATTATAGTTATTTGTTAGTATTAATTTTGTTACGTTCCATTCGTTTAGATGCGGCATTCGTTATTTCGGATGATTCGTAGCTTCGGATGAATTCATATTTATTACGTTCACTAACAGACAGATTTGAAAGGAATTTCCAATACCTATAATTTAATAGTTAGTAATAGTTAAGTTAATATTAGCTCTATTTGTGGGAAAAAAAAAGGACATCAATTTTATTTGGGCACAGCGTCGCAACGACCGCGCAATTGTCAGTTAAAGTAAAGCAGTGCCGAGGGGCGTGGCCTAGACCAGCATGTGAGAAGACGTGAGTCTCACAGCTCCTGCTCAGTACCCGGTATTGATCCTCTCCCAGAAGCGCTTCGGCGATTTTGAGTGGCTCTCCCGCTGGCTGACATCCCGGTCACCCTCCCGGTCTATTCGCCGGCTCTCTGCACCCGTGGAATGGGGAAGAAAAAGGGGAATTCCCAGGCTCCCGAAATCCAAGATGGCGCCGGCGCGGCTATGGCTCAGCGCACTCCGCGAGGCGCCGACGGATACAAGGAGGGAGCCAACAACACCAACAATAAAGGTCAGAAGGCGCAGGGTAGGGACTACCCGAGGGACATGACCTATTACACCCAAAAGTTGGGGGGCCCTCATGAGCAGACCGAGGGGGGGGTTGCAGACTACTCGCACACTGAAGCACAGGCCTCACAGAGCCTGCCAGCAGGGGGTGCAGCTCACAATGGAGGACAGACTGACACAGAGGAGCAGGCTGATTCACCGCATACTGCCCCAGAAGCAGAGGACACGGAACAACCGACCCTGGCAGAAATACTCAGGGCGGTGCATGAATGCACTGCTTCAGTGAGAGAAGAGGTGTCCCTGCTACGCCAGGACCTTCAAAAGATCCGTGAGCGCACAACGGCTGTGGAGAGCAGGATGAGTGAGATGGAGGACAGGCTGCCCCCGGTTGCTCGAGAGGCACTTGTTGCGCATCAGCTAGCCAGAGGGGTTAACAACAGAGCGGATGATATCGAGAACCGTTTACGGAGGAACAACGTGCGCATAGTGGGGCTGCCCGAGAGGACGGAGGGTAGGGACCCCACTAACTTTATTGAAGGTTGGCTGATAGACATTTTTGGGAGGGAGGCTTTCTCTCCATTTTTTATGGTGGAGAGGGCTCACCGTACACCTGGCCGTCCACCACAGCCCGGAGCCCCCCCTAGGCCCATCCTTGCCCGCCTCCTGCATTACAGGGATAGGGAGGCGGTGCTAAGGCATGCTAGAGAGAAGGCTAATATCCAGGTGAATGGTGTTCGTGTTTCCTTCTACCCGGACTTCTCGGCGGAGGTGCAGAAGCGCCGGGCCAAGTTCTCTGATGTTAAAAACGCCTGCGGGCCCTACAACTACCTTACGCCATGTTATACCCAGCCAAACTGAGAGTTACAGCTGAGAGAGAAACCCACTTTTTTGAATCTGCGCAAGATGCTGCACTATGGCTGGACCGCAACGAACAGGCCCTGCGACACCGTGATAGAGAGGAGGAAGTCGAGTAGCCTGACGGCTGATACCCTGGGTTGCTGGGAAATGTTTGTGCTGGACCACCTGCTTGGCTTTACCTGGAAGATCCACCTTATGTTCCCCTTTTCTTTTCTTGTCTATACCCTGACTCTATTTTTGCTCTGCTGGGAGACGTTATTTGTGAATATGGAACATGAGCTATCTTGTAAAGCGGCAAGAATAATGCGACTTTCCCGCGGAAGACGGGAAACAAAAATGCCTCTTAGGATGCTGCTCCCGGTTGGAGCCCTGAGGCCTGCTCTGTTGGCGGGCCAATCCTATGCTTTAGGCACACAAAAGTGCTACTGTATGTTTGCAAGTTTTCTACTAGGAGTCGTCCAGTTGATGATTTGTTTTTTTGTGATTTTGCATTTTTTACGCTTACACAGAGAGCTATGTTCACCAACTGCCACACTCTGGAACTGTCCTGTTGTAAATCTGACCGTCGCCAAGGTCTCTGGGGCCCACACTGGTCCCGTTCCCCTTTCTGCCTTGCTGGACTCTGCGATGCTGTTTCACCCCTTGATTAGATCATGCTTGCTATACCCCAATGGCTGAACTACCAATTGTCTCCTGGAATGTGAGGGGCTTAGGCTCCCCGCTCAAGCGTATGATGGTATCCTCCTGTCTGAAGAAATATCACCCTATGATTTTGTGCATGCAGGAAACGCATTTGACGGTTGAAACACAATGCTGTATTAAATATGCCTGGGTAGGGAAGGCGTATCATTCCACTCACACCTCCTACTCTAGGGGGGTGAGTATAATGATCCATGTTTCTGTGGATTTTCAAGAAATTGATGTGTGCATAGATGCCGAGGGGCAGTTTATATTTTTATACTGTCGGGTGGGTAGGATGTACTGTATATTGGCATGTGTGTACATACCCCCGCCGTTTTCGGTGCTGGTGCTCCGGCGATTACTGACCTATTTGGAGGGCAGGCCGGATCTCCCGCTGCTGATTGTGGGAGACTTTAATTGCTGGCTGAGTCCCTCCATGGACAGACACCCCAACTCAGGGGTTCCTGCTGCATGGAGGGAGTCTCCATTGTGGCGACTGTTTAATGAAGTGGGCTGGATTGATCTGTGGAGGGCTAAGTATCCATTAGGCAATTCTCCTGTTTTTCCAAAACCCACGGGACACTGTCCAGAATTGACCTGGCCGTCGGCAACCTCGCCATGCTCCCGTCTGTCTCTGATGTGGTGTACAAACCTCGCAGTGTGTCAGACCACTCCCATGTGGTGACTACTGTGATAATTACCCAATCTACCACCCTCTTAAGAGCCCCATGGAAATTGAATGCCTTTTGGCTAAAACTATTCTTGGATCATGAGGAGGTGGAGCGGAGCGTGGGGGACTTTCTTGATGGCCGGGACTTTGCTGACTCTCCGGTATTACGGTGGGATGCCTTTAAGGCACATCTGAGGGGGTTGTTTATTTCAGAAATTAATAAGGTCAAAAAAAACTCTTCGGGGCTCAGAGAGGACCTTGAAAAACAGGTGGCGGCCCTGGAAGAGGCATTTGTCCTAAACCCCACGGATTCGGCTAGGGAGGCATGGCAGGCGGCGCAGTCAGCATACGCGCGGCTGCTGTCCTCCACGGCAGAAAATAAGCTATTTTTCTCCAAGCTAGCCTTTTACGAGGAGGGCGAGAGTACGGGGCGACTGCTGGCCAAGATAGCTAGCTCGCAGCAACGTGCTCCCACTATAGGAGCCATTAAAACGGCTGGGGGTAAGATAGTGAACTCTCCCGACCTAATATTAACGGAATTGGCCAGATTCTATGAGACCCTATATCTCCCAACGGAACGATTCACTAGGCAGGAACTTTTGACCTATTTACAGGACATTGACTTTCCACAACTTTCAACTGACCAGCAGAGAGCCCTGGATGCTCCCAGATGCTTTGGATTCGGAGACGTGTATATTTCCTGGGTAAGACTACTCTATCATAACCCGCGAGCAGCCATTAGATCTTCTGGGGCGATGTCGCATACTTTTGCCTTGGGGAGAGGGACGCGACAGGGGTGTCCCTTATCACCCCTGCTTTTCGCCTTGGCCATAGAACCCCTGGCGATTAAAGTGAGATTCAATACGGAGATTGTGGGATTCAGGTACGGGGATATGCAGGAGAAAATAATGCTCTATGCGGACGACACGATGGTCCTGCTTGGGGATGTGGAGGGCTCCCTTACGGCGGCCATGGCCACCGTGGGGGACTTCGGTAGATTCTCGGGGCTACAGATAAACTGGGCCAAGTCCTCCCTGATGCTTATTGACGAGGGGGGGACTCCCCCGACCTCCTCCACGGTACCCTTGACAGACTCGTTCAGATACTTGGGCATTCAGGTGACGCCTAGAATTCGTGAATACGGTCGTTTAAACGTGTCACCGCTGCTGCAGAAGTTTCGAGACCGGATCAAAACGTGGAATTCTCTCTGCCTGTCGGTAGCAGGGAGGGTGAATTTGATCAAAATGATCCTCATGCCCCAGTTGCTATATGTGCTCCACAACTCCCCGACGGTAGTGACTTTGAAAATATTTAGACTTGTCAGTTCCCTATTCCGTAAACTTATATGGAAAAACCGTACACCCAGAATCAAACTGGAACATCTTCAACGCCCGAAGGATGAGGGAGGCCTGGCTCTCCCGAACCCTTGGGTATATTACATTGCTGCGCAATTGCAACACTTGATAGGTACTATTCGCAGGGAGGGGGGTGATGGGGACAGGACTGGCGACTCCTCTGAGCTCGTGATGCAACACACGGTGGGCAGGGACTCGATCCCTATGGCCCTAGAATCGCAGGCATTTGGAAAACCAAACAAACAATACCCGACCTACAACCTTATCCAGAAGATCTGGAATAAAACAACATATTTACAGGGAGTGGTGGGATACACAGACTATAGCCCTATTTGGTCCAATGATTTATACCCAGAATTGGCAAAATTGCAACACGGGGTGCTCTGGAGGAGGTGTGGGGTGACGCATCTTAGTAAAATTTTCCGTAATGGGAAATTCCTCACCTTCGAAGAGCTGCAAGGTAAATTCGAGCTTCTGCCTTCTATGAGATTCTATTATATGCAACTACACCATGCAATCACTGCTCAGGCCAGGTCCTCGGACTGGGTACCCTCCCCAACTCCACTGTTCAACTTAATGGCACAAGCCGAAACGACTAAGGGATTCATATCACAATGCTACAACATGATATTACCAAAGGTCCTGGCTAAACACCCTTTGAGAATACGAATCAAGTGGGAAGGGGATGTGGGGCCGCTTGATGGAGATCAGTGGGAGAAGGCCTTGCAGGCGGTGCCAACTTGCTCCTTGAACGTGTCGCATAGGGTATCACAATTGTACTTGTTGTTGAGAGTTTACTATACCCCTCACAGGCTGTGTGCTATGGGCCTGCGACCCACCCCCTTGTGTTCCAGATGCAAGAGGGACCATGGAGACCTGATCCACCTACTGTGGAGGTGCCCAAAACTCCACCTCTACTGGGCAGGGGTGGTGGACACCATAAACGGGGTGTTTCGGGTCTCGCTCCCCACGGACCCGAGACACTGCTTACTATTAACACTGCAGGAATTGGAGTGGGAGGAATGCACTAGAGTGGCGGTCTCTAGGTCCCTGTTTATGGCACGCAAACTTATCATGACTCATTGGATAGCGGAGGAGCCGCCGGCTCTCAAGGAGTGGATTAATGTCATGGGAGATATGCTTCGCAAGGGAAAAATTATATACCAACACAGGGGTAGCACGCAGAAATTTGAAAAACTGTGGGGTCGATGGCTGGATGTACCGGGCTTGGCCCCGGTGGATCTAGTCATGGGACGATTGCTGGGCATGGGAGCTGGTGATGGGATGTAGCTGATGATTGAGGTGTCTTTTTCTAACTGTATTTTTTTCATGCCATCCTTTTTTCATGTATCTGAAGAGGGGTGGTACGCCACAACTCGGAGATATATGGCACTACTCTGAAACAGCTTATAGTAACTATGTAGAATATTTGGTTTTATGGCTTACACTGCATATGATGTACCAGAATGGTTGTAATGCTCAAGGTGTATGTTATCATTATGTTCTCCAATAAACTTTTTTCTGGATTAAAAAAAAAAGTAAAGCAGTGCCAATGTTCTATCAGAATACCGTTACCCATCAGAAAATGCAACGGAAGTGATGTTGTGAACAAAATTGCGCATGCGCTGTGCGTTCCAGAATGGCCCCTATGCGTTTCAATAGGTTTGCTAATGTGACAGAACATGAAGGCGGCAGCGGACATCTTACACCCAGGCAAGTCTTCATTTTCACACTTATTCTAGCAGTTAACTCGCCTTATATACTGAAATAGACGATTTCACCGCGACACAGTTATATAGTCTATTTCAGTATATAATCAGTTTGCTGCTCAGCAGAGCGGGGTGTACCAAGATGGCTGTCGCCACCTTCTGCCTGCTTGCCTGGGTGTAAGAAGATGTCCGCTGCTGGCTTTGTGTTCTGTCAGATTAGAAACCTATTGGAACGCATAGCGGTCACGTTGGAACGCATGGCGCATGCGCAGTAAGCATTTTTGCTCAGAACGTCACTTCCGTTACATTTTCTGATGGGTAGCGGTATTCTGACAGGACACCGTATCGCAAAAAAAAAAATGGCCTTGTCATAAAAGGGTACATCTTCCGGAGATGAAGTGGTTAATATTAGGGGTGCACCAAATCGAAATTCTGGTGCCGAAACCGAAACTGAAGGATGCACTAGCCTGAAAACTGAAACCGATACCAAAAATGACTGTTTTCTCTTCTTCGTCCATGGACGGACACAGCTCCATAAATCTTGACTGTTGGGTATGTTCCGTCTATTAGGAGAGGACTAGGCAGAAACATGTTAATATGCGTACATGTTACTTTAAAACAGAGTTGAAACAGCCCCACCCAGGGGGCGGTCCCTCTGAACATAACCCTCCTCCCTGCAGTTAGCAGCCTCAGTTTTTTTCTGCCTAGCAGAGGAGAGGATGTGACTCCCTTCGGGCCCAGTATCCTGAAGAGATTTTTTACTTTTATTATTTTATTTTTGAGAATTCTTTGAGAATCTTCTATCAACTATCGGCTGGGCATGACAGGCAGGACATTAGATCCTTGTAGACACCCCAGTCCGGCCATCGAGCGTGTTACCGTCCCCTCGCTACTGCGTGGGGTCTGACACAACATACCCCATGGCTCCAGGCGTGGCCGGTGAGCTATATGCTCCAGGGTCCATATATGACCATGCGGCTTGCAGTCTCAGTCACAGTGGACCAGGCCGACAGCTACTCCGTACTGCTTGGTTCGTAGGTCTGTCAGGAACGCACCAGCAAGTCCTCGCAGGGACGGGTAAGTACAGTTCCTCCTGCTTCGGTGGGATGGAACAGCTGTGCATTCCTAAGGGGGTTGTTAGGTTCTCCTACCTTCCCCTCTCTCCCTCTGTCACCCTTTTTTCCTCCTCACGGGGCTACTGTGACCAGGGAATACCTTCAGGGGGGCTCCTGGTACCGGCGGGGGGCTGTGTGGGTGTCTAGGCCCGCTATCTGTGTGGGGGGTGGTGTTTTTTTGGGAGCCTCTGCTGCTGGCCTTCTCGTGCACCTCGCTTGCTGGGTGACAATTTTTGAAGCGTTGGCGCCATTTTTCTGGGGTCTATGCATTGCATTGCATTCCCCATTGGCGGCCATTTTGCCGTAGCCACACCATGCTGTAGGCGGGCAGCCATTTTCTTGTGGTCCGCGGCTTTTTTCTGGGCACCCATTTTGGAAGGGGTTTTGGCCTCTAGTGCTGCAATGGCTTCCTGGTTGGCTTCCTGAACGGCGCGAATGGCGCCATTCACCCCACAAAGCTTCTCAGTCACACGCGGTGGGAGGATGGAGAGCGGGCAGCAGCGCTCGGCAGTCCCTGGCTGGCGGTGAGCCCCCTGGGTATTTCCTCCCCTCGGTCAGTGCAGCTAGGAGGGCGGGCTAGTTATGTGTCAGGTAACTGACTAGGTCCCTAAGGGTGGTCAATGGGCGTTCTGGAGCCGGAGGCTGGCGTTTTGTTCCCTCAGACATTCCAGCGGCAGCATCCGGTGCTCTGCACCTGCGATTCCGATGGGCACTGTTTAGGCAGTCCTGGAGTCCTTGTTGCCATGATGAAAGAGGCGTGCGAGTGTAAGAAGAGGGTTCCTTAGCGCTCCCTCCCCCCCGCCATCGCCTGGGAAATCGCTCTGACTAGGACTCGGGACTGGATGCGGCTGGTCCCTGGTTCTGAGATGTCAGAAGCGGCGGACAAGGACCTTCCCTGTGTGAAGGACCCCTCGTCTGGGCCGCCTCATGACAGCATCTCTGCTGTCAGAGACACT
Source organism: Rana muscosa (assembly GCA_029206835.1). Classification (NCBI taxonomy): domain Eukaryota; kingdom Metazoa; phylum Chordata; class Amphibia; order Anura; family Ranidae; genus Rana; species Rana muscosa. The sequence continues at coordinate 378,723,721 of CM055118.1, forward strand.
CTCAAACTGGAAGATACAACTGGGACTTCCACAGCAGAATCTGTTCTTTTTCTTTGGGTCGCACAAACCGACCCGCTATGTTTAAGGTTTTCCTTACATGGCTACAGACCAGTCGCAGAGGCCCCTTGAGGTCCCTCAGCGCACCCCGGTCTCGCGGTTATAATAAGTAACCTCTATCCCGGGGAAGGGGACCCCTGCTCTTTTTTAATGACCCCACTGATAGGAGGTCTGAAGCGGTGTGCCGCTCCGAGTTTACCATGCTGGAGCATTGCGGCCTCTGGGGCTGCTACCTGGGTGTCCCTGACACTCTCGGAGTAGGCAAGTAATGTGGCATCAAAGGGCAGCACAGCGGTGTAGTGGTTGGCACTCTCACCTAGCAGCAAACATCTGCCTGCAGTTTGCATGTTCTCCTGTGTCTGCGTGGGTTTCCTCCGGGTACTCCGGTTTCCTCACACCAAAGTAAGGTTAACTGGGGTGGAGATTCGGGGGTGCAGTCCCCTTACGGTTTCCCGGAACCGCTGTATCTGCAGTGGTATGGCTTCCCTAAGATAGGGCAAATGCTGGTCTGCTGACTAAGCTTCTAGGAAAACTCCCAGATGTTTTTACCTTCTATGGTGGGAGGCCGCTTGGTGCCTCACTGGACGACATCATGTAGGATGTCGCCGGGGGTAGAAGCACGCTTCTCCCTCAAATCCACTACAGGGAAGGGGCCATGCCGTGAGCCGGGGCCTTCCTTTCCCACACTGAGAGAGGTGTTTTGTCAGTCGGGGAGACCCTCCCTAGCGGAAGAGGTCTTGCTGAGGGACTGTGGCGTCCCTGGGTGGGCAAGTCCACCTAACCTGCACTCGAGCTGGCTACGCGGGGTAGTGCCCATGGTCTAGCGGTTAGCACTTCGGATTGGCAATGCTTAACAATCACAGGTTCAGATCCCCATGGGGATACTCCCTAATCAGCTGCCAGCATGCGTGCACAGCTAGCCCCCACCCGACTCCTGGGTGGGGGGACGGCTTCGCAGGGTTACAGCTCAGTGGCCTTCTCTGCTCCCCATCCAGTGGGTCTGCGAGGTGTTCACCTCGGGGTACAAGATAGAGTTCCTTTCTTGTTCACCAAACAGATTTTTTTCCTCACAAGCTGCCACTCCTTCCAGCTCGTTGGGCTGCCATGCGGGGTGATCTTACCCGTACCATTGCAGGACAGGTTTCAGGGTTTCTACTCAATTCTGTTTGTGGTCCCAAAAAGGGATGGAGTCTGTCCGATCTTGGACCTCAAGGCCCCCAATGTCCTTATCTGGATAAGGGCTGCGCTTCATCCGGGGGACTTCCTGCGTCCGTGGATGTCAGGGACGCATACTTGCATGTCCCCTTCTGTGTCAGGCATCAGAGGTTCCTACGCTTTGCGGTTGGCAAAGACCACTATCACTGGTGGCTCTTCCCTTTGGCCTAGCTTCGACACCAAAAATTTCTCGTAGGTGCTTGCCCCGATTCTAGCTTTGCTGAGTCAGCGTGGCATTGCCATCGTAGGCTACTTGACGGCTTTTTTTCTGAGAGCTGCTTCGAGCTCAGAATTAGAGGAGGACTTGTCTATAGCCAGTCAGACCCTTCGGGAGTTGGGTGGATACTGAACCTCCAGAAGTCGGTGTTAGTACCGACCCTGAGCCTAGAGTACCTGGAGTTGATCCTAGACTCCTCGGAGGCCAGAGTCTTTCTTCCCTTGGGGAAGTTGCAGACACTCAAATCTGCGGTGAGGTTGTTGACATCCCGCCAATGGTCATCTCTCCGTTTTTTGCATGAGTGTCCTGGGCCTCATGATAGCCTCTTCAAGGCAGTACCATATGCCCAATTCCACACTCGGGTCTTGCAGACGGAGATTCTCCAAAAATGGAACAGATCTCCGTTGTCTCTGGATTGTCAGATTCAGATAAGTCATCTTGTCAGGTCCCCTCTGAGTTGGGGGCTGAGATTCCCGGCTCTTCGGTCCGGGAAGTCATTCCTCCCTTTTCATGAACGATCAGGCTGTGCCTTTCCAGGTGGTCTCAGAGACTAAGAAGGCGTCCAAGGCTGGTGCAAGGATTTTTGACACCCTAGGCGAAACCTAATTTTGCGGCTCCATTGGCTCCACCCCTGACTTCACCCCCTTTGCCCTCCCCATGTGACAGGAGGCGGCACTATACAGGAAGCATCGGCGCTGCTTCCTCTAGGGCTGGCTCCAGTGCTGCACCTCTAATTACACTACCGGACAGACGGAGCAGCTGCCTGAGACTGAGTTAGTTACAGCAGAGCATGCACAAGCGGAGGGAAATCAGTGGCCGGGCGCCCCTAGGAAGTAGTGCGCCCTAGGCGGCTGCCTAGCTTGCCTAGTGGTAGCACCGGCCCTGAGGGCGTCCAGTCAGACAACGCCACGGCTGGGGCATTCATCAATCATCAAGGAGGGACAAGAAGCTCGGCTGCAACGTCGGAGGTCGCTCACATCCTATGGTGGGCGGACACGAACGTGCCGGCCTGTCGGCAGTTTACATTCCGGCGTGGGAAACTGGCAGGCGAACTATTGAGTCGCCAGATGCTGGACCACGGGGAATGGTCGTTACATCCGGAGTTTTTTTCAACTCCTTTGTCGAAGATGGTACACGCCAGACATTGATCTCCTGGTTTCTCGACTCAATCGCAAGTGTCGAGGTTCGTGGCCAGGTCCAGAGATCCCTGGGCAGACGCGTCAGATGCGTTGGTGGCCCCGTGGGGTCGGCTCGGCTAATTTATGCCTTTCAACCACTGAAGTTGCTTCCTCGTCTACTCCGCAGAGTAGAGACTGAGGGAATTCCGGTGATTTTAATCGCCCCAGATTGGCCCAGGCGTCCCTGGTACGCCGGCCTCGTGTGACTGGTGGCGGATGTGCCTTGGCGACTGCCAATGGGGCGGACCTTCTCTCGCATGGTCCCATTCTTCATCCTGCTTTACAGTCGCTGGCTTTAGCGGCATGGCTATTGAAAGCCAGGTACTGAGGGACCGAGGCCTGTCGGACACGGTCATTTCAACCATGTTGAGAGCACGGAAATCTTCTTCTAGGAAGATCTACCATTGCACATAGAGAGCCTACATCTTAGTGGGAGGCGATGGATTGGCATCCACGGACTTATTTGGTTTCCAGGATCATGCTGTTTTTACAGCGTGGAAAGGATCAGAAACTTGCCTTTAAAGCACCATTCAGGGGCAGTTCTCAGCCTTGGCTGTTTTCTTTCTGCGACCCCTGGTGTCTCGTTAACACGAAGTACGTTTGCGCAAGGGGTCCGACAGGTGGCTCCTCTGTGCGACCGCCACTACCTCCGTGGGTTTTGAATCCGGCGCTCTTGGCACTGCAGAAACCTCTCTTTAAGGACATTAGGGAAATTCCTCTTTTGTCACTTTCTTAGGAGGTGGCCTTCCGGGTAGCCATCACATCTGTCAGGAGGGTTTCTAACTTGGCAGACTGGTTTGGCAAGTCCCCATATTTGGTCCTCCAATGGGACAAAGCGGTGTTACGACTGCAGCCTTCTTTTCTTCAGAAGGTGCTTTCGGCCTTCACCTGAATGGGGATGTGGTACTTCCACGTTGTGTCCTCGGCCGTCGCATTCCAAGGGGTTTGCGCTACTTTCTTTAAATGTGGTACGTGCCCTGCGGGTGTACCTGTCTGTATCAGCTCCATTCCGGAGCTCTGACTCACTGTGTCTGTCGGTGTCTGGTCCGCAGTAGGGCCTGGAGGTCTCATCGGCCACCATTTTTCGGTGGGTCAGGCGGACCGTCGTCCAGGCTTATGCCCTGGAAGGGCAGGCACCTCTCTTTCCCGTTAAGGTGTATTCGACCTGGGCTTTTGGTGCCTCTTGGGCTTTCCGACATTGAGCACCTGCGTCACAGGTGTGTAAGGTGGCGACCTGGTCGTCCGTTCACATTTTTTCACATTTTTCAAGGTTGTTGTGCATGCATCTTCGGATACTAGTTTCGGCCGCAAAGTTTTGCAGGCGGCTGTTTGAGGTTGCAACTCCTCCGTTGAGGAGCTCTGTTTGTTTGGGGTGAAACCAGTTCTTTTTGATTGCTGTGCCCACCCCTCGTTTTTTGACACTGCTTTGGGACGTCCCAACAGTCAAGATTTATGGAGCTGTGTCCGTCCATGGACGAAGAAGAGAAAATAGGATTTTTTTACTCACCGTAAAATTATTTTCTCGATTCGTCCATGGACGGACACAGCTCCCACCCCTCCTTTGTTTTTTAGTTTGTACTGCTTGTTACGAACTGAGGCTGCTAACTGCAGGGAGGAGGGTTATGTTCAGAGGTACCGCCCCCTGGGCGGGGCTGTTTCAACTCTTTTTTTTTTAAAGTAACATGTACGCATATTAACATGTTTCTGCCTAGTCCTCTCTTAATAGACGGAACATACCCAACAGTCAAGATTTATGGAGCTGTGTCTGTCCATGGACGAATCGAGAAAAGGATTTTACGGTGAGTAAAAAAATCCTATTTTTTTTTTTATATTTATATTTTTATATACAATTGTATTTTATTCGACTTTTTAATTAATATCATAAATTTAAATTACAGTAATATGAATTTATTGTTGGCCATTATTGGCACCTTTAGTGCAAGAAAGGTCAAGAAAAATGCAGTTTGCAGTCTCTGACCATCTCTTGTATCATGTCCACAGTCTCTAACCATCTCTTGTATCATGTCCTCAGTCTCTAATTATCTCTTGTATCATGTCCTCAGTCTCTAACCATTTCTTGTATCATGTCCTCAGTCTCTAACCATTTCTTGTATCATGTCCTCAGTCTCTAACCATTTTTGTATCATGTCCTCAGTCTCTAACCATCTATTGTATCATGTCCTCAGTCTCTAACCATCTCTTGAATCGTGTCTGCAATCTCTTACTTAAACGTGAACACAATGCTAAAAGTATTAGCAAAATTGCCATTCGGTGCACCTCTAGCAGACATGATACAGGAGACTGTCAGAGACTGCAGACATGATACAAGAGATCAATGCAACCTCTCCAGTGTCCATCAAATGCAGCTTCACTGGTGCCTGTCAGATGCAGCCTACCAGTCAGATGTAGCAGCCTCACCAGTGTATGTGCCCATCAGATGAAGCAGCCTGCCTGTGCCTGTCATGCACCCTCACCAGTGTCTGTGCCCATCAGATGCAGCAGCCTGCCTGTGCCCATCAGATGCAGCAACCCGCCAGTGCCCATGCCATGCAGCCCGCCAGTGCCCATGCCATGCAGCCCGCCAGTGCCCATCATGTATAGCCCGCCAGTGCCCATCATGAACAGCCTGCCAGTGCCCATCATGTAAGCCTGCCAGTGCCCTTCATGTACAGGCTGCCAGTGACCAGGAGATACAGCCTCCCCAGCGCCTGGTAGCGCGATCTGACGCTGTGTGTCAGAGATCTGAATCGCCGTGCAGCCGATGTAACGATGTCCCCGCCTCCTATGACACACGGCAAAAGGATTCCTAGCATTGGATCAGTGTGCCGTCTATCACAAGAGACGATCTAGGAGGCGGGGACATCATTACATCGGCTGCACGGCGATTCAGATCTCTGACACACAGCGTGAGAGCGTGTTACCAGGCACTGGGGAGGCTGTATTTTATTACACTAATGAGAAGAGAAGGAGGGAGGGGAGACTCTGACAGGGGCGCCGTGATTATACATGTGCGGCACCCGGTGGGATGGCCCCGCCCCTTTTCCGGCTCCATTATCTGCACTTTTTTTCTTTCGGCCACCTGCCGAAAACACAATTTTCGGCCAATATGCTTCGGCGCTATCCTGACCACATCTCCGGACTCTTGCATATAGCGGCCACCCAGTGCTGCCGATGTGCCGGTAAGTTTATCGCAATACACAGCCTCAGAGTGAGTATCCATAATATTGTTCAGAATAGAAAGATCTCATTGGTTAGCCTGGTCACATGGTGATGAGGGTTTTCTATGACAAGCGTTAGGATGGGTACAGCGGGGTCCGGAGGGGTGGGTGGGATATTTGAAGCTCTTTTTTCTTTCGGGGCTCCTTAAAGGAAAAAAGAAGCCTCTTATTGGTCAGCAGGGTCACATGGCTGTGCCGTCCAATCACCACTTGGTATTGTGAGTATTAGGATGAATACAGCATGTTCAGGAGGGGTGGGTGGGATATTTGGAGTAAGTTCACCTTTTCATTTCTCTTTCTAAGGTTAACTTTCCTTTTATCTGAATTAGGAAATAGTGACAGTTATAGGGGAGAGTGCAGAAACAGGTGCAGCTCTGTATAGAAACCAATCAACTTTCAGATTTCTTTGTCAGAGCTTAATTGAACAAGCTGAAGCTAGAAGCTGATTGGCTGTCACCAGATTTTGCACAATCCAGTTTTAGTAAATCTCCAAAATTGTGATCAATATTTCAGTAATTTCCAGTACTACTGTAGCGGGGTGTTCCCCTTTAATGCAGAGAGACAAGAAGTTCCAGGTGAGAGGTGAGTCGGGAGGAAGTAAAGAGACATTATGGAAGTGAAAGCAGAGGAGAGAGAGACTACATCTCCCAGTACATCTTGCAGCACCCAGGGTGCATTGCTCCAGAACAGAGACTGCTGGGGCAGACTTTATAAAGGGGAGGCGGAGTTTTGGTCGGCCTCTTTGGACACCCCTCTCCTAGCAAGAGGATGTCTGTGCTGAACTGCTGTGTGCACAAGGCCTGAAGCCTGGGCCGTGTGCTCCTTTCCAAAGAGCCCTCTGCCAGCCTAGCAGAGCCTTAGAGACATCTAATCCTCCTTGCTGCAGTACACCAGAAGGATTGAAGACTTGGATGTCGGTGGATTCCTGTTCCTAGACGAATCGATGGAGGGAACGGACTTGGACTTGTCCAGGTGGTGAGAGCTGTTTAAAGACAGATCCTTTATCTTTACTATTCGTTGGGATTACAAAGTTGTTCTTCAAGTGCACCACCGAGAGATTGCTAGCGAATATTGTTTCACTGAACTTCCATTTAGATCAGTCAGGCCTGACTGCATAGGTAGACATTGCTGGGTGTTAGTCTACCCATAAAGGGGAAGTAGCTGTAAAAGGGCAGCGCTAGAGTTGCATAGCAATACTTTATTATTCTGATTACTCTGTTTATCTTTATTACTGTTTATTGCAGGGATCTGCAACTTGTTATACTGTTGTTTATTACTTGCCCATTAGCCTCAGTAAAATATCTGGGTAAAGTACATTTGGTGTCAGTTCCGCTTACTTTAATAGGAGTTTTAAAGTATATTCTGTGTATGTTTGTTATAGGACTGCGTCACCAACAGTTGCGATCACGCGGTCCTATCTCTCTATCACCAGCTGTGCCACGGGAGGTTAGAGCCGATTGCCGGGGGTTGACAGCGGTGCACTGCAGGGCCCAAATCAATATCAGCGGCTCTCTTAACTGGGGGTAGCGCTACACGTGGGGGCTCGAGTCCGGGATCCTTGTACGTTGCACGCTGCAATCAAGCCGGTCAGAAGTACCAGCATGGACCCGCTGGCAATGTCACAGTGGTGCGCAGCGATTGGCGCCGATCCAACCGCGGCGGTAGTCATTGTACTCCCGGGGGAAAGATGGGAGGAAGAGGAGATAAAACAGCTCGTATTGTTACTGTCTCCGAGCCACAAAGCATGGGTGATGGATTTTAGGCCAGATCCAGTGATCTCGTTTACATACGCACTGGTAGAATGGAAAAACAAAATCCCAGAACATTTTAAAAGTCAGAGTATACAAGCCATAGATAATCAGATCTATCACTTGATACATACGCTGCCAGTGAAGGAAGAATGGTTTCAGACACCAAAGCCATCACTCCCACAATTATCTCCACCACTATCCCCTAAAGCAGAAAAGCTTAAGGAACTATTAAGCCCGGGATCACCGCTGGCCGCTATAGGGCCTGAATTGTTGAATGCTCTAGGAGACCTTGTAATTAAGTGCCAGAAAAGCAGTACGGTGCATGTGGAGGCCGGTTACCGGAAGCTTAGCACCTTCTCAGGAAAGCTCCCCGTCCCTGCGGGGGAGGAAGATTTTGACACTTGGATGGAACAGGCATTGCAGGCAGTAGAAGCATGGGAGGTGCCTGAGGCACAGAAGAGACAGCGAGTCTTAGAAAGTCTGAAAGGTGCCGCGGCAGAAGCGGTGAAGAGCTTCCGGTTTGGAAATGAAAACTGTACAGCTCAAGATTGCCTGACCATGCTGCAGGAAGAGTTTGGTCAGCTGGAGAAGGTGTCAGAGATGATTTATCAAATTGAACACACTCTCCAGCAGCCGAATGAGAAACTGTCAGAATATGTTAGAAGGCTGAACAGGCAGTTATGCAAGATTGTACTGAAGAAGGGAATGCTGCCCAAAGATGCAGATGAAGCACGCATGAAGCAGATCATGAGGGGAGCGCGGCGCTCAGACCCGGTCTGGCTGCACCTGAAAACCTCAGGAGGAGGAATGTCACTAACCTACTCTGATCTAATAAAAATTATTAGGGACGAAGAGGCGCTGCAGGAAGATCAGCAGGTGGCCAAGGCGAATGTCACACCTGTACCAGTGTTGGTCCATTCTGTCAAGAGCCCAGAAAGAGATGCGGAGGTTGACACTCTGAAATCGCAAATGGCCCAAGTGTTGGAGATGCTGACCTCTTTGATGGAGAAAGATCAGAGAAGACGAGAGAAACCAAGCCCAAGAAAGGAGTTGTTCCCGAACACCTCAGCACCGGCCTCCCTACAGGACCGAGAAGAGGTGATTTGCTATAACTGCGGAGGGAGTGGCCACTTTGCTAACGTATGCTCCAGCCCAAAGAAGAAGAGAACAGATAATTGCAAGCCGGCGGGAAACTCCAAAGGGCCCCGGTGAAGGAGTCAACCGGGTGCCCATCATCTTCAGTGCGCTCCAAACTAAAAAAAAAGGCCAAGAATGGAGGAGACAAAACTCCTAGGAGGAGGTATAGTACACCCCCACCAAGATGTACCCCAGAGGGAGGGGGCAAGACCCCTCAGTGGAAGTACAGCACCCCAAAGAAGGAACATCCACCTAAAAGGAACAATAACATCCCTCAGCGGGTTTGTGCCCCCATTGAGAGGGAGAAAGTCAATGCATGCCAGGCTCAGGAAAAATTAAAGTCCAAAAGGAGCAGGGCAAGGGTCGAAAGCCAAAAAAAAGAGGTGACCCCAGTCCGGCCATACCCAAAGGAACTGGTGGGCCCGTCTCCTACTGTGCCCATTCAAGTGGAAGGAGTCTATACTAAAGCTCTTTTGGACACCGGAGCACAGGTGACTTTACTATACCGGGACTTCTATGATAGGCACTTGAGTCATCTGCCTATCCAGAAGATAGAAGAGCTGGAGATATGGGGACTTGGAACCCAGAGTTTCCCTTATGATGGGTACCTGCCCATAAAGATGACTTTCGACCCATCCGTGGCTGGGAAGGCTGAAGTGTTTGACACCCTGGCAGTTGTGTGTCCCCGGCCGCCTGGAGCCAGCAAGATTTCCCTGATCATTGGGACAAACACGGATCTAGTCAGGAGACTCCTGACCCCTCTAGTGAAAGAGAGAAACCATTCAGCCACCAAAATCCATCCCATGCTAAAGACGGCCTACCAATGACTGGTCTTAGAGCAGAAGACCCCGGGAGAGGGGATAGGGAAGGTGTGGAGACTTGGCAGAGAAGGAGTAGTGCTACAGCCCGGAGAAGTAACCTGTCTTAGGGCCACTGTGAAGCTTTCGTGGGAACAACCTGGCCCCTTTGTCATGCTGGAATCAGACCCAAGGGAAGAGTCCTCAGGCCTGGAAGTGATACCAGAAGTGATTCCGTTCAAGGCCCTGAAGAAGGCCCATGGTAGAGTTCCGGTGAGTGTTAGGAACACTACGGGAGGACCCATGGAGATCCCTGCCAGAGTGTTGCTTGGTCAGGTGAGCCCTGCTGCCCCGGTCACTTGGTCCGAAGTCAAGGGGACGGGTGACGGAGGAGATGTTTGGGAGAAACTGTCCGTGGAAAACCCGAACCTACCCAGGGCTTGGAAAGAAAGAGCCAAGGCCCAGCTGACCAGGTGGGAGAAGATCTTTTCCGAAGATGAATTCGATGTGGGGTGTGCAAGAAGTGCCACCCATCGGATCCGCCTCCAAGAAGATAAGCCCTTCCGAGAGAGGGTCAGGCGGGTCCCCCTGGCAGATCTGGAGGATCTGAGGGAACAACTTGTAGAACTAAAGAAGACTGGTGTGATCCGGGAGTCTAGAAGTCCTTATGCCTCCCCAATCGTGGTGGTCAGAAAGAAGAATGGGTCGTTGAGGCTTTGTATCGATTACAGGACTCTCAACAGGAGAACCATCCCTGACCAATACACCACGCCAAGGATAGAAGATGCCCTACAAAGTTTGTCTGGAGCCAAATGGTTCAGTGTGATGGACCTCAAGAGTGGGTACTATCAAATCCCTATGCACCCAGAAGACAGGGAGAAGACAGCCTTCATAACCCCGGTGGGATTCTTCGAATTCAATAGGATGCCTCAGGGTCTGTCTGGAGCTCCTGCTACCTTTCAACGCCTTATGGAGAAGACTGTTGGAGACATGAATCTTATAGAAGTCCTTGTGTACTTGGACGATGTCATTGTCTTTGGAAGAACCTTGGAAGAACATGAAGCCAGGTTGGAGAAAGTATTGAGAAGACTCAGCGAAGAGGGACTTAAGCTTTCCCCCGAGAAGTGTCGGTTCTACCAGTCTTCTGTGAACTATCTGGGGCACATAGTGTCTGAAGAAGGGGTGGCCACAGATCCTGAGAAGTTGGAAGCAGTCACTTCCTGGCCACGACCCACCACAGTAACAGAGCTCAGATCCTTCCTGGGGTTCTGCTCCTATTATAGGAGGTTTGTGGAGGGGTTTGCTCGGATTGCCCGCCCGTTGAATGAATTGCTAAAGGCAGAAGGGGAAGAGGATGACTCAGGGCCCAGGAGGCCTGGTGAGTCAGTTCAAGATCAGTGGAACCCAAGGTGTGAAGAGGCCTTTCATGCTCTGAAGAGGAGCTTAACCACTGCCCCAGTCCTGGCCTACGCCGACCCTACCAGACCTTATGAATTACATGTGGATGCCAGCCATGAGGGTCTAGGTGGTGTACTCTACCAAGAACATGAAGGACAACTGCGACCAGTGGCCTATGTGAGCAGGAGCCTGACCCCCTCAGAAAAGAATTACCCCGCTCATAAGCTGGAATTCCTGGCCCTCAAATGGGCGGTAGTAGACAAGCTAAAAGACTACTTGTATGGGGCAGAGTTTACTGTGAAGACAGACAACAACCCCCTGACCTACCTCTTCACCACCGCGAAACTAGATGCCACCGGACACAGGTGGTTGGCCGCATTGTCTGGATTCAACTTCAGTCTGAAGTACAGACCAGGAGCCGGAAATAGGGATGCAGATGCCCTGTCCCGGAGGTCTCATGCCACGACAAATGACTGGGAAGATTGGACCCAAGTGGCACCGGACGGGGTGCGGGCCCTTTGTCAAGGGGCTGAATTCCAAGCCAGAGGAGGCTCCAGAGCAGAAGAAATAGGGGTTACCATGGTAGGAGTCCCCAAACACTATTGTGGGGTAACTCAACTGGAGGAAGACAACCTACCGAGACTGTCCAAGAAGGAGTTGAGGTGTGACCAATTGGAAGACCCCATGGGGAGATTGGTCCTCGAAGCCCTGGAGAATCAGGATCCCAACAAATTCCTACATCACCCCTCAAAGGAGGCTCGCCTGTTGAGGAAGGAATTGGACAGGCTACAGGTACATCAGGGAGTGGTCTACCGAAGGGGCCCCTCTGATGACTCAGAAGATAAGTGGCAGTTATTTCTTCCAGAGAAGCACCGAGAGACTGTACTAATTGCCCTGCATGACCATCATGGTCACCTAGGGGCAGAAAGGACCTTCCAGCTTGTCAGAAATCGGTTCTATTGGCCCTGCATGAGGGAAGAAGTAGAGGAGTATTGCCATTCCTGTGCACGATGCATTCAGAGAAAGACCCTACCCCATCAAGCTGCCCCAATGGGCCACTTACAGAGTCAAGGCCCAATGGATCTGGTATGCATTGACTTTCTCTGCCTCGAACCCGACCTGAGTGGATTGGGGAATGTTCTGGTAATAACCGACCATTTCACCCGCTATGCTCAAGCTTTCCCAACCAAAGACCAGAAGGCATCCACCGTGGCCAAGATACTTATGGAGAAGTATTTTGTCCATTACGGACTACCACAGAGACTCCACTCAGATCAAGGAAGGGACTTTGAGAGTCGGTTGATCCGAAGACTTTTGGATTCATTAGGAATAAAGAAGACCAGAACCACGCCTTACCACCCACAAGGAGATGCTCAGCCGGAGAGATTTAACCGGACCCTGCTCAACATGTTGGGAACCTTAGAAACAGAGAAGAAGCAACACTGGAGTCAGCACATATCAGCCCTAGTACATGCCTATAACTGTACCACAAGTGACGCCACTGGCTACTCCCCTTATCGACTTATGTTTGGGAGAGAAGCAAGGCTACCTGTGGACCTGGCCTTTGGCACTTCTATAGACAATACCTCAGCTACATCCCACAAGGGATACGTGGACAGACTTAGACGTAGCTTGCAGGTGGCCTATGAACAAGCCCAGGCGGCTTCGGATCAAAGGGGGGCCCGCAACAAGAGAAATTTTGATCTGAAGGTTCGAGTGCAAGATCTGCAGCCCGGGGACCGAGTACTGCTACGCAATCTGGGGGTCCCTGGAAAACACAAGCTTGCCGACAGGTGGAGATCTGAGCCCTATGTTGTCTGTAGGAAGTTGCCCGGTTTGCCTGTCTACAAACTAAAGCCAGAAGGAAAGGTGGGTCCACTGAAGACGTGGCATCGGAACCACCTGCTCCCACTTGCTGAGGCAGTCAGAATACCTCCCGTGAGAGACTCCCCTGAACCAGCCTCTATCCTGGATATTCCTAGGCCGAACACTCGGTCCCAGACCTCTCGAGCCAAAGATGGGGAGGCCTCCCAATTGAGTACAGAAGAAGGTGGAGAACTGGACTGGCTGTGGCCTCCCTCGACTCTGGGAACGTCCGCCATAGATCTCCCAAATGGAGGGGATACCCCAGATGCAACGCTGAATCCGGAGGCTACTGAATTCATACCCTTCAGTCCCTCAGCTGATTACTGGGAAGATGTTCCTGACACTTGCGCAGAGGAGGACTCTAGAGATTCCATACGTCAGTCGACTTCTGAATCAGAGGTTCCAGAACCAGCAATGTTACCTGAACTTACTCCTGAAGAAGAGCCTGTGGTGCCAGAGTCAGAAGCACCAAGAGAGCAGAGGGCTCGCAGAGTCATCAGGCCTCCCAAGAAACTAACTTACCCCCAAATGGGGACGAGCTCAGAGGACTCTGTTGTAACGGCTAGGAGAAGTGTTGAACAACCTGATCCTTCCACCGTCCATTTGGTGGAGGGCAACCCCAGCTCACTCTCTGGCACAGTTAGGCAGGCCACTCATGGTAGTGTGACCTGTGGGCAAGAGAGTTCCATCCCAAAGTTTTGGTGGGAATTCCCTATGCCAACATCATGCTCGACATTGTCCAAAATGGTAAACAGTATTTGTTGAAGTTTATCTTTGGGGACCAAAGAGTTCAAGTGGGGGGAGTGTGTAGCGGGGTGTTCCCCTTTAATGCAGAGAGACAAGAAGTTCCAGGTGAGAGGTGAGTCGGGAGGAAGTAAAGAGACATTATGGAAGTGAAAGCAGAGGAGAGAGAGACTACATCTCCCAGTACATCTTGCAGCACCCAGGGTGCATTGCTCCAGAACAGAGACTGCTGGGGCAGACTTTATAAAGGGGAGGCGGAGTTTTGGTCGGCCTCTTTGGACACCCCTCTCCTAGCAAGAGGATGTCTGTGCTGAACTGCTGTGTGCACAAGGCCTGAAGCCTGGGCCGTGTGCTCCTTTCCAAAGAGCCCTCTGCCAGCCTAGCAGAGCCTTAGAGACATCTAATCCTCCTTGCTGCAGTACACCAGAAGGATTGAAGACTTGGATGTCGGTGGATTCCTGTTCCTAGACGAATCGATGGAGGAAAGGGACTTGGACTTGTCCAGGTGGTGAGAGCTGTTTAAAGACAGATCCTTTTATCTTTACTATTCGTTGGGATTACAAAGTTGTTCTTCAAGTGCACCACCGAGAGATTGCTAGCGAATATTGTTTCACTGAACTTCCATTTAGATCAGTCAGGCCTGACTGCATAGGTAGACATTGCTGGGTGTTAGTCTACCCATAAAGGGGAAGTAGCTGTAAAAGGGCAGCGCTAGAGTTGCATAGCAATACTTTATTATTCTGATTACTCTGTTTATCTTTATTACTGTTTATTGCAGGGATCTGCAACTTGTTATACTGTTGTTTATTACTTGCCCATTAGCCTCAGTAAAATATCTGGGTAAAGTACATTTGGTGTCAGTTCTGCTTACTTTAATAGGAGTTTTAAAGTATATTCTGTGTATGTTTGTTATAGGACTGCGTCACCAACAGTTGCGATCACGCGGTCCTATCTCTCTATCACCAGCTGTGCCACGGGAGGTTAGAGCCTATTGCCGGGGGTTGACAGCGGTGCACTGCAGGGCCCAAATCAATATCAGCGGCTCTCTTAACTGGGGGTAGCGCTACACTACTATTTGTATCAATAAAATATATTACCGGATTGTAGAGTTTGCTCGGCCTGAGGAAGGATTGGTTGCGATCGGAAACTGTCGTTAATTTTGTAACAATAGAGCGAGACGGAAGTTCCTGATCAATAATAACTTGTAGTAAATCTCCTCTAATGGACCACAAATTACTGTGACTGGGTAGTGGGTTAGGTACGGGGTTTAGGGGATGGGGGTCAGGATTACAGGGTAGCAGTTAGGGCTGGGGGGGGGGTAAGAGTTGGGATTAGGGGGGTAATTGTAACAATCCAAAAACGTTTTTATCTACCTGTAGTTCTGTGTGGTAAGTATTGTGATCCCCCCCCCCCTTCCCCCGAAGTGAAAGATGCACATACACCAGGAGGTTGCTGATTAATATCGCAGGGATTGGAGTCAGTTTGTAAAATAAACAGAAAAAGAGACGAGTAGACGTAAGATGAAATATTTATTGGAACAGATCTGGTTGGTGATGGTGGAACTTTCTTACTCTTTCTGGCTCCTGTATTTGCTTCCATTGGTCTTCGAGAAATGAGAAGCTGCAGAACAGCCGGGGCTGCTGTTAGAAATCACAGGGCCCCGTACAACCTACCTGACAGGAGCCCGCCCGGCATGTGGGTGCATGTGTACTCCCCCGAACACAGACAGTGTGCATTTGGGGCCACTCACCTGTACACCAGTCAGATTAGAGCCTGCAGTCGTGTTTGTACAGCCGCTGCGTCTCCATAGAGTAATCCTAAAGTCACATTAATGCATGTCAGGGACGCATGCAAAAATTGCACCTTTTCCCGACACTCATAGAAACACGCTGCTGTTTAGCAGACTGCTCCAGCTGCATGAAAAAAAAAAAAAACACTCATTCACGTAACCAGAGTACCTGTGAGAATGAGCTCTTAGTTATGTAGGTTTTTTTTTAACAATTTTTTATTTTTAAATTTTTTTTTAAAAAATATCCCATTACATTGCAATACATGTTTAAGCCGGCCAACTGCGTCAAAGTAATCCCTCTCTGGCCACTGGCCAGTCCCTACTCTACTCTTCAAAATGCAAATGCTCCAGTATATATAGTGCCCCCTATGGAATATCCAGTGTATATAGTGCCCCCTATGGAATATCCAGTGTATATAGTGCCCCTATGGAATATCCAGTGTATATAGTGACCCCTATTGAATATCCAGTGTCTATAGTGCCCCCTATGGAATATCCAGTGTATATAGTGCCCCTATGTATTATCCAGTGTATATAGTGCCCCTATGTATTATCCAGTGTATTTAGTGCCCCTATGTATTATCCAGTGTATATAGTGCCCTCCATAGAATATCCAGTGTATATAGCGCCCCTATGGAATATCCAGTGTATATAGCGCCCCTATGGAATATCCAGTGTATATAGCGCCCCTATGGAATATCCAGTGTATATAGTGCCCCTATGGAATATCCAGTGTATATAGTGCCTCTATACAATATCCAGTGTATATAGTGCCCCTCTGCTGCACACTGCTGAGCTTTCTAGCAAACTTTTCGCAAAACAACAGGGATTTTTAGTTCACATACATTGCAATGCACGTTTTATGCCGGTCAACTGTGTCAAAGTAATCCCTCTCTGGCCAGTCCCTACTCTGCTCTGCAAAATGCAGCACAGCGCCCTCAAATCTATCAATCTATCAGTCTATGACAGTGGTGGCTGCAAACCCTCCACCCGCCCATCCTTATCCTGGATGCGGGCGGTGAGAGCAGCGGTCATGTCTTTTATGGAGTGCGGAGCTGATGCGGCCATCTTCCAGAGCGGTCGCCCATTTGGACTTGCTCGGGGAAAAGTTGCTCTGGTGTCCTCTCCTGGAGTAGCTTCCGCGGTGCGTCTCCTCTCTGCTCCTCCCGGCGCTAGGCGTCCAATAGGATCGCCTGACGTTTTGGCCAATCGGAAAACGGGTTTCATACCTGCTTCCCGATTGGCCGGGAGAAAATTCAGTGTTGCAACAGCGAATATTCATTCGCTACTGTAACACACCTGGGTGGGATCGAAACGCATTCTCTGCGACCCGAGCCCACCCTATATTGAAGCCTATTAAAGCCTCTGGCTCTAATTAGGTGCTTAAAAAAAACAACCTGGCTGCTGTAATTTTTGCCCCCGATGCCCTGCTATGCATGAATCTATCCACTGCATATAGGGGGGTGGTGTGGAGAGAACCTTTATGTGTCCAAAGTAGCATGTTAGTGTTAAGGGTTAGGGTTAACTGTTAGAGTTAGGGGTAATTGTTAGAATGTTAACCCCCTAAATCTTTTTTTCCTCTGGACGTAAAGAGTGCCCCCTTGTCGTCTGTGATGACCTCAAAGTGAATAACTCAACACCAAGTTCACTATATGGACCCCTTATATATTTGTACATGTTGATCATATCCCCCCTTATTCTCCTCTTCTCAAGAGAGAATAAATTCAGTTCCTCTAATCTTTCCTCATAGCTGAGCTCCTCCATGTCTCTTATCAGTTTGGTTGCCCTTCTCTGCACTTTCTCCAGTTCCCCGATATCCTTTTTGAGAACCGGGGCCCAAAACTGAACTGCATATTCCAGATGAGGTCTTACGAATGATTTGTACAGGGGGGCAAAATGATATCTCTCTCTCTGGAGACCATACCTCTCTTAATACAAGAAAGGACTTTACTCGCTTTGGAAACCGCAGCTTGGCATTGCATGTTATTATTGAGCTTATGATCTACCAAAACCCTCAGATCCTTCTCCACTACGGATCCCCCCAGTTGTACTCCCCCTAGTATGTATGATGGATTCATATTCTTAGCCCCCAAGTGCAGAACTTTACATTTATCAACATTAAATCTCATCTGCCACATAGTCGCCCAATTAGACAGAGCATTGAGGTCGGCTTGTAAATTGGCGACATCCTGTAAGGACGTTATTCCACTGCATAGCTTAGTGTCATCTGCAAAGACAGAAATGGGATTTTAATTCCAGACCCAATATCATTTATAAAGATAATAAAAAGTTAAGCCCCTTTCACACTGGGGCGGGGGCAGCGTTGTTGGTAAAGCGCGTTACCGTCAATTTCACGCCGCTATTCGGTCGCTAGCAGGGCGCGGTTACCCCCCTTCCCGCTAGCGGACGAGAAAGGGTTAAAACCACCGCAATGCGTCTCTGCAGCCGCGGTGCCCTATTGATTTCAATGGGCAGGAGCGGTGGAGGAGCGGTATACACACCGCTCCTTCACCGCTCCAAAGATGCGGCTAGCAGGACGGTTTTTACCCCCCTGCTAGCGCACCGCTCCAGTGTGAAAGCCCTCGGGGCTTTCACACTGGAGAGACAGCAGCAGCTGTTTCAGGTCGGTTTGCAGACGCTATTTTTAGAGTTATAGCGCTTGAAAAGCGACCCAGTGTGAAAGGGGTCTAAGGGTCCCAACTCTAAACCTTGGGGTACACCACTGATAACCTAAGACCATTCAGAGTAAGAATCATTAACCACTACTCTCTGAATTCATTTTTTATCCAGTTTTCTATCCATTTACAAACTGATATTTCCAATCCTGTAGACTTTACCTTACACATGAGCCGTGTGTGGGGAACTGTATCGAACGCTTTTGCAAAATCCAAGTATACCACGTCCACTGCCACCCCTCTGTCCAAGTATACCACGTCCACAGCCACCCCTCTGTCCAAGTATACCACGTCCACAGCCACCCCTCTGTCCAAGTATACCACGTCCACAGCCACCCCTCTGTCCAAGTATATCACGTCCACAGCCACCCCTCTGTCCAAGTATACCACGTCCACAGCCACCCCTCTGTCCAAGTATACCACGTCCACAGCCACCCCTCTGTCCAAGTATACCACGTCCACAGCCACCCCTCTGTCCAAGTATACCACGTCCACAGCCACCCCTCTGTCCAAGTATACCACGTCCACAGCCACCCCTCTGTCCAAGTATACCACGTCCACAGCCACCCCTCTGTCCAAGTATACCACGTCCACAGCCACCCCTCTGTCCAAGTATATCACGTCCACAGCCACCCCTCTGTCCAAGTATACCACGTCCACAGCCACCCCTCTGTCCAAGTATACCACGTCCACAGCCACCCCTCTGTCCAAGTATACCACGTCCACAGCCACCCCTCTGTCCAAGTATACCACGTCCACAGCCACCCCTCTGTCCAAGTATACCACGTCCACATCCACCCCTCTGTCCAAGGTTTTACTTACCTCTTCATAAAAAGAAATCGGGTTTGTTTGACAACTTCTGTCTTTCATGAATCCATGCTGTCTGTTGCTTAAAATATTTTTTTCCAGCAAGAACTCGTCTATGTGGTCTTTTATTAAACTCTCCAGTATCTTCCCAACTATAGAAAGTTACACTAACAGGTCTATAGTTACTTGGTAAAGACTTTGTTTCCTTTGTAAATATGGGCACCACATTGGCCCTGTGCCAATCCAGTGGTACCATTCCAGTCATTAGCCGGTCCCTAAAAATTAGATACAATGGCTTTGAAGTTACAGAGCTCAATTCTTTTAGGATCTGTGGGTGTATGCCATCTGGTCCAGGTGCTTTATCCACCTTTATTCTGTCTAAATATTTCTGGATCACATCACTTTTGAGCCATTGTGGATCATTTGGGGCTGTGTCACTACCACCCCCATTATGGACATGAGCCCCCCCATGCTCCTTTGTATACACAGAGCTGAAGAAAGTATTTAATAAATTTGCCTTCTTTTTGTCCCCAGTCACCCCCTCTAGATTATTTTGTAAAGGGCCGACATGCGCAGACCTGACTTTTTTTTACTATTAATGTAGTCCGTTTGTAAAATAAACAGAAAAAGAGACGAGTAGACGTAACATGAAATTTATTGGAACAGATCTGGTTGGTGATGGTGGAACTTTCCGCCACATTTTGGCTCCTGTATTGTCTTCCATCGAAAGGTGTGTACCGCTCCAAGCTGTGAAGCTCCAAGGAATGCTCCCGCCCTGATACTGGAACAGGTGCTGGCTCTGCACTAATGCATGGGGAAAAAAAAGAGCCCTGGACTGCCGCACTCTGTATAAACGATTTATTTTCAAAATTCCAAAATTTAAATCCAAAGTTAATCCATAGATTCAAAAGTCCAAAAACAGACAAAAACTGACATAGCTATGAGTAAGCATCTATCTTTGATGTGAAACGTGTCAGCTATCCACCCCTGCATGTCAGTTTTCTATTTTTGTCTGTTTTTGGACTTTTGAATCTATGGATTAATTTTGGATTTTAATTTTGGAATTTTTAAAATAAATCGTTTATGCAGAGTGTGGCAGTCCAGGGCTCTTTTTTTCCCCCATTGTCTTCCATTGGTCGTCGAGAAACGAGAAGCTGCAGAACAGCCAGGACTGCTGTAAGAAATCACAGGGCCCCGTACAACCTACCTGACAGGGGCCCGCCCCCCAGAATGTGGGTGCATGTGTACTCCCCCGAACACAGTGTGTATTTGGGGCTGTCAGATTAGGACCTGTATATCCAGTGTATATAGTGCCCATATGGAATATCCAGTGTATATAGTGCCCCTATGGAATATCCAGTGGTTATAGTGCCATTAGCTTCTACACATACATTATACATTATATTCAGTAATTCACAAAAGTGAGTACACCCCTCAGTCACATTTTTGTAAATATTTTCTTCTATCTTTTCATGTGACAACACTGAAGAAATGACACTTTGCTACAATGTAAAGTAGTGAGTGTACAGCTTGTATAACAGTGTAAGTTTGCTGTCCCCTCAAAATAACTCAACACACAGCCATTAATGTCTAAACTGCTGGCAACAAAAGTGAGTACACCCCTAAGTGAAAATGTCCAAATTGGGCCCAATTAGCCATTTTCCCTCCCCGATGTCATGTGACTTGTTAGTGTTACAAGGTCTCAGGTGTGAATGGGGAGCAGGTGTGTTAAATTTGGTGTTATCGCTCTCACTCTCTCATACTGGTCACTGGAGGTTCAACATGACACCTCATGGCAAAGAACTCTCTGAGGATCTGAAAAAAAGAATTGTTGCTCTACATAAAGATGGCCTAGGCTATAAGAAGATTGCCAAGACCCTGAAACTGAGCTGCAGCACGGTGGCCAAGACCATACAGCGGTGTAACAGGACAGGTTCCACTCAGAACAGGCCTCGCCATGGTCCACCAAAGAAGTTGAGGTCACGTGCTCAGCGTCATATTCAGGGATTGTCTTTGGGAAATAGACGTATGAGTGCTGCCAGCATTGCTGCAGAGGTTGAAGGGGTGGGGGGGGGGGGGGGTCAGCCTGTCAGTGCTCAGACCATACGCCGCACACTGCATCAAATTGGTCTGCATGGCTGTCATCCCAGAAGGAAGCCTCTTCTAAATATGATGCACAAGAAAGCCCACAAACAGTTTGCTGAAGACAAGCAGACTAAGGACATGGATTACTGGAACCATGTCCTGTGGTCTGATGAGACCAAGATAAACTTATTTGGGTCAGATGGTGTGAAGCGCGTGTGGCGGCAACCAGGTGAGGAGAACAAAGACAAGTGGGTCTTGCCTACAGTCAAGCATGGTGATGGGAGTGTCATGGTCTGGGGCTGCATGAGTGCTGCCGGCACTGGGGAGCTACAGATCATTGAGGGGACCATGAATGCCAACATGTACTGTGACATACTGAAGCAGAGCATGATCCCCTCCCTTCAGAGACTGGACCGCAGGGCAGTATTCCAACATGATAACGACCCCAAACACACCTCCAAGATGATCACTGCCTTGCTAAAGAAGCTGAGGGTAAAGGTGATGGACTGGCCAAGCATGTCTCCAGACCTAAACCCTATTGATCATTTGTGGGACATCCTCAAAGGGAAGGTGGAGGAGCGCAAGGTCTCCAACATCCACCAGCTCTGTGATGTCGTCATGGAGGAGGGGAAGAGGACTCCAGTGGCAACCTGTGAAGCTCTGGTGACCTCCATGCCCAAGAGGGTTAAGGCAGTGCTGGAAAATAATGGTGGCCACACAAAATATTGACACTTTGGGCCCAATTTGGATAGTTTCACTTAGGGGTGTACTCACTTTTGTTGCCAGCGGTTTAGACATTAATGGCTGTGTGTTGAGTTATTTTGAGGGGACAGAAAATTTACACCGTTATACAAGCTGTACACTCACTACTTTACATTGTAGCAAAGTGTCATTTCATTAGTGTTGTCACATGAAAAGATAGAAGAAAATATTTACACAAATGTGACTGAGGGGTGTACTTACTTTTGTGAGATATATATATATATACAATGTATATTATTGATATCTCTAAACTGATGACCTGTAGGGGCCTTTGAAGCATTGCCTATGGAAAATATTGGGTACTGAAGTTTGTTGCGGTTTCACGGGCGCACGCAATTAACCACTTTACGACTCCCTGTTGTAGCTTTACTCCATATACATATATGTGATCTCACACTTACAGGATGACGGGCGCAAATGCAAGCCGCCGGCAGCTCGTTCCCGCTGTCATTATGCACAGCGGTAGTCGATCAGCCGGTATGTGGACTCGATGTCCGCCGGCACCCACCCATCCTTCCTTACACAGGCAGATCGACGGGTCTATGTAAACAAGGCAGATCGCCATTCTGTCAGGACGGAAGACATGAATCCTGTGTCTCTGCAAAACAGGAACATGGATCATTGTCTTCCCCTAGTAAAAACACCCCCCCCCCCCCACAGTACACAAACACTGGCTAGGCACATATTTGTCCCTTTGATCGCCCCTGGTGTTAACTCCTTCCCATCCAGTGTCATTAGTACAGTGACAGTGCATATTTTTTAGCCCTGATCACTGTATTGGTGTCACTGGTTATCAAAAAGGGTGTCAGTTAGTGTCCGATTTGTTCGCCGCAACATTGCAGTCCCACTATAAATCCTGGGAAAAAAGGACATCAATTTTATTTGGGCACAGCGTCGCATGACCGCGCAATTGTCAGTTAAAGTAATGCAGAGCCGTTCTATCAGAATACCGTTACCCATCAGAAAATGCAACGGAAATGATGTTGCAAACAAAATTGCGCATGCGCCATGCATTCCAGCATGGCCGCTATGCGTTTCAATAGGTTTCCTAATGTGACAGAACACGAAGGTGACAGCAGATATCTTCTTACACCCAGGCAAGTCTTCATTTTCACACTTAGTCTAGCAGATAACTCGTCTTATATACTGAAATAGACGAATTCACCGCTGAGCAGTGCGGGGTGTACCAAGATGGCCATCGCCACCTTCTGCCTGCTTGTCTGGGTGTAAGAAGATGTCCGCTGCTGGCTTTGTGTTCTGTCAGATTAGAAACCTATTGGAACGCATAGCAGTCATGTTGGAACGCATGGCGCATGCGCAGTAAGCATTTTTTGCTCAGAACATCACTTCCATTACATTTTCTGATGGGTAGCGGTATTCTGACAGGACACCGTATCACAAAAAAAATGGCCTGGTCATGAAGGGGGGTAAACTTCCGGAGGTGAAGTGGTTGATGTCCTAACCACCCCTCCGGACTTTTGCATATAGCGGCCGCCCAGTGCTGCCGGTGTGCCGGTCAGTTTATCGCAATACACAACCTCAGAGTGAGTATCCATCATAAGGTTCAGAATAGAAAGATCTCATTGGTTAGCCTGGTCACATGGTGATGAGGGCTTTCTATGACAAGCATTAGGATGGGGTACAGCGTGGTCCGGAGGGGTGGGCGGGATATTTGAAGCTCTTCTTTCTTTTGGGACTCCCTACAGGAAGAAGAAGCTTCAGAGTCGCTTCTTATTGGTCAGCAGGGTCACATGGCTGTGCCGTCCAATCACCACTTGGCATTGTGAGTATTAGGATGTATACAGCATGTTCCGGAGGGGTGGGCGGGATAGTTGGAGTAAGTTCACCTTTTCATTTCTCATTATAAGGTGAACTTTCCTTTTACGTGAATTAGGAAATAGTGAGAGTTATAGGGGAGAGTGCAGAATCCGGAGCAGCTCTGTATAGAAACCAATCAGCTTTCAGGTTTTTTTGTCAGAGCTTAATTGAAGAAGCTGAAGCTAGAAGCTGATTGGCTGTCACCAGATTTTGCACTCTCCAGTTTTAGTAAATCTCCTCCAAATTGTGATCAATTATTTATTAGTTATTTATTATTAATTTATCCTGTATGTGTTCTCTGTTATGCTCATTTTTGAAGGTCCGTATATGTATTTGGTCTATCTAGCGCTTAGGCACAGTTCTTGAACTGTATTTGGCGCTTTACAAATAATAAAATCAATCAATATTTCAGTAATTTACGGTACTATTTCTATCAATCAAATATATTACCGAATTGTAGAGTTTGCTCGGCCTGAGGAAGGATAGGTTGCGATCGGAAACTGTCGCCAATTTTGTAACAATAGCGCGATCCGGAAGTTCCTGTCCAATAATAACTTGTAGTAAATCTCCTCTAATGGACTACAAATGACTGTGACTGGGTAGGGGGTTAGGTTCGGGGTTTAGGGGATGGGGGGGGGTGGGTCAGGGTTACAGGGTAGCAGTTAGGGCTGGGGGGGGGGTAAGAGTTAGGATTAGGGGGGTAATTGTAACAATCAAAAACGTTTTTATCTACCTGTAGTTATGTGTGGTAAGTATTGTGATCCCCCCTCCCCCGCAGTGAAAGCTGCACATACACCAGGAGGTTGCTGATTAATATCGAAGGGATTGGAGTCAGTTTGTAAAATAAACAGAAAAAGAGACGAGTAGACGTAAGAGGAAATATTTATTGGAACAGATCTGGTTGGTGATGGTGGAACTTTCTTCCTCTTTCTGGCTCCTGTATGGTCTTCCATTGGTCGCCGAGAAACGAGAAGCTGCAGAACAGCTGGGGCTGCTGTTAGAAATCACAGGGCCCCTTACAACCTACCTGACAGGGGCCCGCCCAGCATGTGGGTGCATGTGTACTCCCCCGAACACAGACAGTGTGCATTTGGGGTCGCTCACCTGCAGCCGTGTTTGTACAGCCGCTTCATCTCCATAGAGTAAAGCCTAAGTTCACATTAACGCATGTCAGGAACGCATGCAAAAATTACTCCCTTTCCCAACACTCATAGAAACGCGCTGCTGTTTAGCAGGCATGCAACGCGGCGCTGTCATTCGTTTTTAATAGCACCCCTGCACAATAGAGACAGTTTTTTGTGTTTCTCACTCATAGGGCCGCCCATTGACATGAATAGGCTTCCCCTACGTGAGGAAACACGCTCACTCATGGTCACACTTGTAGGTGTGAACCAAGTCTGACGGGCGGCTCCAGCTGCATGAAAAAAAAAAAACACTCATTTACACAGCCAGAGTACCTGTGAGAAAAATTACAGTGCAGCCCTTCATTATGTAGTTTTTTTTTTTAACAATTTCTATTTATTTTTTTACATTTTTTTAAATATCCAATTACATTGCAATACATGTTTAAGCCGGCCAACTGCGTCAAAGTAATCCCTCTCTGGCCAGTCCCTACTCTACAAAATGCAAATGCTCCAGTGTATATAGTGCCCCCTGTGGAATATCCAGTGTATATAGTGCTCTCCATGGAATATAGTGCCCCCTATGGAATATCCAGTGTATAAAGTGTCCTCTATGGAATATCCATTGTATATAGTGCCCCCTATGGAATATCCAGTGGATATATATATACTATATGCCATAGGGGCGATATATTATTATTACTTATATAGCGCTGTCAATTTACGCAGCGCTTTACATATACATTGTGCATTCACATCAGTCCCTAACTCACATTCATATACTAGGGGCCAATTTTAGACAGAAGCCAATTAACCTATCAGCATGTCTTTGGAATGTGGGAGGAAACCGGAGGACCCGGAGGAAACCCACGCAGGCACAGGGAGAACATGCAAACTCCAGGCAGGTAGTGTTGGGATTCGAACCAGCGACTCTTTTTACTGCTAGGCGAAAGTGCTACCCACTACACCACTGTGCTGCCCATACTATATACACTGGATGTGCCCTCTGTGGAACATCCAGTGTATATAGTACCAATAACTTATACACATACAGTGTGTATATGTGTATATGTATATATATATATATATATATATATATATATATATATATATATATATATATATATATATAATATATATAACCCATCAGATGCTAGAGGGGTGTGACCACTTGCTAACACTATAACAATTCTGGTTGAACCTTCTGCTGCACACTGCTGTGCTTTCTAGCGAACTTTTTTCAAAAAACAGGGATTTTTAGTTCACATACATTGCAATGCGAGTATAACCACTTCCCGTATAACAAAACGGGGCGCGCAAAGTGGTTAAATTATCCTGACGGGATGTCGTATGATGTCGGGCAGGGTGCGCACCGTGGCGATCAGGGATGACGCTTGTCCCTCGAACACAGCGCATACCCAATCAAGGTAAACAGCCAATGAAATTGGCTGTTTACCACGTGATCGGCAGTGTCCAATCATAGTCGGTCACAAGTGTAAACAGAGCTGTTTCCAGGTGATTCCTCTCGCGCAGGAAATCTGTGAGTAGAAATCTGTCATTTTTTACACCTTACTGTGCACAACACGCACCCCCCCCCAATAAAGAGAACCTGTCACCAGTACTGTCACACAGCCCATCTGAATCTGTCACACAGACCCGCCATCAGTACCGCCATGGGTACTGCCATTAGTACTGTCACACATGCCCGCCATCACTGACCTGTCAACACACCTGGGTGGGCTCCAATGCTCTGCGTTCCGAGCCCACCCTATTTTGAAACCTATTAATAGCCTTTAATCCCAACCCTAATCCTGAACTTTAACCCTAGCCTTTAACCCCAACCCTAGCCCCTAACTTTAACCCTAGCCTTTAACCCCAACCCTAATTCAGGTTTTTACCCCTAAACTTAAACCCCAACCCTAGCCCTTAACTTTAACCCTAGCCTTTAACCCCAACCCTAGCCCTCAACCCTAACCCTAGGTCTTAACCTATGCCGAAGCCGGGGAAGAATCTGTAGGAGAGCAATTTGCAGCCTATAGGAAGCTGGGAGGAGTCTGCAATGTAACAGGGAGAGGTCTGCTAGGGAGAGAGAAGTGTGTGGGAGTGCCGGGAGGAGTTTGCCAGAGAGCACTTTCAGGAAGGGGTGAGGAGCCTGCCAGGAAATGGGGACTGAGTCTACAACAGAGCAGGGAGGAGTCTGCAGGGAAGCGGTAGGAATCTGTGAAGGAGCAGAGAGGAGTCTGCACGCCATGCACCCCTCCCTTCCCGGCAGACTCCTCTCTGCTCCCATACAGACTCCCATCGCTTCTCTGCAGACTTATCCCTGCTCAATTGTAGACTCAGTCCCCGCTTCTTGGCAGACTCCTCTCCACTTCCTGTAGATTCCCCCTTGCTCTCCAACAGATTCTTCCCCGCTTCGGTGTAGGCTCTGCCCCAGCTACCTCAGTCTTAGCCTGGCTCCCTCGTAGACTCCTGGGCTGAGTCTGCAAGTGAACCGGTACAAAATCTATGAGGAAGCCAGGCTGGGACTGTTGGGAAGAGGGGACTAAGTCTACGAGGGATCGGGGAGGAGATTGCAGGAGAGCTTTAGGAGTATGTCCCCCAACAGACTCCTCTCTTCTCCTCTGCACGATCCTCCCTGCTCCATCGTAGACTTAGTCCTGACTTCCTCACAGTCTCAGTCTGATTTCCTTGTAGACTCTGTCCCGGCTCCCTTGTAGACTCTGTCCCGGCTCCCTTGTAGACTCTGTCCCGGCTCCCTTGTAGACTCTGTCCCGGCTCCCTTGTAGACTCTGTCCCGGCTCCCTTGTAGACTCTGTCCCGGCTCCCTTGTAGACTCTGTCCCGGCTCCCTTGTAGACTCTGTCCCGGCTTCCTTGTAGACTCTGTCCCGGCTTCCTTGTAGACTCTGTCCCGGCTTCCTTGTAGACTCTGTCCCGGCTTCCTTGTAGACTCTGTCCCGGCTTCCTTGTAGACTCTGTCCCGACATCCTTGTAGACTCTGTCCCGGCTCCCTTGTAGACTCTGTCCCGGCTCCCTTGTAGACTCTGTCCCGGCTCCCTTGTAGACTCTGTCCCGGCTCCCTTGTAGACTCTGTCCCGGCTCCCTTGTAGACTCTGTCCCGGCTCCCTTGTAGACTCTGTCCCGGCTCCCTTGTAGACTCTGTCCCGGCTCCCTTGTAGACTCTGTCCCGGCTCCCTTGTAGACTCTGTCCCGGCTCCCTTGTAGACTCTGTCCCGGCTCCCTTGTAGTCTCTGTCCCGGCTCCCTTGTAGTCTCTGTCCCGGCTCCCTTGTAGACTCTGTCCCGGCTCCCTTGTAGACTCTGTCCCGGCTCCCTTGTAGACTCTGTCCCGGCTCCCTTGTAGACTCTGTCCCGACTCCCTTGTAGTCTCTGTTCCGGCTCCCGGAGCCAGGCTGGGACTGTCGGGAAGAGGAGACCAAGTCTACGAGGGAGCAGGGGGAGGAGACTGCAGGAGAGCTTTAGGAGTCTGTCCCCCAACAGACTCCTCTCTGTTCCTCTACACACTCCTCCCGACTCCATCGTAGGCTCAGTCCTGACTTCCTCACAGTCTCAGTCTGACTCCCTTGTAGACTCTGTCCCGGTTCCCTTGTAGGCTCTGTGCCGGCTCCCTTGTAGACTCTGTCCCTGTTCCCATGTGGACTTAGCCCAGTCCAGCTATTTTATAGGATGTGTTCTGTTCCTAGATCCGGTAGGACTTCCTTGAAGCTGCATGTCCATCAGACTTTGTACTCTCTGGAAGTCCTGTTTCCTCGGCGTATATGATGATTTCTTGATTTCAATGGTGGTAGATGGTTGAGAAAGAACACTAGGTGTGAAATCCCTCGCCATATTTTACATCGGTTTCCATAAGTTCCATCCTGGCATGTTTCGGCTTTAGTTCAGCTTCTGTATGATTCTCCATTGATCACTCTCAAATGAAAAGCCATTGAATGTCTCATCTAGAATGTTCTCATCGTGTAGGAGGTGATCCAGTGATATCTTCTGCCTTGTAATGTGTCTGAGGCCCTGACATAGAAAAAGAGAACAATGGGATCCATGAATGATTAGAAGAAACCCCTCTATGTATGGATGCACCGATATATCGGACGCGGGAAAATTATCGGCTGAGAATAGGGTTATCTGCGTTTTGCTGATAGAAAAAAAAAAAGGTGCAAAATCACGTCCTATTGACTGTAATGCAAAAATTACCCCTTTTGACACAAATACTTACCTTTCGACGTACATTGAATGGGGGGCGCGTCTCTCTCGCCTCCACCTCCTCCCAGTTTATTCCTCGTAAAAACGGATGATCTCTGATGTTGCTGATGGTCGCTTCGTGCACCTTTTTGCTTTTGCACTGGAGCTACGTGGATAAAGAAAACAGAAAAACATAAGATGACAGTAATGGCGCATGAAGCGCGCCGACTCTCTTGGCGGAGCCTATATGTCTACTCTTCTTGTCCCGCTGGGACTGTGTCACTACTTACCTTTTTCAGCAGGTCCAGGAAGTCGGGGTCGGTGTCCACCAGGTATGGTGGCCTTAGACAGTTCATGGCATTGTCTAGTGCACTTAAGGTTGACCCAGCACCGAAGGCCAGATCACGTAATGTACCCCCCAACCAGTAATAATCAATGGCTGGGTCAAACGGCATCTGTGGGGAAATCAGAGAGAGAAGGATACGGATGAAGGGTCAGGCTAGAAACCAGCAACATCAACATTACAACAAGTATTCAGTTTTAACGTATAAATGTTAATCCCCAAGGGTGTGTGCTAGCTGGTAGCTGGATGTGGCCCCCAGGAGTGGACAGGAACCCCAGGGCCAGATGATGATTAGACAGGACCCCCCAGGACTGAACAGGACCTACAGGGCCAGATGGTAGCCAGATGGGAACCCCAGGGCCAAATGTTAGCTGAAAAGGGCTCCCTAGGACTGGACAGGACCCCCAGAGCCAGATGGTACCTGGACAGAGCAAACCCAGGACTGGACAGGAAGCTCAGAGCCATATGGTAGCTGGATGGGACCTCCAAGGCCAGATGATGGTTATACAGGGCCCCCCAAGACTGGACAGGACCATCAGGGCCAGGTGGTAGCTGGAAAGAGCCCCCAGGTGCAGATGTTAGCTGGACGGGACCCCCAGAACCAGATAGTGGCTTGGTGAGGCCCCCAGGACTGGACGCGATACCCAGAGCCAGCTGGGCGGGACCTCCAAGGACTTTAATCCAGTCCTAATCTGATAATTGCTCTTTAAATACAGGTTCTCTTTAATTCAATCCTAGTTTGGTTGATAATTGCCCTGTGTATGGGCACATTGGACTTACCTCGCTTTCAGGCGTGTGGACACTTGCAATTCCGAAGTCTGCGAGTTTGATGTGACCGGTGCTATCTATGAGGACGTTGTCAAGCTTTAGGTCTCTGTGGAGAAAAAAAAGACTGTCAGTTTTGCAGTTCAGACAATGATCCCTCCCATATATCCCGGGAATTACAGATCCATAGAGGGATGAACAATCACAAAGCTCCCTTTCCTAGCGCCACCCAACGTTTCCTATGATCCGGTCTACGTTCCTCCGTCCTCCTCTCCTTATGTGTGCGTCCAGCAGAAGGGCGGACATTGAAAGGAGGAGGAACGGGTCACCATTGGGTGTTCAGGCAGCGGGGGAATTATGAAGTAAATAATAGTACTTACTGGTGCACGACACCCATGGAGTGAATAAACTCCAGACCACACACGAGCTCCGCTGTGGCCAGTCTGAGGGTGGTGATGTCACATCTTCCCGCCATGTCCACCAAATCGCCTCCGCTTAGATATTCCATGACATAGAAGAATTGGTTCTGGGGGGGGGAACACAGATGGGTCAATCAATGCATTTCATTTATAAGGTCCAAATGAGAGTCACGTGTTATATATATATATATATCTACCCAAATATACTGCATGACGTCTACCTATACCTACCTACAGTCCATCCATCTATATCTACCTACACTATATCCATCCATATCTATATCTACCTACACTATATCCATCCATCTATATCTACCTACACTATATCCATCCATCTATATCTACCTACACTATATCCATCCATCTATATCTACCTACACTATATCCATCCATCTATATGTACCTACACTATATCCATCCATCCGTATCTACCTACACTATATCCATCCATCTATATCTACCTAGTACCTACACTAGATCCATCCATCTATATCTACCTACACTAGATCCATCCATCTATATCTACCTACACTATATCCATCCATCCATATCTACCTACACTATATCCATCCATCCATATCTACCTACACTATATCCATCCATCCATATCTACCTACACTATATCCATCCATCTATATCTGCCTACACTATATCCATCCATCTA
Organism: Rana muscosa; assembly: GCA_029206835.1. NCBI lineage: Eukaryota > Metazoa > Chordata > Amphibia > Anura > Ranidae > Rana > Rana muscosa. The sequence goes on from CM055118.1 coordinate 378,754,744, forward strand.
TATCTACATACACTATATCCATCCATCTATATCTACCTACACTATATCCATCCATCCATATCTACCTACACTATATCCATCCATCTATATCTACCTACACTATATCCATCCATCTATATCTACATACACTATATCCAACCATCTATATCTACCTACACTATATCCATCCATCTATATCTACCTACACTATATCCATCCATCTATATCTACCTACACTATATCCACCCATATCTACCTACACTATATCCATCCATCTATATCTACCTACACTATATCCATCTATCCATATCTACCTACACTATATCCATCCATCCATCTATATCTACTCATATCCTTCTATGTACATCACATTGCTGAGGTCACTGACCCAGCAATGATGTCACCGAATTGGGCTGATGATGACATCCCGATATCATGAAGCAATGTTTGCACTATGTTATATTCATGCAGTTAATTCTATACTTCTCTTCTGAAAAATAGACTTACCTTCGTCTGGAATGTGGCGTAGCCGTGGGTACAGTAATGGCTGCCCCCCACCCTCTCCAGGGCACGACGCTCACACAGGGCGAATTGTTCGCCGAATGCAGCTACGTGCAACTTCTGAACGATCTTCACGGCCACCAGCATGCCGCTGTCAATGTGAGTCGCCAGCACCACCTGTATGAGAGAGTGAGAGATGGTTAGTACGTTATCTTTTTCCATGTGCTCTAATTGCTAGGCCTGGTTCACAGCCGCTTTGCTGTTTGAAATGCATTCCTCAGTCGGATCGCACTTCAGACAGCAATACCGGGGAACCACGCATGTTGTGCATGGTTGTGTAGGGGGGGTTGCAGCACAGCATCATTTATTTAAATGGGTCAAGTTCGGCCACAGGGGGTATCATTCCTGCTGCCCTAGTGGCGAAGGAAAGCATTCGTACGTCCCCAGCAAGGGGGAGCGGTTGAGAAGCAGGGTTTTAAAAGAGGAATGTGTGCGGCTGTCAGTGGGTAGAGAGGTGTTGGCTGCTACAGAAAGCCGATCGCTGATTGCGGGACCCCGGGGGGGGGGGGGCAGATGTCCCAGGTGCCCGTGCTAGCGCACCCCTGTCTGGCCAATTACTGGAGCTCAGAGCTGAAACTTAATGTGGCACTGGGCTTCGGGATTCAGCTGTACTCCCCTGTCCTCTGCGTGCGGAAGAGGGGAGGTGCAGGTGCTTTTTTTTCCTCCTGGGGGGATGTTTTTTTTGCCGCCGCCCCCTGCAAAGTGCCGCCCTAGGCCTGGACCTTTGTTGGCCTAGGCCAAAACACAGTACTGTGTCCCCCCCAGTGTCTATGGGCCCCTCATTACTAATCTCTGCTTACTTACCGTCCCAAAGGCTCCTGATCCAAGTATCTTATGAAAGATGAAACTCTCCGGAGTCAAGTTGGTCTCTTTGTGTCCTGTAGGGGCCGCTACGCGTTCTGTAGAGGCCGCTGCCTGTCCTGTAGGGGCCGCTACGCGTTCTGTAGAGGCCGCTGCCTGTCCTGTAGGGGTCGCTACGTGTTCTGTCGTCCCGTCGTCTGCTAGAGAGAAGAAAGAGAAATAACGTTTATTGCCCCGCCCACATACAGGTCTTATCACTGATTTCTATTGGTAATTGAAGTCTCCAATACAGAGAGAAGAGCTGACCCCGGAAGTTTATATTTACACAGGGAAATTATCATCCAATTACTGACTAACTACAGGCTTAGAGCAAGTCTATAGGTGTGTTCTAGGTCATTTTATGGGGGTTAAACTTTCACTACCATGCCTAGGAATGTGGGGGGGGGTTAAATGTTCACCGCCATTCCCAGCATTGAGGGGGTGGGGTTAAACTTTAATTGCAATGCCCAGCATTGGAGGTAATGGGGGGTTAAAATTCCACTGTCATACCCAGCAAAGAGGGAGGGGGGCAGAATATGATGGGGTTAAACTTTTACTGCCTTGCCCAATAATATGGGGGGGGTGGGTTAGAATTTCACTGCCATGCACAGCAATTGGGGGGGGGGGATTATGGGAAGGTTAAACTTTTCTTTGTCATGCCAAGCAATGGTGGGGGGGAATTAAACGTTCTCCTCCATGCCCGACAATGAAGAGGGGGAGGTATGGGGGGGTTAAACTTTCAGTGCAATGCCCCGCCAATGGAGGAAGGAGATTATGGGTAGGGGTAATCTTTAACTGCCTTAGCCAGCAATTAGGGGGGGTGAAAAAATTTCAGTGCCATTGCCAGGAATTTGGGGGGAGATTATAGGGGGGTTTAAACTTGAAGTGCCATGCCTAGCAATGGGGGGGGGGGCAGAATTATGATGGAATAAAACTGTCACTGGCTTGCCCAGCAATATGGGGGGGGGGGGTGAGGTGGTACTATATCTCTCAAATGTACTATATGAAGATTCACAACTAATCCTTGCCTCCTCCGTCACTCCTCCTCCTCTTCCTTAGATGGCTCTCACATTCTGTGTCCTGGGACCATCTCCTCTTCTCTCCTTTCCTCTCTGCACAGCTCTGGAGATCCTCACTGGCTGTGTAACATTTGCTCCTCTTTCTGGGAGCCTGGCCTGCCTGCTCAGCAGAGCTCCCTTCTTCCTCCTCTCTGCTCCTCTTCCTGGGAGTCTGGCCTGCCTGCTCAGCAGAGCTCCCTTCTTCCTCCTCTCTGCTCCTCTTCCTGGGAGTCTGGCCTGTCTGCTCAGCAGAGCTCCCGGCTTCCTCCTCTCTGCTCCTCTTCCTGGGAGTCTGGCCTGCCTGCTCAGCAGAGCTCCCTTCTTCATCCTTTCTCCTCCTCTTCCTGGGAGTCTGGCCTGTCTGCTCAGCAGATCTCCCTTCTTCCTCCTCTCTGCTCCTCTTCCTGGGAGTCTGGCCTGCCTGCTCAGCAGATCTCCCTTCTTCCTCCTTTCTCCTCCTCTTCCTGGGAACCTGGCCTGTCTGCTCTGCAAACATCTCTAGTTCCTCACTGGCGCTGTAATAGATTTCCTCGCTGCTCCTTTTCCTGCGCCTCTGATCGGACATTGTGGTGCAAAGTTCCTCTCTGCTGATCTCCTGTCCTCTCTGCATGGCAGCTTTTATAATTTATTAGATATGAAATACTAAAGAAAAGTGATAATAGAAACTCCTCCTCCTCTTCCTGCGCTGTGTACAATATATACAATCTATATATGAAGGTTACATATGGAATGTTCTCCTATAATAGAATGCTGGATAGAGAGCTCAGAATTCTGTGTCTGCACTCGTCTGTCTCCAGTACACAAATGACTCTCCTACTGCCCGGCACTCTATTTATAGCCTGGGAGCCTCTGTGATGTCATAAGTCACATGACCACATTCAAATCTCCAGCCACAGCCGGGTTCTTTCAACTGACACTCATGCCCATATATGGTAAACAACCCAGATCAGGTAAACAAGCACTGATCATGTGATACAGATCTGACATATACCGATGTGTTGTACAATTTCACACATTATTTATACACATTTATATAGTGCTGACATATTCTGTAGCGTTGTGCAATTCAAAACTATTATTATTACTAATCTATATATAAATAGCTCTGATCTATTCTGTTACATTGTACAATTATATATTATTATTATTATTCAAATATCCAGCCACAGTCTGATCTTCTAACTGACACTAACTGACACTTCTGCCCATATAAGGTAAACAGCCCGGATCATGTAATATGGATCCGACATATACCAAGGCGTTGTACAATTTTACACATTACTCATATACAGTTATATAGTGCTGACATATTCTGTAGCGTTGTGCAATTCAAAACTTTTATTATTGTTATTATTTATATATATTTAAATATCACTGACACATTCAGTAACATTGTACAATTACATAATATTATTATTATTATTATTATTATTATTATTAAGTGTTTCTTGCATGGCGAAACTAGAGTGTGAGCTGACAAAAGCTGAAAAATCAGGACATGATTTCTAACCTGCCACCACTCCCTCATTTCTAATCCCACCTACACAAATCTTATATCAAAACGTTAAGCTATCCCTGCTGCCACTACACGTGTCCACGGCTAAGCCATAGTCCCGATAGTTTTTACAATATGACGATTTGTTTGCAACTCACGCGGCCCATTGACATTCATTGAAACTCCCCTCTAGCCACTTCAGATTCGAAGGGCAATTTCTAAACTGCAACTGTGCCTTCAATTTTATTATTTCAGAGACATTCTATATATGTAGGTCTGGGTCTTGTGATTCTCACAGTATAAAGCTCTTCCCTGTAGGATGTATAGTTTTATAGTTTTTAAAATACGACCGTTTGAAGAATGGCAAGAATTCAGGAGAGGCTGAAAATACTGTGACCTGTGGTTAGAGCCTGCATAAACAAACATTGGTTTCCTTGGCAACGCTGAGGGAATTATAGCTCCTCCCACACAGCTCTGAGGGGGAATTGTAGCTCCTCCCACACAGCTCTGAGGGGGAATTGTAGCTCCTCCCACACAGCTCTGAGGGGAGTTTCTGTATCACAAATTGTTGTAACATGGAGGTTGGCTGTGTTGTCTTTCCCTCAGGACACAGTATGTTCCCAGTTGGGGTGTCTGGGGGGTGGGGGGGAAGACAATGCACGTCGCCTCTTATTTCTCTAAGGCATTTCTAATGTTCAACTTTGCTTACTCTTTTTATTTTTATTTAATTTTTTTCAAAAATGTTTTTTTTTTTCAAAATTTTAATTTTTTTTTAAAAAAAAGCCATTAAAAATAAAAATCTTTGAAAAAAAAATCAATTAAAAAAAAATGTGAAAACATTTTTTTTTTAAATCATTAAAAAGAAATTTTGAAAAAAAAATCATTTTTGAAAAAAAAGATCATTAAAAAAAATAAATAAAAAAAATGAAAAAAAAAAACATTTTTGAAAAAATTGTTCCGCTCTTTCAGCTAACGATGAGACTTCTTCTTTTTTTTTCTACTATTTCTACTTTTTAAAATATTACGCTTTTTAACACTTTTCACAGTTACTCCAGCCACTCCACCCAGTTACTCCGCCCACTCCAGTTGTAGACTGCTGGTGGAGGCAAGAACACTTCACACAATTTCCCCAGAAATTGTAGCTTTTCTAGTTTTTATTATTATAATTAAACATTTTATATAGGACTAATATATACCGTAGCGTTGTACAATCACCTATTGTTACTATATATTCTAAATAGCGCTGACATATACCGTAGCATTGTACAATCATACATCATTATTATTATTATAATTAAACATTTTCTATAGCGCTGACATATACTGTAGCTTTGTACAATCACCCATTGTTATATATTTTATATAGTGCTGACATTTACCGTAACGTTGTACAATCATACATTATTATTATTAAAATTAAACGTTTTATATAGCACTGACTTATACCGTAGCATTGTATAATCACACATTATTACTATACATGTTATATAGCGCTGACATTTACCATAGCTTTTTACAATCACCCATTATTACTATTATTATATATTTTATATAGCACATCAGAGGACCCCCCATCACATCGGAGGACCCCCCATCACATCAGAGGACCCCCCATCACATCAGAGGACCCCCCATCACATCAGAGGACCCCCCATCACATCAGAGATCCCCCATCACATTAGAGGTCCCTTAGCACATCCCTAGCACATGAGAAGTCTTCCCATAAAATCTTCGGACCCCCCATCACATCAGAGGTCCCCCCCATCACATCAGAGGTCCCCCCCTATTACATTAGAGACCCCCCATCACATCACATCTGAGGTTCCCTGATCACATAAGAGCTACCCATCACATCAGAGATACCCCTATCACATCAGAGAATTTCACATCATCATCAGAGAACTCCCCATCATATCAGAGATATCCATTACACTACAGAACCCACCATCATATCAGATATACCCCCATCACATCAGAGAACCCCCCATCATATCAGATATACCCCCATCACATCAGAGGTCCTTCATCACTTTAGAGATCTCCCTATTAAATCAAAGGATCCCCCATCTCATTTGAGGTCCTCTAGCACATCCCTAGCACGTCAGAGGTCTCCTCATCACACCAGAGGACCTCCCATTATGTTCAGTAAACCCCCTATCTTATCAGAGAACCCCACCATCACATCAGAGATCTCTCCATCTCATCGGAGTTCCCCCCATCTCATCAGAGTATCCCCAAATCACATCAGAGATCTCTCCATCACATCAGAGGCCCCCCATCTCATCGGAGGTCCCCCAATCACATCTGAGATCCCCCAATCACATCAGAGATCCCCATCACCTCAGAGGACCTCCTATTATCACCAGAGAACCCCCCCCATCATATCAAAGTGTCCCCCATCACATAATAGAACCCCCAATCAAATCAAAGGACCTTCCATCACATCAGTGGGCCCCCCATCATATCAAAGATACCCATCACATGACCCTCATCACATCAGAGGACCCCCCATCACATCAGAGGACCCCCCATCACATCAGAGGACCCCCATCACATCAGAGGACCCCCAACACATCAGAGTATCCCCCATCTCATTAAAGGTCCTCTAGAACATCCCTAGCGCATCAGAGGTCCCCCACATCAAATCATAGGAGCCCCCCATTACATCAGAAGAATCCTCATCATATCAGAGATACCCCTATCACATCAGAGGTCCCCCCCATCACATCAGAGGCCCCTCCATATGATTAGAGATCTCCCCATCACATCAGAGATCCCTCATCACATCAGCGATACCCATCACATCTGAAGCCTCTCCAAGACATCAGAGGTTCCCCTATCAAATTAGAGATCCCCCATCACATCAGAGATCCCCTATCACCTCAGAGGACCTCTCATATTCATCAGAGAACCCCCCCATCATATCAAATTATCCCCCATCACATAAGAGGACCCCCATCAAATCAAAGGACCTCCCATCACATCAGAGGTCCCCATCACATCAGAGGACCCCCATCACATCAGAGGTCCCCCATCACATCAGAGGACCCCCATCACATCAGAGGTCCCCCATCACATCAGAGGACCCCCATCACATCAGAGATCTCCCCATCACATCAGGGGAACCCCCCCATCACAGAGGACCCCCCATCACATCAGAGGACCCCCCATCACATCAGAGGACCCCCCTCACATCAGAGTCCACCCCCTCACATCAGAGTCCCCCCCTCACATCAGAGTTCCCCCCCTCACATCAGAGTTCCCCCCCTCACATCAGAGTTCCCCCCCCTCACATCAGAGTCCCCCCCCCTCACATCAGAGTCCCCCCCCCTCACATCAGAGTCCCCCCCCCTCACATCAGAGTCCCCCCCCTCACGTCAGAGTCCCCCCCTAACGTCAGAGTCCCCCCCCTAACGTCAGAGTCCCCCCCCTAACGTCAGAGTCCCCCCCCTAACGTCAGAGTTCCCCCCCCTAACGTCAGAGTTCCCCCCCCTAACGTCAGAGTTCCCCCCCCTAACGTCAGAGTTCCCCCCCCTCACATCAGAGTTCCCCCCCTCACATCAGAGTTCCCCCCCTCACATCAGAGTTCCCCCCCCTCACATCAGAGTTCCCCCCCCTCACATCAGAGTTCCCCCCCCTCACATCAGAGTTCCCCCCCCTCACATCAGAGTTCCCCCCCCCTCACATCAGAGTTCCCCCCCCTCACATCAGAGTTCCCCCCCCCCCACATCAGAGTTCCCCCCCCCCACATCAGAGTTCCCCCCCCCCTCACATCAGAGTTCCCCCCCCCTCACATCAGAGTTCCCCCCCTCACATCAGAGTTCCCCCCCCCTCACATCAGAGTCCCCCCCCCCTCACATCAGAGTTCCCCCCCCTATCAAATCAGAGATACCCCCATCACTTTAGAGGTACCCCATCACATCAAAAGACCTCCTATCGCATCAGTGGACCCCCATCATATCAGCAAAACCCATTACATCTGAGGTCCCTCCAGCACATTAGAGATCTCCCCATCACATCAGAGAACCCCCATCACATAAGAGGTCCCCCATCACATGAGAGATCCCCCCTATCACATGAGAGGTCCCCCCACATCCGTGTTGCCCAGCGACAGCCCCAAAACATCACTGCTCTAGAGGAGATCTGCATGGAGGAATGGGCCAACATACCAGCAACAGTGTGTGACAACCTTGTGAAGACTTACAGAAAACGTTTGACCTCTGTCATTGCCAAAAAGGATATATAACAAAGTATGGAGATGAACTTTTGATATTCACCAAATACTTATTTTCCACCATAATTTGCAAATAAATTCTTTCCAAATCAGACAATGTGATTGTTTCCACATTTTGTCTCTCATAGTTGAGGTATACCTATGATGACAATTACAGGCCTCTCTCATCTTTTTAAGTGGGAGAACTTGATCACATCACATCAGTGGACCCCCCATCATATCAGAGATACCCATCACATGACCCCCATTACATCAGAGGACCCCCCATTACATCAGAGATCTCCCCATCACATCAGAGGATCCCACATCTCATTAGAGGTCCCCTAGAACATCCCTAGCACATCAGAGGTCCCCCACATCAAATCATAGGAGCCCCCCATTACATCAGAGGAATCCTCATTATATCAGAGCTTCCCCTATCAAATCATAGATACCCCCATCACTTTAGAGGTCCCCTTGATCACATCAGAGGTATCCCATCACATCAAAGGACCTCCTATCACATCAGTGGACCCCCTATCATATCAGCGATACCCATTACATTTGAGGTCCCCCCATCAGATTAGAACTCCCCTCATCACATCAGATATCCCCCCATCACATCAGGGGACCTCCCATTATCTTCAGTGAACCCCCTATCATATCAGAGATCCCCCAACACATCAAAGGACCTCCCATCACATCAGAGGTCCCCCATCACATCAGAGGTCCCCCATCATATCAGAGGTCCCCCCCATCACATCAGAGGTTCCCCGATCACAGAGGTCCCCCCGCCACATCAGAGGACCCCCCATCACATCAGAAATCCCCCATCACATCAGAGGTCCCCCCCATCACATCAGAGCTCCCCCCGATCACATCAGAGCTCCCCCCGATCACATCAGAGGTCCCCCCATCACATCAGAGGTCCCCCATCATGTCAGAGGACACCCCCCATCACATTAGACATCTCCCCATCACATTAGACATCTCCCCATCACATCAGTGGACCCCCCCAATCACATCAGTGGACCCCCCAATCACAGAGGTCCCCCCATCACATCAGAGGTCCCCCCATCGCATCAGCGGTCCCCCCATCACATCAGAGGTCCCCCCATCACATAAGAGGTCCCCCATCACATAAGAGGCCCCCCATCACATAAGAGGTCCCCCCATCACATAAGAGGTCCCCCCATCACATAAGAGGTCCCCCCCATCACATAAGAGGTCTCCCCCCATCACATAAGAGGTCTCCCCCCATCACATAAGAGGTCTCCCCATCACATAAGAGGTCTCCCCCATAACATCAGAGGACCCCCGTTACATCAGAGGACCCCCCCATCACATAAGAGGTCCCCTCCCCCCTCACCCTGTGTGATGAATAATCAGAATCAGCAATGGAACCTTCAGTCTACGTAGGGAATGAGATCTCTGATATTGGATGATGTCACCAAGACTCACCGTCACATCAGTTCTCCATTCTTATACTGACCGAGGATTGTAATATTCCTCTTCTGTCATTCTGTAGAATAGTTTGTGTGGCGGTACATTGGTGGTTCAGGGATTTTGCACTTTGTGCTGTCATATTTGTGCTGGGGGGAATCCAAATGACACCCTGGTGGAACCTAAAGTACACCCCAGGGTAATTTAAATAGCAGCCGGAGGGGAACTCAACTGGAAGCCCCGGGGGGGGGGGGGGGGAACCCAAATGGCAGCCGGGGGGGAACGCAAATGGCAGACTGGGGGTGAATCCAAATGGCACCTTGGCAAATCCAAATGGTACCCTGGGTGCAGTAGTGTATTTAGGTTTTGTGCTGCCCTAAGCATGACTAAACTCACGCACCCCCTAATTTAAATATGACTCACCCCTTTCTGTCAACACCCCTTGCTGTTTAAGACCCACCCTGAAATTGTCGAGTGGGGACACTAGTTCTGAGGGCCTGGGGGGGGGCAATGAATTCCCTTAATATGCATAGATTTCCTCTCACTTCCTGTTTGGCTATGGGGCAGGAAGTAAAGGGAAATCTCTGCAATGGGACAAGGATGGTAAAAAATAAACTGACAGGGGGTATAACCCTCTCTTACTCTATCCAAAATGAAAAAAAAAAGTGTTGCCTATAGTTCCACTTTAAGCACAAATTTCTGATAATTTTATGGAGAGGACTAAGAAGATATAACCATGCCAATGGTGCAGCAGAAAACATATAGCACAGTGAGGAAGGTTTGTGGTCCAGGATGATAGGACACAGTGTAACGCAAGCGGGGACTCTTTCCGTGCTGCCCCCCTGCAAAGTGCTACCCTAGGCCTGGGCCTTGTTGGCCTAGGCCAGGATACAGCGTTGCCTGGGTGATCCCAAACAGGCACCCGGGCAAACCCAAATGGCACCCTAGGGGAAGGAAAATGGCAGCCCTGGTGGAACCCAAATGGCTCCCTGGGTGGAACCAAAATTGCAGCTCGGGGGGATCCCAAGTGGGATTCCGGGCCAAACTCAAATGGCACCCCAGGGGTGAACCCAATTGGCAGACTGGGGGTGAACCAAAATGTCACCCCAGGGGGGAACCCAAACAGGCACCCGGGCAAACTCAAATACACCCTAGGGGGAACCAAATTGGCAGCCCTGGTGGAACCCAAATGACTCCCCGGGCGGAACATAAATTGCAGAAATGGCAGTGCGTTCCAGTTCCAGAAAAAAAAGTAGAACATGCTGCATTTTTCCTGCACTGGAACACTGTAAAACGCACCAAAAACACACTGAACCCTAGTATTGTAAAAAAAATAGCAGGAAGAAAAAGCACCTTGAATTCATCCGGAAACGTACCAAAAACGCGCATGCAGAAACGAATCCGGAATGGATCTGGAGTGCGTTTTTTTGTGTGGTGTGAACCAGCCTTAAATAAGGACATGTGCAATGTGCGTTTTTGGTGTGGTTAGGTGCACTCCGGTGCATTTTTGATACAGTCCAGTGCAGGAAAAATGCAGCATGGTCTACTTTTTCCACTGGTGTGAACTATGCCATTGGAAACCATATAACCTACTATTCATGCGTTTTTGATGCAGAAAAAAAACTCACTGGACTGCATGTGGTGAGAACTGGCCCTAGAAAGGGGGAATAATGCCCTGGACTTTATCAAAAACACACCAAAAACGCACATGTAGAAAATCATCCGTACTGCGTTCCTATGGTGTGATCCGGCCCTCATAGTGAGTATCCATCATAATGTTTAGAATAGAAAGATCTCATTGGTTAGCCTGGTCACATGGTGATGAGGGCTTTCTATGACAAGCATTAGGATGGGTACAGCGGGGTCCGGAGGGGTGGGAGGGACATTTGAAGCTCTTTTTTCTATTGGGACGCCCTAAAGGAAGAAGAAGCCTCAGAGTCGCTTCTCATTGGTCAGCAGGGTCACATGGCGGTGCCGTCCAATCACCACTTAGGATGTATACAGCATGTTCCGGAGGGGTGGACGGGATATTTGGAGTAAGTTCACCTTTTCATTTCTCATTATAAGGTGAACTTTCCTTTTATGTGAATTAGGAAGTAGTGAGAGTTATAGGGGAGAGTGCAGAAACCGGTGCAGCTCTGCAGAGAAACCAATCGGCTTCCAGTTTTTTATTTTTGTCAAAGCTTAATTGAAGAAGCTGAAGCTAGAAGCTGATTGTCTGTCACCAGATTTTGCACAATCCAGTTTTAGTAAATCTCCTCCAAATTGTGATCAATATTTTGGTAATTTCCGGTACTATTTGTATCAATCAAATATATTACCGGATTGTAGAGTTTGCTCGGCCTGAGGAAGGATTGGTTGCGATCGGAAACTGTCGTCAATTTTGTAACAATAGCGCGATCTGGAAGTTCCTGTCCAATAATAACTTGTAGTAAATCTCCTCTAATGGACCACAAATGACTGTGACTGGGTAGTGGGTTAGGTTCGGGGTTAAGGGGATGGGGGGGGGGCAGGATTACAGGGTAGCAGTTAGGGCTGGGGGGGGGGGTAAGAGTTAGGATTAGGGTGGTAATTGTAACAATCAAAAAAGGTTTTTATCTACCTGCAGTTCTGTGTGGTAAGTATTGTGATCCCCCCTCCCCCGCAGTGAAAGCTGCACATACACCAGGAGGTTGCTGATTAACCATTTCCTGCCCGTTATATAGCAAAATGGCGGGCGCAGAGTGGTTTCATTATCCTGACTGGACGTCATATGATGTCCAGCAGGATAAGCCACTCCGCGGGGGGCACGCCGCGCAGCGATTGGTGGTGTGGTGTGTCAGTCTGACACACTGCATCTCTGATCTTGGTAAAGAGCCTCTGACGTAGGCTCATTACCATGTGATCAGCTGTGTCCAATCACAGCTGGTCACGTCGTTTATCGGCTTTTCCTCTATTCACACTGACAAGGCTTGGGTAGAGGAGAGCCAATCGGCTGCTCTCCTGGACATTGATTATCAGTGCAGACCCACCAAAGGTGCCCACTAGAGCCCACCAGGTATGCCCAACCATGACCAATAGGTATGCCAATCAGTGCCCATTAGAGATGCCCATCAGTAATGCCTGCCAGTGCTGCCTATCAGTGCCATCTATTAGTGCTGCCCATCAGTGTCCATCAGTGCCCATCAGTGATGCCTATTAATGCCCATCAGTGCTGCCTATCAATGCCCATCAGTGCTGCATATCAGTGCCATCTATCAGTTCACATTGGTGGTGCCCATCAGTGCCACCTATTAGTGCCCATCAGTGCTGCCTATCAGTGCTGCCTATCAGTGCCACTTATCAGTGGCGCCTATAAGGCCCCTTTCACACTGAGTCGTATTTCAGGTGTTTTAGCACTAAAAATAGCGCATAAATAACGCCTGAAATACTCCTGCCCCAGTATTCTCAATGTGAAAGCCCGAGGGCTTTCACACTGAGGCGATGTGCTGGCGGGAGGAAAAAAAATCTCCTGCAAGCAGCATCTTTGGAGCGGCGAAAGAGGGGTGTGTATACCGCTCCTTTACCGCTCCTTCCCATTGAAATCAATGGGACACCGCGGTAATACCGCTCGCAAACCACAGCTGTAGCCGCGGTTTGCGGGCGGTTTTATCCCTTTATTGGCTGCTAGCAGGGGGTTAAATCCGCACCGCTAGCGGCAAATCCGACGGTATAGCATCGCTAAAAATAGCACCGCTATACCGCCAGCGCACCTCCCCGCCCCAGTGTGAAAGGGGCCTAAGTGCCCATCATTGCCACCCCATTAGTGCCCATCAGTGTCGCCTTGTTAGTGAAAGAGAAAACGTACTTATTTACAACATTTTATAACAGAAACAAAGAAAAACTTTTTCTTCTTTTTTTTTTTTTTTTTTCATAATTTTCAGTCTTTTTTATTAGTTCAGCAAAACAATAAAAAAAACCCCGGAGGTGATTAAATACCACCAAAAGAAAGCTCTATTTGTGGGAACAGAATGATAAATAAACTTGTTTGTGTACAGTGTTGCATGACCGCGCAATTGTCATTCAAAGTGTGAGAGCGCTGAAAATTGGCCTGGGCAGGAAGGGGGTGAAAGTGCCCGGGTGTTGAAGTGGTTAATATCAGAGGGATTGCAGTTATAATTACATAGTTAGTCAGGTTGAAAAAAGACAAGTCCATCCAGTTCAACCAATAATAAAAAATACAATCCCAGATACACAATCCTTCACCCGCAGTTGATCCAGAGGAAGCGGAAACCCCCAGCAGAGCATGATCCAATTTGCTACAGCAGGGGAAAAATTCCTTCCTGATCCCCCGAGAGGCAATCGTATTTTCCCCGGATCAACTTCACCTATAAATGTCAGTTCCCAGTTATATTATGTACAATTAGGAAAGAATCCAGACCTTTCTTAGACCCCTTTCACACTGGGACGGTTTGCAGGCGCTAAAAACAGCGCCTGCAAACTGACCTGAAACAGCCGCTGCTGTCTCTCCAGTGTGAAAGCCCCGAGGGCTTTCACACTGGAGCGGTGCGCTAGCAGGACGGTAAAAAAAAGTACTGCTAGCCGCATCTTTGGAGCGGTGTGTATACCGCTCCTGCCCATTGAAATCAATGGGACAGCGCCGGCATAGAGCCTCTGTAGAAGCGCTTTGTGGTGGGTTTTAACCCTTTTTCGGCCGCTAGCGGGGGGTAAAACTAGAGGTCGACCGATATGGGGTTTTTCTCTGGCCGATGCTGATATTTGGAAATCGGGGCAGCCGATGGCCGATATATGATGCCCATTTTTGCGGCCGATATTTTAGGCCGTTTTTTTTTGGCAGGTGGCACTGGTAGGCACGAATTGGCACTGGCAAGTGGCACTAGTTGGCACTGATTGGCAGGTAGCACTGGATGGCAATGGCAGGTTTCACAGCCGATAGTGTAACTGTGAAACTGAATGGTCTCTGCAGCGCCGCGGTGTGAAACTGTATGGAGAGAGAGAGACAGAGAGGAGCTGACAAATTCAACGTGATGTCGGAGGCGGGCGGGACCCGGAGTGGGCAGGACCTAGCAGCTATCCAGCCAATGATCAGCAGCTATCCCGCCAATGATTGGGCTGTTTAAGAAAGGGGCGGGGCCACATACATGTAGCAGCCTGCCCATATCCCATCCCATTGGCAGGTGTTGGAATGCTGGGTCCCGCCCACCCCCGACATCCAGCCTCAATTTTGACAGCTCCTCTCTCTCTCCATACAGTTTCACACACCGCGGTGCTGCTCTGCCAACAGTGTGGAATACATACACTACTGGCAGAGGTGCGGTCAGTGTTATATCGGACTAATTTGGATAATAATCGGGCCGATGCCGATTTCTCCAAAATGGGCAAATATCGGCTGATATATCGGTCGACCTCTAGATAAAACTGCCCCACTAGCGGCCAAATAGCGCTGCAAACTTGGTGGTAAAGCGCCGCTAAAAATAGCGGCGCTTTACCACCAACGCACCTCCCGCCCCAGTGTGAAAGGGGCCTTAATGCAATCTACTGAGCTGACCAGAACCACCTCTGCAGGGAGTCTATTCCACATTTTCACAGCTCTTACTGTGAAGAAACCTTTCCTTATTTGGAGATGAAATCTCTTTTCCTGTAGATGTAAAGAGTGCCCCTTTGTCCTTTGTGATGACCGTAAAGTGAATAACTCAACACCAAGTTCACAATATGGACCCCTTATATATTTGTACATGTTGATCATATCCCCCCTTAATCTCCTCTTCTCAAGAGTGAATAAATTCAGTTCCTCTAATCTTTCCTGATAGCTGAGCTCCTCCATGTCTCTTATTAGTTTGGTTGCCCTTCTCTGCACTTTCTCCAGTTCCCCGATATCCTTTTTGAGAACTGAAGCCCAAAACTGAACTGCATATTCCAGATGAGGTCTTACTAAAGATTTGTATAAAATGATATCTCTCTCTCTGGAGTCCATACCTCTCTTATACAAGAAAGGACTTTGCTCGCTTTGGAAACCGCAGCTTGGCATTGCATGTTATTATTGAGCTTATGATCTACCAAAACCCCCAGATCCTTCTCCACTACGGATCCCCCCAGTTGTACCCCCCCTAGTATGTATGATGCATCATATTCTTAGCCCCCAAGTGCAGAACTTTACATTTATCAACATTAAACCTCATCTGCCACATAGTCACCCAATTAGACAGAACATTGAGGTCGGCTTGTAAATTGGCGACATCCTGTAAGGACGTTATTCCACTGCATAGCTTGGTGTCATCTGCAAAGACAGAAATGGGACTTTTGATCTCAGACCCAATATCATTTACAGTGAGACCTCGGATTGCGAGTAACGTGGTTAACGAGCGGTTTGCAATACGAGCACTGTATTTTGAAAAATCGTGACTCGGTTTGCGAGTGTTGTCTCGCAAAACGAGCAAGATTCAGGCCAAAGCGGTGTGCAGTACCGCTTTTGGCCTGAGGTGGGAGGGTGCCGGAGCTGAGCAGATCCGAACGTCGCCGATCGTAAATGCACGGAAAGGCCAGAGGACAGCGCGGCTGACCTTGGCAAATCTCGGGTAGGAAGTCTTTCCGAGGTTTGCAGAGGTCAGCCGAAGTGTCCTCGGGTCTTTTCGGCTGTTTCCGAGGCTCTCTGGTGCCCCCCCTGCCTCTGGCCGCATGCGGTATTGCATCCCATTGAAGTCAATGCGGAACAAATTATTTTCGTTTCCATTGACTTCAATGGGGAAACTCGATTTGATATGTGAGTACTTGGGATTACGAGCATTCTCCTGGAAAGGATTATGTTTGTAATCCGAGGTTTCACTGTATAAAGATATTAAAAAGTAAGGGTCCCAACACTGAACCTTGGGGTACACCACTGATAACCTTGGACCATTCAGAGTAAGAATCATTATCCACTACTCTCTGAATTCTGTCTTTTAGCCAGTTTTCTATCCATTTACAAACTGATATTTCCAATCCTGTAGACTTTACCTTACACATGAGCCGTGTGTGGGGAACTGTATCCAACGCTTTTGCAAAATCCAAGTATACCACGTCCTCAGCCACCCCTCTGTCCAAGTATACCACGTCCTCAGCCACCCCTCTGTCCAAGTATACCACGTCCACAGCCACCCCTCTGTCCAAGTATACCACGTCCATAGCCACTCCTCTGTCCAAGTTTACCACGTCCACAGCCACCCCTCTGCCCAAGGTTTTACTTACCTCTTCATGAAAAGAAATCAGGTTTGTTTGAGAACTTGAAAAAAATAATACAGAGGGGAAAGAACCCTCTGAAAAGATGTCACGAGCAGACCAAGCTGCTTAACCACTTAGGGACCGTGTCACGCCGATATACGTGGGCAGAATGGCACGGCTGGGCATATCAACGTACAGGTATGTCGCCTTTAAGACGCGGCATTGTGGGCGCGCGCGCAACCGCCGCGAGCTCGGTGAGTGTGACCGTGGGTCCCCTCGCTGACTCGATGTCCGCCGGGAGTCCCGCGATTGTCTCACGGAGAGGAAGAACGGGGAAATGCTGATGTAAACAAGGCATTTCCCCATTCTTCCTAGTGACAGGACACTGATCACAGCTCCCTGTATTCGGGAGCAGGGATCAGTTTCGTGTCACTTAGAGCCCACCCCCCCTCACAGTTAGAACACATCCCTAGGATACACTTAACTCCTTCAGCGCCCCCTACTGGTTAACCCCTTCCCTGCCAGTGTCATTTTTACAGTAATCAGTGCATTTTTATAGCACTGATCGCTGTATAAAAGACAATGGTCCCAAAATGGCATCAAAAGTGTCCGATGTGTCCACCATAATGTCACAGTCATGATAAAAATCGCTGATCGCCGCCATTACTAGTAAAAAAAAAAAATTATAGTAAAAATGCCATAAAACTATCCCCTATTTTGTGAACGCCAGAACTTTTGCGCAAACCAATCAAACGCTTATTGCGATTTTTTTTTTTTTTACTAAAAATATGTAGAAGAATACGTATCGGTCTAAACTGAGGAAAAAAAATGTATTTTTATATATTTTTGGGGGATATTTATTATAGCAAAAAGTTAAAAATATTGCATTTTTTTTTCAAAATTGTCGTTTTATTTTTGTTTATAGCGCAAAAAATAAAAACCGCAGAGGTGATCAAATACCACCAAAAGAAAGCTCTATTTGTGGTAAAAAAAGGACGCCAATTTTGTTTGGGAGCCATGTCGCATGACCGCGCAATTGTCAGTTAAAGTGACGCAGTGCCAAATCGCAAAATGTGGCCCGGTCCTTTAGCTACAAAATGGTCCGGGGGTTTAAGTGGTTAATGAGTCCCTAAAAATGAGATACAATGGCTATAAAATTACAGATTCAATTCTTTTAGGATCCGTGGGTGTATGCCATCTGGTCCAGGTGCTTTATCCACCTTTATTCTGTCTAAATATTTCTGGATCACATCACTTTTGAGCCATTGTGGATCATTTGGGGCTGTGTCACTACCACCCCCATTATGGACATGAGC
Organism: Rana muscosa; assembly: GCA_029206835.1. Taxonomy (NCBI): domain Eukaryota; kingdom Metazoa; phylum Chordata; class Amphibia; order Anura; family Ranidae; genus Rana; species Rana muscosa. Next base: position 378,772,825 of record CM055118.1, read on the forward strand.
CCCCCCATGCTCCTTTGTATACACAGAGCTGAAGAAAGTATTTAATGAATTTGCCTTCTCTTTGTCCCCCGTCACCCCCTCTAGATTATTTAGTAAAGGGCCGACATGCGCAGACTTGACCTTTTTTTACTATTAATGTAGTCCGTTTGTAAAATAAACAGAAAAAGAGACGAGTAGACGTAACATGAAATTTATTAGAACAGATCTGGTTGGTGATTGTGGAACTTAACGCCACATTTTGGCTCCTGTATTCTCTTCCATTGGTCGTCGAGAAACAAGAAGCTGCAGAACAGCCGGGCCTGCTGTAAGAAATCACAGGGCCCCGTACAACCTACCTGACAGGGGCCCGTGGATATAGCATGAATTTAGACAGCTCTTCAAAAAACATAGCAATTTAACCATCAAACACTTAAAAAGAAAGTGGAACATCATTGCGCTGGAGGCATATATAGAAGCCGAAATGATACAGAGAGGCCTACTGGAACGTATTGTACCTGCAGACCATCTCCACAATGACAGATTCTTGAAAATATGGACCGAGGAGTCTGTCAAGCATGGTCTACATATGGTAGCACTGATAGTTGAAGAAGAAAAAATCCAACTACAGGACTTAGAAAGCCAACTGAAGGAAAGTGTAGAGAATTTAGATATATATCAGGATTTAGAAGATTTTACTAAATTTAATGACAGATTAAAGAAGGAAGTAGAGGATTTCCAAAAAGAACAAAAAGCAGGAAAACAAAAGAAATTTCAGAGAGATACTTTAGACTTTGAGACAGGCAACATCTTAGACTTTGAGAAAAAGAGAGGGAGAAGTATGTCCCGCAATAGATCGAATAAACAGAAAGGTAGAACTAATAGCCAAGAAGGAAAAAGTAATAACAAAAAAGTGACTTTTTTAGAGAAGACAGATGGGAGGGAGGACCACCTTGGAGGGAGGGGTACAGAAAGAAAAAACGAAGGAGAAAGAGAAACCGGAAAAGAAGCTACATATGGAATACAGGATCAGAATTTATCGAAGATGGGGAGCTCTACTTCAAAGGATGGCAGGATAACAAGTAGTGTACAGAAACAGCAAACATGAATGTCATTAACTTAACAGAGCACACACTGAACCCCAATCATCTATCAGTATTGAGTAAAGGTTTGGGGTTTTCACCCTGCAACAAAGGAAACTCCTTTGAAATTTATAAGGACATATGTTTATTCTTGAGAAGGGTTAATTTCAAGTTGATGTTTTTTGGAAAAAATATAAATATAAAAGATGAAACGGAATTCAATGCACTCATGGAAGTCGACGACTCGCAACTTATCGATTACCTCGAAGGCAACACCTGGATAGACTCTATATTATTGGATCCACCACCTAAGTCAGGATTAGCTAACAAATCACAACGCTTTCCGAGCTTTGCCAACAACAAATACCTACAGATGTTTTTGGAAGCAACATCTGAGGACATAAGAACTATAAAATGGGATAAAATAGACCCCACTATGGACAATTTGACAACCGATGAAAGGAAAGCCCTGTATGAATTAAAAAAGCTACCGAACTGTGTAATTAAACCCAGCGATAAGGAGGGAAATGTCGTCTTATGGAAAGAAACGGATTATCTGGAAGAAATTTACAGACAACTTGATAATCCAGAATGTTATGAAAGATGGCCAAAAAAACCCTTTCCAGACCTAATAAAGGAAATCAACTATCCGCTGACTAGAGCCCAGGAGGTGGGACTTCTGAATTAAAAAGAATTAATTTTCCTCAAAGTAATCAACTTTAATACACCTACCTTTTATATTACACCTAAAGTGCATAAGAACCTCAAAAAACCTCCCGGGAGGCCAATTGTATCAGGAACGGGGGGCCCCTTGAAAGAATTGGGAAATACATAGATAAAAGAATCAAACATCTCAATAAAGAACTACCCTCATATGTACAGGACTCTGCTGACATTCTAAGCAAATTGGAGAATCTACAAATACCAGAGAACTCTTTACTAGCAGGAATAGATGTGGAATCACTTTACTCCTCCATCCCTCACCAAATAGGGATGCAGGCAGTATCCCAATGGCTGGAGGATAGGCACCCCCTAGCGAGCCCCCACAATGAATTCCTATTGGAACTACTTGAGCTAGTACTGGACAACAATTTCTTCATCTTTGATAATAAACATTACCGGCAAAAACGGGGCGTAGCGATGGGGGCATCCTGCGTCCCCTCCTACGCCTGTCTACATCTTGGATGGTGGGAAAAAGAGGATGTATACAATCACCCGGCCTTTCAAGAACATGTAGCCCTATGTGTACGCTTTATTGATGACATCCTAGTGGTGTGGAGAGGTACTACAACACAATTTGAAGCATTTATAGGAGAACTCAACAACAATACCAGAAATATCTTCCTCACATACAAAGTAGATAAGGATAAAATTGAGTTCCTGGACCTTTTGATCCGCAAGGAAAACACTACGATTGTAACAAACACTTTCAGAAAACCGACAGCAGGAAACTCTCTCCTCCACACCACCAGCCATCATCCATGGCCCCTAATTAGAGGAATCCCTACTGGCCAATTCATCAGGATCCGTAGAAATTGTTCTAACATAAAGGACTTCCACAAAGAAAGTAAAGATCTGAGTCAAAGGTTTAGACAGAGAGGGTACCCCAACTCAATAATTAAACAAGCAAAAAGCAAGGCATGGAAGAAAAGAAGGGAAATCGTTCTAGGTTTAGAAGTGGATGAGGAAAAGGAAAAAGAAAAAAGAAATAAAAAGAATATGGATAACATAGGTGTAGTAACCACTTATGGCACCCATTGGGAATATCTAAAAAGGATACTGGACAAACACTGGCATCTCCTTATGCTAGATAGTAAACTGAAAGAAATCCTGGGCATCTGTCCAAGGATAATAGCAAAACGGGCACCAACAATAGGAGATACTCTGGTGCATAGTGAATACATCAGACTAAGTAAAAAAAAAACACCAACTTATTAACACCACATATCCAGGGCATGCACCCATGTGGGCATTGCACTGTATGTAAATTTGTTCTAAAAACTGATACCTTTAGTGACTCTGCTGGGAGTAATGTGTATACAATAAAATCATTTGTAAATTGTTCAACAACCTACATTATATATCAAATAATTTGCCCTTGTGGGAAAATATATGTAGGAAAAACTATAAGGGAATTCCGTAAAAGAATTGGGGAACATATATCCAGCATTGTCACAAAAGATGATACATCACCAGTAGCGATTCACTTCAGAGATAACCATGATGCAAAGCCGGCTGGCCTAAAATGCATGATTATCCAAAAATTCAAATTATCCAACAGAAGAGGAGATTGGGACAAGATCTTGTTACAGGAAGAAGCAAAATGGATTTTCCTTCTGAACTCCATGATGCCTAAGGGGTTAAACAGCGATATATCCTTACAATGTTTCCTGTAGTGTCCCATATAAATTGATGTATAAATTCCACACTATGAGATATGTGGGTTAAAAAGAGTGACACGCCTCCACAATGGTTTCTGAAACCTCTCCTTACGATGTGGTGTAGATACTATCTTTCACGTAGTGTTAATTGTAGTACTCCTCAGTGCCTCTTGGAACTACGGTATTTATGATCCAATGTATATGTATGTATAACATCTACGAGCCTATGTGGTAGAGTGTATCAAGTGTACAGGGGACAATTCCCCTGTATGGCATTGGCTTAGCGCAATACCTACACAATATACATACAAGCTTAGATAATGGGGATCTATATTATTGTCTAAATATAACTATTGGTAGAGATATGCTTTGATCCCAAATAACCCTGTCAAACTATGTACACCTATTCTTCTATTTTTGGACATCTACCTGATGTTAGTGGATCAAATGGCGGATAAATAAGTATAGCGGTGTATGTATGGTGGCATATTGATACAACTAGTCACCACTAGGGATGAGCTTCGTGTTCGAGTCGAACATACGTTCGACTCGAACATCGGCTGTTCGATCGTTCGACGAAGATCGAACGATTTGGGCCGTTCGCGCCAAATTCGAGTGACGCGAACGGCCCACAATGCACTACGCCATCGCAGTGTCATCCAGGCGCTGTGATTGGCCAAGCATGCACTGTGACCCCGCATGCTTGGCCAATCACAGCGCCGGCAGCGAGGAGAGCAATGATTGGCCACAGGCAGGATGCCTGTGGCCAATTATTGCTGAGGGTGTTTAGTACACGCCCCACACTATAAAAGGCCGCCAGCACGGCGGCCTAGTGTAGTGTGTTCCGGAGCAGGGAAAGACAAGCATAGGCAGGGACAGTGACATTTATTTCTTTCTTGCTTAACCTGGATTCCTTTAGTTTAGGGAAAGAGAAGGATAGGTAGGGAGAGTGTCAGTGTGTTTTACTGTGCGAGTCCTTGTTTCTAGGGACAAAGAAGGAAAGTGAGGGGAATTCTCCTTGTGCTATAGTGTGCTTTAAAAAAAAAAAAATTCTAGGGACAGAAAACTCTAGGTAGGGAGAGTGTCAGTTTCTTTCACTGTGCGAGTCCTTGTTTCTAGGGACAAAGAAGGAAAGTGAGGGGAATTCTCCTTGTGCTATAGTGTGCTTTAAAAAAACATTTTTTCTAGGGACAGAAAACTCTAGGTAGGGAGAGTGTCAGTTTCTTTCACTGTGCGAGTCCTTGTTTCTAGGGACAAAGAAGGAAAGTGAGGGGAATTCTCCTTGTGCTATAGTGTGCTTTAAAAAAACATTTTTTCTAGGGACAGAAAACTCTAGGTAGGGAGAGTGTCAGTTTCTTTCACTGTGCGAGTCCTTGTTTCTAGGGACAAAGAAGGAAAGTGAGGGGAATTCTCCTTGTGCTATAGTGTGCTTTAAAAAAACATTTTTTCTATGGACAGAAAACTCTAGGTAGGGAGAGTGTCAGTTTATTTCACTGTGCGAGTCCTTGTTTCTAGGGACAAAGAAGGAAAGTGAGGGGAATTCTCCTTGTGCTATAGTGTGCTTTAAAAAAACATTTTTTCTAGGGACAGAAAACTCTAGGTAGGGAGAGTGTCAGTTTCTTTCACTGTGCGAGTCCTTGTTTCTAGGGACAAAGAAGGAAAGTGAGGGGAATTCTCCTTGTGCTATAGTGTGCTTTAAAAAAACATTTTTTCTAGGGACAGAAAACTCTAGGTAGGGAGAGTGTCAGTTTCTTTCACTGTGCGAGTCCTTGTTTCTAGGGACAAAGAAGGAAAGTGAGGGGAATTCTCCTTGTGCTATAGTGTGCTTTAAAAAAACATTTTTTCTAGGGACAGAAAACTCTAGGTAGGGAGAGTGTCAGTTTCTTTCACTGTGCGAGTCCTTGTTTCTAGGGACAAAGAAGGAAAGTGAGGGGAATTCTCCTTGTGCTATAGTGTGCTTTAAAAAAAAAAAATTTCTAGGGACAGAAAACTCTAGGTAGGGAGAGTGTCAGTTTCTTTCACTGTGCGAGTCCTTGTTTCTAGGGACAAAGAAGGAAAGTGAGGGGAATTCTCCTTGTGCTATAGTGTGCTTTAAAAAAACATTTTTTCTAGGGACAGAAAACTCTAGGTAGGGAGAGTGTCAGTTTCTTTCACTGTGCGAGTCCTTGTTTCTAGGGACAAAGAAGGAAAGTGAGGGGAATTCTCCTTGTGCTATAGTGTGCTTTAAAAAAAAAAAAATTTCTAGGGACAGAAAACTCTAGGTAGGGAGAGTGTCAGTTTCTTTCACTGTGCGAGTCCTTGTTTCTAGGGACAAAGAAGGAAAGTGAGGGGAATTCTCCTTGTGCTATAGTGTGCTTTAAAAAAACATTTTTTCTAGGGACAGAAAACTCTAGGTAGGGAGAGTGTCAGTTTCTTTCACTGTGTGAGTCCTTGTTTCTAGGGACAAAGAAGGAAAGTGAGGGGAATTCTCCTTGTACTATAGTGTGCTTTAAAAAAACATTTTTTCTAGGGACAGAAAACTCTAGGTAGGGAGAGTGTCAGTTTCTTTCACTGTGCGAGTCCTTGTTTCTAGGGACAAAGAAGGAAAGTGAGGGGAATTCTCCTTGTGCTATAGTGTGCTTTAAAAAAACATTTTTTCTAGGGACAGAAAACTCTAGGTAGGGAGAGTGTCAGTTTCTTTCACTGTGCGAGTCCTTGTTTCTAGGGACAAAGAAGGAAAGTGAGGGGAATTCTCCTTGTGCTATAGTGTGCTTTAAAAAAAAAAAATTCTAGGGACAGAAAACTCTAGGTAGGGAGAGTGTCAGTTTCTTTCACTGTGCGAGTCCTTGTTTCTAGGGACAAAGAAGGAAAGTGAGGGGAATTCTCCTTGTGCTATAGTGTGCTTTAAAAAAACATTTTTTCTAGGGACAGAAAACTCTAGGTAGGGAGAGTGTCAGTTTCTTTCACTGTGCGAGTCCTTGTTTCTAGGGACAAAGAAGGAAAGTGAGGGGAATTCTCCTTGTGCTATAGTGTGCTTTAAAAAAACATTTTTTCTAGGGACAGAAAACTCTAGGTAGGGAGAGTGTCAGTTTCTTTCACTGTGCGAGTCCTTGTTTCTAGGGACAAAGAAGGAAAGTGAGGGGAATTCTCCTTGTGCTATAGTGTGCTTTAAAAAAACATTTTTTCTAGGGACAGAAAACTCTAGGTAGGGAGAGTGTCAGTTTCTTTCACTGTGCGAGTCCTTGTTTCTAGGGACAAAGAAGGAAAGTGAGGGGAATTCTCCTTGTGCTATAGTGTGCTAAAGCATTCCTCATCAACCATCTTTGAAATCCTTGTTTTTTGGACAGTCAGGGAAATTGTCGTTGTGCTATTCTGTGCAAAAGCAATCATCCTCAACCATATTTAGAAATCCTTAAGTAAAGGGACAGAGAAGGACACCTGAAGGTAGCCCTTATTGCTTTTTTCCCATCTCCCTGCAGGCCATCTATTAGAATGTCTGGAAGGCAAACAAGGAGAGGCAGACAGTCAGGAAGCAATAAAAGAGGGCAAGCAGGCTCTGTGTCTGGGGGCAACAGTGCTGGTCGTGGACGCGGTGCATTGTCATCAGCACATGGCCATGGGACACGCTTGTCCTTCTTTTCGGCAGCTGGACATGTTGAGCCACATCATGCCGAAGACTTGGTAGAGTGGATGACCAAGCCCTCCTCCTCCTCCTCATCCTCTCTCACCCAGGCTCAGGGTACTGGCAAAGCAGCTGCCAAAGCGTCCTCTTCCCTGGTATCAATGTCAGACTCATCATCAGTCACTCCTTCCCTAGACCCACCATGTCCTCCTCCTGAGGAGTCCCCCGAACTGTTTGAGCACAGTGTTGGGTACATGCTCCAGGAGGATGCTCAGCGTTTCGAAGGGTCTGATGATGAAACCCAGCTACAGGAAGGCAGTAGCGTGAGAGCAGACAGAGGGGATGCTCAAGAAGGACACCAATCTGGCAGTCATGTTCCAGCAGCTGCAGCATACTGCCAGATTGGCTCCAGTGATGAGGAGGGAGGGGATGATGAGGTCACTGACTCCACATGGGTGCCTAATAGGAGAGAGGGCAGGAGGAGGAGGATGAGGAGGAGGCACATCTCCAACGAGGCAGGATGCCCTTTGGTGGCCAGCGTAAGGGCAGTACACCGACGGAATCACACTGCAGAGCTCCGCCTGTGCAGGGTGCTGCCTCTGCCCGTCATTCAAAAAGTTCCTTGGTGTGGGCCTTTTTTGAGGCTAGTGCATCAGATCGCACAGCTGCTGTTTGCAACATATGTCTCAAGCGTATATCGCGTGGCCAAAACATCAGCCGCTTGGGTACCACATGCCTGACCAGACATATGTTGACCTGCCATGCAGCTCGTTGGCAAGCCTACCTCAAAGACCCACACCAAAGAACAAAGCGGACCTCTCCTTGCACCGCATCAGCTGGGATCTCCAACCCCACTATAACTTCAGTCCTCTCTGAAACATGCACTGAGAGGAATGAAGGTGTAGAATTAGGTGTGTCACAGCCAAGTACTTGCGGCCACTCTGCTAGCAGTACACCGACGTCCGATTCTAGCAGGCAAATTTCCCTGCCCCAGCTGCTGGACCGTCGAAAGAAGTTCACTCCCAGCCATCCACATGCCCAGCGGTTGAATGCTAGCTTGGCTAAATTGCTAGCGCTTCAACTGCTGCCTTTTCAGTTGGTAGACTCGGCCCCCTTCCGTGAGTTTGTGCAATGTGCGGTTCCTCAGTGGCAGGTTCCCAAACGCCACTTTTTCTCACGGAAGGCTATTCCGGCTCTCTACCGGCATGTGGAAGGCAATGTCTTGGCCTCGCTGGACAGGGCGGTCAGCGGTAAGGTGCATATTACCGCTGACTCATGGTCCAGCAGGCATGGACAGGGACGTTACCTTTCTTTCACGGCCCATTGGGTCACTCTTTTGGCAGCTGGGAAGGATGCAGGACAAGGTGCAGTAGTGTTGGAGGTTGTTCCACCGCCACGCCTCCAAAATGCTACTACTGGTTGTGACACACCTCTCTCCTCCACCCCCTCCTCTTCTTCTTCCTCCATGGCCTCTTCCTGTGGTTTGTCCTCGGAACCAGCGGTGCTCCGTAGGCGTTCAAGGGGCTACGCAAGTACGCAGGCAAAAAGATGCCATGCCGTGCTTGCACTGGTGTGTTTGGGGGACAGAAGCCACACTGGGGCAGAGGTCCTGTCTGCTCTGCAGGGCCAGGCCGAGAGGTGGTTGACGCCACGCCAGATTAAGCCAGGAATGGTGGTTTGCGACAATGGCACCAACCTCCTCTCCGCCCTCCGACAGGGACAACTGACCCATGTGCCCTGTGTGGCTCACGTCCTTAACCTGGTGGTGCAGCGGTTCTTGGGCAGGTACCCGGGCTTACAGGATGTCCTGAGGCAGGCCAGGAAAGTCTGTGTGCATTTCCGCAGATCTTATAATGCCAGTGCTCGCCTGGCTGAGCTGCAAAAGGAGTTGAACCTGCCCAAGAACCGCCTTATATGTGACATGCCCACCAGGTGGAACTCAACGTTGGCCATGCTGCAGCGGCTGCACACGCAGCAGAGGGCCATCAATGAGTACCTGTGCGACTACGGCACCAGGACAGGGTCAGGGGAGCTTGGTTTTTTTTCTCCACGCCAGTGGGGCATGATCAGGGATGCATGCACTGTCCTGGCACCATTTGAGGAGGCCACGAGGATGGTGAGCAGTGACAGTGCATGCATCAGTGACACTGTACCTCTTGTCCACCTGTTGGAGCACACGCTGCGTGGAATAATGGACAGGGCACTTGAGGCAGAACAGAGGCAGGAAGAGGAGGACTTCCTTGCCTCTCAAGGCCCCCTTTACCCAGACAGTGTTCCTTCTGTCCCACCCATCGCACAGGAAGAGGAGGAGGAGGAGGAGGAGGATTGTGTCAGCATGGAGGTGGAGGCTGGCACTCAGCATCATCAGCAGCAGTCTTTTAGGGATGATTTACAGTCCCAAGAAACCAGTGGACTTGTACGTGGCTGGGAGGAGGTGGCTGCGGATCATGTCGTCCTTAGTGACCCAGAGGACTCCGGAGCGAATGCCTCAGCAAACCTACGCTGCATGGCCTCCCTGATCCTGCAAAGTCTGCGGAAGGATCCTCGTATTCTTCGGATCAAGGAGAGGGACCATTACTGGCTGGCCACTCTCCTTGATCCACGGTACAAGGGTAAGGTTGCGGACCTTATGTTACCGTCGCAGAGGGAGCAGAGGATGAGACAACTCCGGGAGGCCTTGCAGAAAGGTCTGTGCAACGCGTTCCCAGAGACTGGGAGGTTACAAACTCCTGGTCCTGGACAACGAGTTGCTGAGGCTTCGGCCAGTCAAAGAAGGAGCGGTGGGGAAGGTGGCCGTCTGACCGATGCGTTCAGACAATTCTTTAGTCCGCAGCCCCAAAGTATGATCGGTTCCAGCAACCATCGCCAGCGTCTGATAAACATGGTGCAGGAATATCTAGGGGCAAGGTCAGACTTGGACACCTTCCCCACCGAAAATCCTCTGGCTTACTGGGTCTTGAGGATGGATCACTGGCCAGAGCTTGCACAGTATGCAATTGAGCTACTGGCCTGTCCTGCATCCAGCGTTCTTTCGGAACGCACATTCAGTGCTGCTGGAGGATTTGTCACGGATCACAGGGTGCGCCTGTCCACCGACTCGGTTGATCGACTGACTTTCATCAAGATGAACCAGTCTTGGATCACCACCAGCTACCACACACCTGATGCTGATATAACAGACTAATTGATTTTAACATGTCACATCCCTTCAAGACTGATGCTGATGCTGAGTGCCTGTGCTGTTATGTTGACTGGCTATCCTCCTCCTCCGAGTCCTCAATGATACGATTGATGATGATAGCTTGGAAGATCATTTTTGTTTATGGGTGCCACCACCAGTGGCTAAGGCCCAATTTTTCAGCCCCTGTTTTACAGGGGCGTGTAATTACAATTTTTTTAGCAATAATTTGCCATAGGGCTCATTGCTGTGCTCCAAGTACAGTATCTGTGAGGGGTTGGAGTGTTGTGGCACTAGTGCCTAAGGCCCAATTTTTCAGCCCCTGTTTAAAAGGGGCGTGTCATTACAATTTTTGAAGCAATACTTTGCAACAGGGCTCATTGCTGTGCTCCAAGTACAGTATCTGTGAGGGGTTGTAGTGTTGTGCCACCAATGCCTAAGGCCCAATTTTTCAGCCCCTGTTTAACAGGGGCGTGTCATTACAATTTTTGAAGCAATACTTTGCAACAGGGCTCATTGCTGTGCTCCAAGTACAGTATCTGTGAGGGGTTGTAGTGTTGTGCCACCAGTGCCTAAGGCCCAATTTTTCAGCCCCTGTTTAACAGGGGCGTGTCATTACAATTTTTGAAGCAATACTTTGCAACAGGGCTCATTGCTGTGCTCCAAGTACAGTATCTGTGAGGGGTTGTAGTGTTGTGCCACCAGTGCCTAAGGCCCAATTTTTCAGCCCCTGTTCAACAGGGGCATGCAATTACAATTCTTGATCTAATAATTCACAGCAGGGCCCATTGCTGCACCCACCAAGAGTAACTGTCAGGGCTTACAGTGTTGTGGCACCAGCACCACCATCAAAGGCCCAATTTTTACTACCACTGTTCAACAATTATTTGTAATTAAAATTCCTGATATTATAGTTGACAGCAGGGCGTTCCAGCACCAACCAAGAGTAACTGTGAGTGCTTACAGTGTTGTGCCAACACCAACACCTAAGGGGCAAATTTCAGCTGAGTATATACGGCAGGTCCCTACTTTCAAACATCCAACTTACAAACGACTCCTACTTGCAAACGCAAGAAGACAACAGGAAGTGAGAGGAAATCTACCACTAGGAAGGAAAATTCTCTCCTGTAAGAATAAATATGGGAGAAAGGTGTCTCCTCTGTACTGATGCTTTATCAGCAATCCTTGTTTCAAGAAAAACACCACATTTCAAAAACAGTTGTCTTTGGGACGGAAAGTGAGGTGAAATGTTCTGAACAGGGGCACAGACAGCAAAACAAATGTTACAGGGGTGATAACCCTTACCTATGTTTTCCAAAAAGTTTAAAAATAGATTTTTGGGCTGGAGCTACACTTCAACAATGTACCTGTTCAAAATTACAAACACATTCTACATAAGAACAAACCTACAGTCCCTGTCTTGTATGCACCGCCTGTATACGGCTGTTCAGAGTATATAGGACCTTTTTTATTTTATGTGCGGGGTTCCCCTTAATATCCATACAAGACCCAAAGGGGCTGGTAATGGGCTGGGGTAGGGGGGGGGGGGGGTCATGGGGTAGCTATGCCATTTTTCTTAAAGATTTTCATCCATATTACCGGGACCAGACATTACATTAAAGCCGCAAGCAGTTTTAAATGGCTTTTTTTTCCTTTAGAAGTGTCATTTTGTGCAGGGACAGTTCTAAACACGGGAAACACGTGGCACTTCACAGGCATACTTTAGACACCCCCCAGGTACGATATTTAAAGGAATATTTTACTTTTTTTTTTTCACTTTATGCATCATTAAAATGACTGCTCCCGAAAAACGACCGTTTTTAAAACTTCTTTTTGCATTGATACATGTCCCCTGGTGCAGAACCCGGGTTCCCAAACCCTTTTTAGGACAATAACATGCATAATAGTTGTTATAATTAGCACTTTAGAATTCGAACGTTCGCATCCATTGTATTTAATAGGGTTCTAATGTTCGTACGAACTTTCGGTCCGTTCGCGGGTTCTGGTGCGAACCGAACCCGGGGGTGTTCGGCTCATCACTAGTCACCACACATAACTCTTGAAATAAAAGGATAAGGATAAGTGGGGAAAAATATATTATTCTGCCTGACAACTATTTAATGGTAAGGTATATCTATTGAGGAACAGCATACAATATTTGGTTACCTATATGGAGGACCAATCCCTTTATAGATATGGTTATTATACCTATATCTATGGGAAAATCTCTATACCTGAATGAACCATTATACTATGTTAGGGCACCAATCCCACCACTTGTATCTGCATGTATATATCTATATGCATTTGGGTTACAGAAAATGTATGGGTAGTTTTTACTTTTATTTGTTCGTTTCTGCAGAGCAGCACACCACAACATATGTTTTTAAACCTTTTTAATAGAGTCACAAATAGGGTGTAATAAGAGGAAAAGGTATACAACACCTGTTAAACACTCCCATGCAATTAGAAGTGGGTTGTGGCTGTATATTTAAACTGGTGACCACTGACCAATCCCTTAGTTCTGACGAAGTTCCGGGATACCGGAATGAAACCTGTCAACTGTTGGGGTGAAAACCCCCCTTCGACACCCACCCAAGTAACCTATATCCCCGATCAATGACTTTTTAAGGATTCCCTGTGAAGCAACACATCTTTATTGAACCCGAGATCTGTATACATCTACAAGTAAATCCACGAAAGGATCTACACATGATTTGAAGTTGGAGACTGCTAATATAATCAACATCATCTGCTTAATGCACTGCCGATGATCAACGTTTATACTATCAGGGATGTCCATACACTGATCGATCCCGTCTGGTGATCTCCGTGAAAACAGCTTTAACCATTGGAATATACAGGTCCTTCTCAAAAAATTAGCATATTGTGATAAAGTTCATTATTTTCTGTAATGTACTGATAAACATTAGACTTTCATATATTTTAGATTCATTACACACAACTGAAGTAGTTCAAGCCTTTTCTTGTTTTAATATTGATGATTTTGGCATACAGCTCATGAAAACCCAAAAATCCTATCTCAAAAAATTAGCATATCATGAAAAGGTTCTCTAAACGAGCTATTAACCTAATCATCTGAATCAACTAATTAACTCTAAACACCTGCAAAAGATTCCTGAGGCTTTTAAAAACTCCCAGCCTGGTTCATTACTCAAAACCGCAATCATGGGTAAGACTGCCGACCTGACTGCTGTCTAGAAGGCCATCATTGACACCCTCAAGCAAGAGGGTAAGACACAGAAAGAAATTTCTGAACGAATAGGCTGTTCCCAGAGTGCTGTATCAAGGCACCTCAGTGGGAAGTCTGTGGGAAGGAAAAAGTGTGGCAGAAAATGCTGCACAACGAGAAGAGGTGACCGGACCCTGAAGAAGATTGTGGAGAAGGACCGATTCCAGACCTTGGAGGACCTGCGGAAGCAGTGGACTGAGTCTGGAGTAGAAACATCCAGAGCCACCGTGAACAGGCGTGTGCAGGAAATGGGCTACAGGTGCCGCATTCCCCAGGTCAAGCCACTTTTGAACCAGAAACAGCGGCAGAAGCGCCTGACCTGGGCTACAGAGAAGCAGCACTGGACTGTTGCTCAGTGGTCCAAAGTACATTCGGAAATCAAGGTGCCAGAGTCTGGAGGAAGACTGGGGAGAGGTAAATGCCAAAATGCCTGAAGTCCAGTGTCAAGTACCCACAGTCAGTGATGGTCTGGGGTGCCATGTCAGCTGCTGGTGTTGGTCCACTGTGTTTTATCAAGGGCAGGGTCAATGCAGCTAGCTATCAGGAGATTTTGGAGCACTTCATGCTTCCATCTGCTGAAAAGCTTTATGGAGATGAAGATTTCATTTTTCAGCACGACCTGGCACCTGCTCACAGTGCCAAAACCACTGGAAAAAGGTTTACTGACCATGGTATTACTGTGCTCAATTGGCCTGCCAACTCTCCTGACCTGAACCCCATAGAGAATCTGTGGGATATTGGGAAGAGAAAGTTGAGAGACGCAAGACCCAACACTCTGGATGAGCTTAAGGCCGCTATCGAAGCATCCTGGGCCTCCATAACACCTCAGCAGTGCCACAGGCTGGTTGCCTCCATGCCACGCCGCATTGAAGCAGTCATTTCTGCAAAAGGATTCCCGACCAAGTATTGAGTGCATAACTGAACATAATTATTTGAAGGTTGACTTTTTTTGTATTAAAAACACTTTTCTTTTATTGGTCGGATGAAATATGCTAATTTTTTGAGATAGGATTTTGGGGTTTTCATGAGCTGTATGCCAAAATCATCAATATTAAAACAAGAAAAGGCTTGAACTACTTCAGTTGTGTGTAATGAATCTAAAATATATGAAAGTCTAATGTTTATCAGTACATTACAGAAAATAATGAACTTTATCACAATATGCTAATTTTTTGAGAAGGACCTGTAGAGGAGCTGACTATCCCTGAATATCATCAATTGGTGACTCTTACAGGATCCGTGAGTAAAAATACAACTCCACCGCTTGTATATATGTCGTTTCATTTAACCATGGCTTTACCTGCAGCCAGCAGGAATACTAAGTGCAGTTATAACAGAAGTTTCTTGTATCAATCACCAGGGCAGTCTAGCATTACATCTCTAACTTCTTATCAACGATTGGAGCCGACTTCTTGCATTTAGTCGGAAATATTATATACTTATATTCATTACCACCAATCCTTTTTTCAATTTTTGAAATATATCCTTTTTTGGACTTTTTTTTTGGTTACTCATTTTTTTAAGTATTTGCAGGACATTTCCCTTGAGACCGACTGATATGTGACAAATTAACGGGATTCAATCTTCTGATCCCTTTGGGTTGTGCTTTTCCAATCTGCAGCAGCGAGAATTACCTGTTACAGGTGCACGCTGCTGCGTTTTAGGAAATATACATATGGGAGCCTTTCTTTGTTAGGGTAGGTCTTGGGGTATATCAGGTGCATATAGGGGGTGTTGTTTCATACAGGAGAAGGGAGCGGGTCTGCTAGCCACCGGATCGTTGCCTTTCTTCCGTGTGGTTTGATTAGGCAATGATTTGGCGGCTTGACCAAATGGGTTTTGATCTGCATATTTTATGAACTGGGGTATTATAGCAATGTGTGTTTATTTTTTCATTTGCCTATAGATAGGCTAATAAATATTTGTAGTTTACTCATTTAGGTGTGTGGAGGTCTATTCTATTTTTTGTTTTTTCTTCTTCGCTCGTGGATATAGTGCCATTAACTTATACACATACATTATATTCAATCTTTTCATGTGACAACACTGAAGAAATGATACTTTGCTACAATGTATAGTGAGTGTACAGCTTGTATAACAGTGTACATTTTCTGTCCCCTCAAAATATCTCAACACACAGACATTAATGTCTAAACCGCTGGCAACAAAAGTAAGTACACCCCTAAGTGAAAATGTCCAAATTGGGCCCAAAGTGTGAATATTTTGTGTGGCCACCATTATTTTCCAGCACTGCCTTATCCCTCTTGGGCATGGAGGTCACCAGAGCTTCACAGGTTGCCACTGGAGTCCTCTTCCCCTCCTCCATGACGACATCACGGAGCTGGTGGATGTTAGAGACCTTGCGCTCCTCCACCTTCCATTTGAGGATGTCCCACAGATGCTCAATAGGGTTTAGGTCTGGAGACATGCTTGGCCAGTCTATCACCTTTACCCTCAGCTTCTTTAGCAAGGCAGTGGTGGTCTTGGAGGTGTGTTTGGGGTCGTTATCATGTTGGAATACTGCCCTGCAGCCCAGTCTCTGAAGGGAGGGGATCATGATCTTCTTCAGTATGTCACAGTACATGTTGGCATTCATGGTTCCCTCAATGATCTGTAGCTCCCCAGTGCCGGCAGCACTCATGCAGCCCCAGACCATGACACCCCCACCACCATGCTTGACTGTAGGCAAGACACACTTGTCTTTGTACTCCTCACCTGGCTGCCGCCACACATGCTTGTCACCATCTGAACCAAATACGTTTATCTGAATTAGGAAATAGTGAGAGTTATAGGGGAGAGTGCAGAAACCGGTGCAGCTCTGTATAGAAACCAATCCGCTTTCAGGTTTTTTTGTCAGAGTTTAATTGAAGAAGCTGAAGCTAGAAGCTGATTGGCTGTCACCAGATTTTGCACAATCCAGTTTTAGTAAATCTCCTCCAAAATTGTGATCAATATTTCAGTAATTTCCAGTACTATTTGTATCAATAAAATATACTACCGGATTGTAGAGTTTGCCCGGGCTGAGGAAGGATTGGTTGCGATCGGAAACTGTCGCCAATTTTGTAACAATAGAGCGAGACGGAAGTTCCTGTCCAATAATAACTTGTAGTAAATCTCCTCTAATGGACCACAAATGACTGTGACTGGGTAGTGGGCTAGGTTCGGGGTTTAGGGGATGGGGGGGGGGTCAGGGTTACAGGGTAGCAGTTAGGGCTGGGGGGGGTAAGAGTTAGGATTAGGGGGGTAATTGTAACAATCAAAAAGTTTTTATCTACCTGTAGTTCTGTGTGGTAAGTATTGTGATCCCCCCTCCCCCGCAGTGAAAGCTGCACATACACCAGGAGGTTGCTGATTAATATCAGAGGGATTGGAGTCAGTTTGTAAAATAAACAGAAAAAGAGACGAGTAGACGGAAGATGAAATATTTATTGGAACAAATCTGGTTGGTGATGGTGGAACTTTCTTCCTCTTTCTGGCTCCTGTATTCTCTTCAATTGGTTGTCGAGAAACGAGAAGCTGCAGAACAGCCGGGGCTGCTGTTAGAAATCACAGGGCCCTGTACAACCTACCTGACAGGGGCCCGCCCAGCATGTGGGTGCATGTGTACTGCCCCGAACACAGACAGTGTGCATTTGGGGTCGCTCACCTGCAGCCGTGTTTGTACAGCCGCTGCATCTCCATAGAGTAAAGCCTAAGTTCACATTAATGCAAAAACTGCACCCTTTCCCAACACTCATAGAAACGCGCTGCTGTTTAGCAGACTGCTCCAGCTGGATGAAAAAAACCACTCATTCACGTAGCCAGAGTACCTGTGAGAATGAGCTCTTAGTTATGTCGTTTTTAAAAAAAAAAAAAAAAATTATTTATTTATTTAACTTTTTTTTTTTTTAAATATCCAATTACATTGCAATACATGTTTAAGCCGGCCAACTGCGTCAAAGTAATCCCTCTCTGGCCAGTCCCTACTCTGCTCTGCAAAATGCAAATGCTCCAGTGTATATAGTGCCCCCTATGGAATACCCAGTGTATATAGTGCCCCCTATGGAATATCCAGTGTATATAGTGCTCTCCATGGAATATCCAGTGTATATAGTGCCCTCCATTGAATATCCAGTGTATATAGCGCCCCTATGGAATATCCAGTGTATATAGTGCCCCCTATGGAATACCCAGTATATATAATGCCCCCTATGGAATATCCAGTGTATATAGTGCCCTCCATGGAATATCCAGTGTATATAGCGCCCCTATGGAATATCCAGTGTATATAGTGCCCCCTATGGAATATCCAGTGTATATAGTGCCCCTATGGAATATCCAGTGTATATAGTGCCCCTATGGAATATCCAGTGTATATAGTGCCCCCTATGGAATATCCAGTGTATATAGTGCCCCTATGGAATATCCAGTGTATATAGTGCCTCTATACAATATCCAGTGTATATAGTGCCCCCTATGGAATATCCAGTGTATATAGTGCCTCTATACAATATCCAGTGTATATAGTGCCCTACATGGAATATCCAGTGTATATAGTGCCCCCTATGGAATATCCAGTGTATATAGTGCCCCCTATTGAATGTCCAGTGTATATAGTGCCCTCCATGGAATATCCAGTGTATATAGCGCCCCTATGGAATATTTAGTGCATATAGTGCCCTACATGTAATATCCATTGTATATAGTACCCCCTATGTAATATCCATTGTATATAGAGCCCCCTATGGAATATCCAGTGTATATAGTGCCCCCTATGGAATATCCAGTGTATATAGTGCCCTCCATGTAATATCCAGTGTATATAGCGCCCCTGTGGTATATCCAGTGTATATAGTGCCCTACATGTAATATCCAGTGTATATAGCGCCCCTATGGAATATCCAGTGTATATAGTGCCCTCCATGGAATATCCAGTGTCTATAGTGCCCCTATGGAATATCCAGTGTCTATAGTGCCCCCTATGGAATATCCAGTGTATATAGTGCCTCTATACAATATCCAGTGTATATAGTGCCCCTATGGAATATCCAGTGTATATAGTGCTCCTATACAATATCCAGTGTATATAGTGTCCCTATGGAATATCCAGTGTATATAGTGCCTCTATACAATATCCAGTGTATATAGTGCCCCTCTGCTGCACACTGCTATGCTTTCTAGCAAACTTTTCGCAAAAAAACAGGGATTTTTAGTTCACATACATTGCAATGCACGTTTTATGCCGGTCAACTGTGTCAAAGTAATCCCTATCTGGCCAGTCCCTACTCTTTTTGCAAAATGCAGCACAGGGCCCTCAAATCTATCAATCTATGACAGTGGTGGCTGCAAACCCCCCACCCGCCCATCCTTACCCTGGATGCGGGCGGTGAGAGCAGCGGTCATGTCTTTTATGGAGTGCGGAGTTGATGCGGCCATCTTCCAGAGCGGTCGCCCCTTTGGACTTGCTCGGGGAAAAGTTGCTCTGGTGTCCTCTCCTGGAGCAGCTTCCGCGGTGCGTCTCCTCTCTGCTCCTGCCGGCGCTAGGCGTCCAATAGGATTGCCTGACGTTTTGGCCAATCGGAAAACGGGTTTCATACCCGCTTCCCGATTGTCCGGGAGAAAAATCAGTGTTGCAACGCATGCTCTGCGACCCGAGCCCACCCTATATTGAAGCCTATTAGAGCCTCTGGCTCTAATCAGGTGCTTAAAAAAACAACCTGGCTGCTGTAATTTTTGCCCCCGATGCCCTGCTATGCATGAATCTATCCACTGCATATAGGGGGGTGGTGTGGAGAGAACCTTTATGTGTCCAAAGTAGCATGTTAGGGTTAAGGGTTAGGGTTAACTGTTATGCCCCATACACACGATCGTTTTTCATGCCGTTAAAAATGCCATTTCCAAAAATGGGCATTAAAACCGATCGTGTGTATGCTCCAGAGCATTTTTAACGACGTGAAAAACGGGCATTAAAAATTTCAAACATGCTCTATTTTTTCACGTCGTTTTTCATGTCGTTTTTTTTAACGACGTGAAAAACGATGGTGTGTATGCTTTGACGAGGTGAAAAAAAACGCGCATGCTCAGAATCAAGTATGAGACGGGAGCGCACATTCTTGTAAAACTAGCGTTTGTAATGGAGATAGCACATTCGTCACGCTGTAACAGACTGAAAAGCAGGAGGCTGAAAAGCGGGAATCGTCGCTCAACAAACTTTACTAACATGAAGGGTGGCGCCATCCGAACGGAACTTCCCCTTTATAGTGCTGTCGTTCGTGTTGTACGTCACTGCCCTTTGCTCGAGGTTTTTTTTTAATGATCGTGTGTACGCAAGACAGGCTTGAGAGGAAACATGAAAAAAAACGACGAGAAAAACGTTGGTTTAAAAAATGGCATGAAAAACGATCGTGTGTACGCCGCATTAGAGTTAGGGGTAATTGTTAGAATGTTAACCGCCTAAATCTTTTTTTCCTCTGGACGTAAAGAGTGTCCCCTTGTCCTTTGTGATGACCTCAAAGTGAATAACTCAACACCAAGTTCACAATATGGACCCCTTATATATTTGTACATGTTGATCATATCCCCCCTTATTCTCCTCTTCTCAAGAGAGAATAAATTCAGTTCCTCTAATCTTTCCTCATAGCTGAGCTCCTCCATGCCTCTTATCAGTTTGGTTGCCCTTCTCTGCACTTTCTCCAGTTCCCCGATATCCTTTTTGAGAACTGGGGCCCAAAACTGAACTGCATATTCCAGATGAGGTCTTACTAATGATTTGTACAGGGGGGCAAAATATATCTCTCTCTCTGGAGTCCATACATCTCTTATACAAGAAAGGACTTCACTCGCTTTGGAAACCGCAGCTTGGCATTGCATGCCATTATTGAGCTTATGATCTACCAAAACCCCCAGATCCTTCTCCACTACGGATCCCCCAGTTGTACTCCCCCTAGTATGTATGATGCATTCATATTCTTAGCCCCCAAGTGCATAACTTTACATTTATCATCATTAAACCTCATCTGCCACATAGTCGCCCAATTAGACAGAGCATTGAGGTCGGCTTGTAAATTGGAGACATCCTGTAAGGACGTTATTCCACTGCATAGCTTGGTGTCATCTGCAAAGACAGAAATGTTACTTTTAATCCCAGACCCAATATCATTTATAAAGATAATAAAAAGTTAAGCCCCTTTCACACTGGGGCGGGGGCGGCGTTTTTGGTAAAGCGCCGCTATTTTTAGTGGCGCTTTACCGTCAATTTCACACCGCTATTCGGTCGCTAGCGGGGCGCGGTGATCCCCCGCTAGCGGCCGAGAAAGGGTTAAAACCACCGCAAAGCGTCTCTGCAGAAGCGCTTTGCCGGCGATATAGCCGCGGTGCCCCATTGATTTCAATGGGCAGGAGCGGTGGAGGAGCGGTATACACACCGCTCCTTCACCGCTCCAAAGATGCGGCTAGCAGGACTGTTTTTACCGTCCTGCTAGCGCACCGCTCCAGTGTGAAAGTCCTCGGGGCTATCACACTGGAGAGACAGCAGCAGCTGTTTCAGGTCAGTTTGCAGGTGCTATTTTTAGAGTTATAGCGCTTGCAAAGCGACCCAGTGTGAAAGGGGTCTAAGGGTCCCAGCACTGAACCTTGGGGTACACCACTGATAACCTTGGACCATTCAGAGTGAGAATCATTAACCACTACTCTCTGAATTCTGTCTTTTATCCAGTTTTCTATCCATTTACAAACTGATATTTTCAAGCCTGTAGACTTTACCTTACACATGAGCCGTGTGTGGGGATCTGTATTGAACGCTTTTGCAAAATCCAAGTATACCACGTCCACATCCACCCCTCTGTCCAAGTATACCACGTCCACCGCCACCCCTCTGTCCAAGTATACCACGTCCACCGCCACCCCTCTGTCCAAGTATACCACGTCCACCGCCACCCCTCTGTCCAAGTATACCACGTCCACCGCCACCCCTCTGTCCAAGTATACCACGTCCACCACCACCCCTCTGTCAAAGTATACCACGTCCACCGCCACCCCACTGTCCAAGTATACCACGTCCACAGCCACCCCTCTGTCCAAGTATATCACGTTCACATCCACCCCTCTGTCCAAGTATACCACATCCACCGCCACCCCTCTTTCCAAGTATATCACGTCCACAGCCACCCCTCTGTCCAAGTATATCACTTCCACAACCACCCCTCTGTCCAAGTATACCACGTCCACATCCACCCCTCTGTCCAAGTATATCACATCCACAGCCACCCCTCTGTCCAAGTATATCACGTTCACATCCACCCCTCTGTCCAAGTATACCACATCCACCGCCACCCCTCTTTCCAAGTATATCACGTCCACAGCCACCCCTCTGTCCAAGTATATCACTTCCACAACCACCCCTCTGTCCAAGTATACCACGTCCACATCCACCCCTCTGTCCAAGTATATCACGTCCACAGCCACCCCTCTGTCCAAGTATACCACGTTCACATCCACCCCTCTGTCCAAGGTTTTACTTACCTCTTCATAAAAAGAAATCAGTTTAGTTTGACAACTTCTGTCTTTCATGAATCCATGCTGTCTGTTGCTTAAAATATTTTTTTCCAGCAAGAACTCATCTATGTGGTCTTTTATTAACCACATCAATACTGGGCACTTTCACCCCCTTCCTTTCCAGACCAATTTTCAGCTTTCAGCGCTCTCGCACTTTCAATGACAATTGCGCGGTCATGCTACACTGTACCCAAATGAAATTTTTATCATTTTGTTTGCACAAATAGAGCTTTCTTCTGGTGGTATTTATTCATGACTCCGTTTTTAATTTTTTGCGATATAAGCGAAAAATGAGGGGAAATTTGGAAAAAAATATATATTTTCGTCTTTCTATTTTTAAACAAATCCAATAAAATCGAATTTTGTCATAAATTTAAGCCAAAATGTATTCTACTACATGTTTTTGGTAAAAAAAATTCTGTTAAGTGTATAATAATTGGTTCGTGTGATCACGGACATATGTGTGCAAATGATCATGTACAGATGTGCCCAGGAGATCACGGACATGTGTGCAAATGATCATTGGGACATGTGTTTTTACTATATGGGGACATGTGTTTTGGGGGACATGTGTGTTTACTGTGTGTGTTTTACATTGTGGGGACACTAGGCTGGTGATCAGTGAGTAAAAAACTGTAAAAAACAGCTCATACTCACTGATCACCAGCCGGGCTGCAGCGATCCACTCTCCCCGCTGACAACTTCTGTGTAAGGAGAGGAGAGCCGATCGCCTAGCAACCGGCTCTGTGTTTACATCACATGATGGCTGTGATTGGACACGGCCGTCATGTGATCAGGAGGGCCAATCACAGAGCCCTCTTGCTGATCTGAGATGCGCCGTGTCCGGGTGACACGAGTGCATCAGGATCGCGCCGCTGCGCGCAATCCCCCTCCTTCTGAGGGTTGTTTCTGAACATCCACTCAGAAGGAGAGAGCACCCACCCGGCCGTATATGTACAGTGGCCGGGTGGGAAGTGGTTAAACTCTCCAGTATCTTCCCGACTATAGAAGTTACACTAACAGGTCTATAGTTACTTGGTAAAGACTTTGTTTCCTTTGTAAATATAGGCACCACATTGGCCCTGTGCCAATCCAGTGGTACCATTCCAGTCATTAACTGGTCCCTAAAAATGAGATACAATGGCTTTGAAAGTACAGAGCTCAATTCTTTTAGGATCTGTGGGTGGATGTCATCTGGTCCAGGTGCTTTATCCACCTTCATTCTGTCTAAATATTTCTGGATCACATCACTTTTGAGCCATTGTGGATCATTTGGGGCTGTGTCACTATCACCCCCATTATGGACATGAGCTCCCCCATGCTCCTTTGTATACACAGAGCTGAAGAAAGTACTGTATTTATTGGCGTATAACACTCACTTTTTTTACCCTAAAAATAGAAGGTAAACTGTGCCTGCGTGTTATACGCGGGGGGCCGTGGAAAGTATTTTTCCTGAAACTTCCCTCTTAAAGTTAGGGTGCGTGTTATACGCCGATAAATACGGTATTTAATAAATTTCCCAGTCACCCTCTCTAGATTGTAAAGGGCCGAAATGCGCAGACCTGACCTTTTTACTATTAATGTAGTCCGTTTGTAAAATAAACAGAAAAAGAGACGAGTAGACGTAACATGAAATTTATTAGAACAGATCTGGTTGGTGATGGTGGAACTTTCCGCCACATTTTGGCTCCTGTACAGTAGGTGCCGCCGATATTGTGTCAATCTCGCCGCTTTTAGCGGCGAGATTGACACCCTATGAGCTCCGTCGCGAGAGCCAGCGCCGAGCTGTCTCATCATCGGAAAGGAAAAATGTTCCTTTCACGATGAGCGACACACATTGCCGATAGACGGAGATCCGACGTGGATTCCCGCCAATACCAGGCACTGCGTTTGGTATGAATCCTGAGCGGGAACTCCACGCCAATTTTTAAAGAAAAAAACGGCATGGGTTCCCCCTCCAGGAGCATACCAGGCCCTTTGGTCTGGTCTGGATTGGAAGGGGAAACCCTACGCCGAAAAAACGGCGTGGGGGTCCCCCTCAAAATCCAAACCAGACCCTTATCCGAGCACGCAACCTGGCAGGCTGCAGGGGAAGAGGGGGGGACGAGAGAGCGCCCCCCTCCCTCCTGAACCGTACCAGGCCGCATGCCCTCAACATGGGGGGTTTGGTGCTCTGGGGCAGGGGGGTGACCTGCGGCCCCCCCACCCCAGAGCACCCTGCCCCTATGTTGATGAGGACAGGGCCTCTTCCCGACAACCCTGGCCGTTGTTTGTCAGGGTCTGCGGGCGGGGGGCTTATCGGAATCCGGGAGCCCCCTTTAATAAGGGGGACCCCAGATCCCGGCCCCCGCACCCTATGTGAATGAGTATGGGGTACAAAAATGGCAATAAAAACACAACACAGTTTTTTAAAGTATTTTATTGCACAGCTCCGGGGGTCTCTTCCGTCTTCGGGGGTCTCCGGTGTCGTCGCTGCGCTCTCCGGTTCTTTCTTCCTTCTGCCGGGCCACCGCTATCTTCTTCCAGCTCTTTTGCTAGCGGGGCCCGGTCTTCTCCGTCGCCTTCTTCTTCTCCCGCTCTCCAATTCTTCTCCCGCTCTCCGGTTCTTTCTTCCGCCGGGCCTCCGCTATCTTCTTGCAGCTCTTTTGCTAGTGGAGGCCCGGTCTTCCCCGTCGTCTCGTTGGGCTCTCCTTTGTCCTTCTGCCGGCATCGCCGTCTTCTTCCCTCTTCTCCTCCTCGATGTTGACTCGTCGCTTCCTCTCGCAGTAATGCTAAATCTTCGGTCTGCAGAGATTTATATAGGCTTCTCATGAAGTCACAGTCACATGCTCCGGATGGCCCCAGAGCATGTGACTGTGACGTCATGGGAACATGTGACTGTGACGTCATGAGAAGCCTATATAAATCTCTGCGGACTGAAGATTTAGCATTACTGCGAGAGGAAGCGACGAGTCAACATCGAGGAGGAGAAGAGGGAAGAAGACGGCGACGACGGAGAAGACCGGCCCCTCCACTACCAAAAGAGCTGCAAGAAGATAGTGGAGGGGCCGGCAGAAGGACAACGGAGAGCCGGACGAGACGACGGGGAAGACCGGGCCTCCGCTAGCAAAAGAGCTGCAAGAAGATAGCGGAGGCCCGGCGGAAGAAAGAACCGGAGAGCGGGAGAAGAACCGGAGAGCGGGAGAAGAAGAAGGCGACGGAAAAGACCGGGCACCGCTAGCAAAAGAGCTGGAAGAGGATAGCGGTGGCCCGGCAGAAGAAAGAACCGGAGAGCACGGCGACGACACCGGAGACCCCCGAAGATGGAAGAGACCCCCGGAGCTGTGCAATAAAATACTTTAAAAAACTGTGTTGTGTTTTTATTGCCATTTTTTTTCCACCAGGTGAATGGGTAGGGGTACGATGTACCCCATACTCATTCACATAGGGTGGGGGGGCCGGGATCTGGGGGCCCCCTTATTAAAGGGGGCTCCCGGATTCCGATAAGCCCCCCGCCCGCAGACCCCGACAACCAACGGCCAGGGTTGTCGGGAAGAGGCCCTGTCCTCATCAACATGGGGGCAGGGTGCTCTGGGGTGGGGGGGCCGCAGGTCGCCCCCCTACCCCAGAGCACCAAACCCCCCATGTTGAGGGCATGCGGCCTGGTACGGATCAGAAGGGAGGGGGGGCCGCTCTCTCGTCCCCCCCTCTTCCCCTGCGGCCTGCCAGGTTGCATGCTCAGATAAGGGTCTGGTTTGGATTTTGAGGGGGACCCCCACGCCGTTTTTTCGGCGTAGGGTTTCCCCTTCAAATCCAGACCAGACCCAAGGGCCTGGTATGCTCCTGGAGGGGGAACCCATGCCGTTTTTTTCTTTAAAAATTGGCGTGGAGTTCCCGCTCAGGATTCATACCAAACGCAGTGCCTGGTATTGGCGGGAATCCACGTCGGATCCCCGTTCAATACAGTGCCGTGTTTCCTCGCTATTGCAGCGAGCGCGACATGCGTCGCCACCCTGTCGCCGAGATGTCGGCACCCCTGTCGCCGAAAATCTCTGCGATAGGATCGCGATGAATATACAATGTCGGCGGCACCTACTGTATTCTCTTCCATTGGTCGTCAAGAAACGAGAAGCTGCAGAACAGCCGGGACTGCTGTAAGAAATCACAGGGCCCCGTTAAACCTACCTGACAGGGGCCTGCCCCCAGAATGTGGGTGCATGTGTACTCCCCCGAACACAGACAGTGTGTATTTGGGGCTGTCAGATTTGGACCTGTATATCCAGTGTATATAGTGCCCCTATGGAATATCCAGTGTATATGGTGCCCCATGTGGAATATCCAGTGTATATGGTGCCCCTATGGAATATCCAGTGGTTATAGTGCCATTAGCTTATACACATACATTATACATTATATTCAGTAATTCACAAAAGTGAGTACACCCCTCAGTCACATTTTTGTAACTATTTTCTTCTATCTTTTCATGTGACAACACTGAAGAAATTACACTTTGCTACAATGTAAAGTAGTGAGTGTACAGCTTGTATAACAGTGTAAATTTTCTGTCCCCTCAAAATAACTCAACACACAGCCATTAATGTCTAAACCGCTGGCAACAAAAGTCAGGACACCCCTAAGTGAAAATGTCCAAATTTGGACCAAATTTGCCATTTTCCCTCCCCGGTGTCATGTGACTTGTTAGTTTTACAAGGTCTCAGGTGTGAATGGGGAGCAGGTGTGTTACATTTGGAGTTATCGCTCTCACTCTCCCATACTGGTCACTGGAGGTTCAACATGGCACCTCATGGCAAAGAACTCTCTGAGGATCTGAAAAAAATAATTGTTGCTCTACATAAAGATGGCCGAGGCTATAAAAAGATTGCCAAGACCCTGAAACTGAGCTGCAGCATAGTGGCCAAGACCATACAGCAATAGAACAGGACAGGTTCCACTCAGAACAGGCCTTGCCATGGACGACCAAAGAAGTTGAAGTCATGTGCTCAGCGTCATATCCAGAGGTTGTCTTTGGGAAATAGACGTATGAGTGCTGCCAGCATTGCTGCAGAGATTGAAGGGGTGGGGGGTCAGCCTGTCAGTTCTCAAACCATACGCCGTACACTGCATCAAATTGGTCTGCATGGCTGTCGTCCCAGAAGGAAGTCTCTTCTATAGATGATGCACAAGAAAGCCTGCAAACAGTTTGCTGAAGACAAGCAGACTAAGGACATGAATTACTGGAACCATGTTCTGTGGTCTGATGAGACCAAGATAAACGTATTTGGTTCAGATGGTGACAAGCGTGTGGCGGCAACCAGGTGAGGAGTACAAAGACAAGTGTGTCTTGCCTACAGTCAAGCATGGTGGTGGGAGTGTCATGGTCTGGGGCTGCATGAGTGCTGCCGGCACTGGGGAGCTACAGATCATTGAGGGGACCATGAATGCCAACATGTACTGTGACATACTGAAGCAGAGCATGATCCCCACCCTTCAGAGACTGGACCGCAGGGCAGTATTCCAACATAACGACCCCAAACACACCTCCAAGATGATCACTGCCTTGCTAAAGATGCTGAGGGTAAAGGTGATGGACTGGCCAAGCATGTCTCCAGACCTAAACCCTATTGAACATCTGTGGGACATCCTCAAACGGAAGGTGGAGGAGCGCAAGGTCTCTAACATCCACCAGCTCTGTGATGTCGTCATGGAGGAGGGGAAGAGGACTCCAGTGGCAACCTGTGAAGCTCTGGTGAACTCCATGCCCAAGAGGGATAAGGCAGTGCTGGAAAATAATGGCGGCCACACAAAATATTGACACTTTGGGCCCAATTTGGACATTTTCACTTAGGGGTGTACTCACTTTTGTTGCCAGCGGTTTAGACATTAATGTCTGTGTGTTGAGTTATTTTGAGGGGACAGAAAATTGACACTGTTTTACAAGCTGTACACTCACTACTTTACATTGTAGCAAAGTGTAATTTCTTCAGTGTTGTCACATGAAAAGATAGAAGAAAATATTTACAAAAATGTGAGTGAGGGGTGTACTTACTTTTGTGAGAGATATATATATACAATGTATATTATTGATATCTCTAAACTGATGACCTGTGGGGGCCTTTGAAGCATTGCCTATGGAAAATATTGGGTACTGAAGTTTACTCCATATACATATAGGTGATCTCACACTTACAGGATGACGGGCGCACATGCAAGCCGCCGGCAGCTCGTTCCCGCTGTCATTATGCACAGCGGTAGCCGATCAGCGGGTATGCAGACTCGATGTCCGCCGGCACCCACCCATCCTTCCTTACACAGGCAGATCGACGGGTCTATGTAAACAAGGCAGATCACCGTTCTGTCAGGAGGGAAGACATGAATCCTGTGTCTCTGCAAAACAGGAACATGGATCCTTGTCTTCCCCTAGTAACCCCCCCCCCCCCCACAGTACACAAACACTGGCTAGGCACACATTTGTCCCTTTGATCACCCCTGGTGTTAACCCCTTCCCATCCAGTGTCATTAGTACAGTGACAGTGCATATTTTTTAGCCCTGATCACTGTATTGGTGTCACTGGTTATCAAAAAGGGTGTCAGTTAGTGTCCGATTTGTTCGCCGCAACATTGCGGTCCCACTATAAATCCTGGGAAAAAAAGGACATCAATTTTATTTGGGCACCGCGTTGCATGACCGCGCAATTGTCAGTTAAAGTAATGCAGAGCCGTTGTTCTATCAGAATACCGTTACCCATCAGAAAATGCGACGGAAGTGATGTTGCAAAAAAAATTGTGCATGCGCTATGCATTCCAGCATGGCCGCTATGCGTTTCAATAGGTTTCCTAATGTGACAGAACATGAAGGTGACAGCGGATATCTTCTTACACCCAGGCAAGTCTTCATTTTCACACTTAGTCTAGCAGATAACTCGTCTTATATACTGAAATAGACTAATTCACCGCTGAGCAGTGCGGGGTGTACCAAGATGGCCGTCGCCACCTTCTGCCTGCTTGTCTGGGTGTAAGAAGATGTCCGCTGCTGGCTTTGTGTTCTGTCAGATTAGAAACCTATTGGAACGCATAGCAGTCATGTTGGAACGCATGGCGCATGCGCAGTAAGCATTTTTTGCTCAGAACATCACTTCCATTACATTTTCTGATGGGTAGCAGTATTCTGACAGGACACCGTATCACAAAAAAAAATGGCCTGGTCATGAAGGGGGTTAAATCTTCCGGAGGTGAAGTGGTTAATGTCCTGACCACCCCTCCGGGACTCTTGCATATAGCGGCCGCCCAGTGCTGCCGGCGTGCTGGTCAGTTTATCGCAATAAACAGCCTCAGAGTGAGTATCCATCATAATGTTCAGAATAGAAAGATCTCATTGGTTAGCCTGGTCACATGGTGATGAGGGCTTTCTATGACAAGCGTTAGGATGGGTACAGCGGGGTCCGGAGGGGTGGGCGGGATATTTGAAGCTCTTCTTTCTATTGGGACTCCTTACAGGAAGAAGAAGCCTCAGAATTGCTTCTCATTAGTCAGCAGGGTCACATGGCTGTGCCGTCCAATCACCACTTGGCATTGTGAGTATTAGGATGTATACAGCATGTTCCGGAGGGTGGGCGGGATATTTGGAGTAAGTTCGCCTTTTCATTTCTCAATATAAGGTGAACTTTCCTTTTATGTGAATTAGGAAATAGTGAGAGTTATAGGGGAGAGTGCAGAAACCGGAGCAGCTATGCAGAGAAATCAGCTTTCAGTTTTTTTCAGAGCTTAATTGAACAAGCTGAAGCTAGAAGCTGATTGGCTGTCACCAGATTTTGCACTCTCCAGTTTTAGTAAATCTCCTTCAAATTGTTATCAATTATTTATTAGTTATTTATTATTAATTTATCCTGTATGTGTTCTCTGTTATGCTCATTTTTGAAGGTCAGTATATGTATTTGGTCTATCTAGCGCTTAGGCGCAGTTCTTGAACTGTATTTGGCGCTTTACAAATAATAAAATCGATTAATCAATATTTCGGTAATTTACGGTACTATTTGTATCAATCAAATATATTACCGGATTGTAGAGTTTGCTCGGCCTGAGGAAGGATTGGTTGCGATCGGAAACTGTTGCCAATTTTGTAACAATAGCGCAATCCGGAAGTTCCTGTCCAATAATAACTTGTAGTAAATCTCCTCTAATGGACCACAAATGACTGTGACTGGGTAGTAGGTTAGGTTCGGGGTTTAGGGGATGGGGGGGGGGTCAGGATTACAGGGTAGCAGCTAGGGCTGGGGGGGGGGGGTAAGAGTTAGGATTAGGGGGGTAATTGTAACAATCAAAAAATGTTTTTATCTACCTGTAGTTCTGTGTGGTAAGTATTGTGATCCCCCCTCCCCCGCAGTGAAAACTGCACATACACCAGGAGGTTGCTGATTAATATCGCAGGGATTGGAGTCAGTTTGTAAAATAAACAGAAAAAGAGACGAGTAGACGTAAGATGAAATATTTATTGGAACAGATCTGGTTGGTGATGGTGGAACTTCCTTCCCCTTTCTGGCTCCTTTATGGTCTTCCATTGGTCGCCAAGAAACGAGAAGCTGCAGAACAGCCGGGGCTGCTGTTAGCAATCACAGGGCCCCGTACAACCTACCTGACAGGGGCCCGCCCAGCATGTGGGTGCATGTGTACTCCCCCGAACACAGACAGTGTGCATTTGGGGTCGCTCACCTGCAGCCGTGTTTGTACAGCCGCTGTGTCTCCATAGAGTAATCCTAAATTCACATTAACGCATGTCAGGAACGCATGCAAAAACTGCACCCTTTCCCAACACTCATTGAAACGCGCTGCTGTTTAGCAGGCATGCAACGCGGCGCTGTCATTCGTTTTTAATAGCACCCCTGCACAACAGGGACAGTTTTTTGTGTTTCTCACTCATAGGGCTGCCCATTGACATGAATAGGCTTCCCCTACGTGAGGAAACACGCTCGCTCATGTTCACACTTGTAGGTGTGAACCAAGTCTGACAGGCGGCTCCAGCTGCATAAAAAAAAAAAAAACACTCATTTACACAGCCAGAGTACCTGTGAAAAAAAAATGACAGTGGAGCCCTTCGTTATGTAGTTTTTTTTTTAACAATTTCTATTTTTTTTTTTACATTTTTTTAAATATCCAATTACATTGCAATACATGTTTAAGCCGGCCAACTGCGTCAAAGTAATCCCTCTCTGGCCAGTCCCTACTCTACTCTGCAAAATGCAAATGCTCCGGTGTATATAGTGCCCCCTATGGAATATCCAGTGTATATAGTGTCCTCTATGGAATATCCAGTGTATATAGTGTCCTCTATGGAATATCCATTGTATATAGTGCCCCCTATGGAATATCCAGTGGATATATATATACTATATGCCATAGGGGCGATATATTATTAATACTTATATAGCGCTGTCAATTTACGCAGCGCTTTACATATACATTGTGCATTCACATCAGTCCCTAACTCACATTCATATACTAGGGGCCAATTTTAGACAGAAGCCAATTAACCTACCAGCATGTCTTTGGAGTGTGGGAGGAAACCGGAGTACCCGGAGGAAACCCACGCAGGCACAGGGAGAACATGTAAACTCCAGGCAAGTAGTGTCGTGGTTGGGATTCGAACCAGCGACTCTTTTTACTGCTAGGCGAAAGTGCTACCCACTACACCACTGTGCTGCCCATACTATGTACACATCCAGTGTATATAGTACCAATAACTTATACACATACAGTGTGTATATATATATATATATATATATATATATATATATATATATATATATGTAACCCATCAGATGCTAGAGGGGTGTGACCACTTGCTAACACTATAACAATTCTGGTTGAACCTTCTGCTGCACACTGCTGTGCTTTCTAGCAAACTTTTTGCAAAAAACAGGGATTTTTAGTTCACATACATTGCAATGCGAGTACAACCACTTCCCGTATAACAAAACGGGGCGTGCAAAGTGGTTAAATTATCCTGGACATCGTATGATGTCGGGCAGGGTGCGCAGCGTGGCGATCAGGGATGACGCTTGTCCCTCGGACACAGTGCATACCCAATCAGGGTAAACAGCCAATGAAATTGGCTGTTTACCACGTGATCGGCAGTGTCCAATCATAGTCGGTCACAAGTGTAAACAACAGAGCCGTTTCCAGGTGATTCCTTTCGCGCAGGAAATCTGTGAGTAGAAATCTGTAATTTTTTTACACCTTACTGTGCACAACACGGCCCCCCCCCCAATGAAGAGAACCTGTCACCAGTACTGTCACACAGCCCATCTGAATCTGTCACACAGACCCGCCATCAGTACCGCCATCGGTACTGCCATCACACAGGCCCGCCATTAGTACCATCACACAGGCCTGCCATCAGTGACCTGTCAACACACCTGGGTGGGCTCCAGACACAATGCTCTGCATTCCGAGCCAACCCTATTTTGAAGCCTATTAATAGCCTTTAATCCCAACCCTAATCCTGAACTTTAACCCTAGCCTTTAACCCCAACCATAGCCCTTAACTTTAACTCTAGCCTTTAACCCCAACCCTAATTCAGAATTTTACCCCTAGCCTTAAAGCCTAACCCTAGCCCTTAACTTTACCCCTAGCCTTAAACCCCAACCCTAGCCCTTAACTTTAACCCTAACCTTTAACCCCAACCCTAGCCCTCAACCCTAACATATAACCCTTAACCTAGTCCTTAACGCTAACCCTAAATCTTAACTCTAGCCCTCAACCCTAACCCTAGGTCTTAACCTATGCCAAAGCCGGGGAAGAATCTGTAGGAGAGCAATTTGCAGCCTATAGGAAGCTGGGAGGAGTCTGCAATGTAACAGGGAGAGGTCTGCTAGGGAGAGAGAAGTATGCGGGAGTGCCGGGAGGAGTTTGCCAGAGAGCACTTTCAGGAAGGGGGGA
Source organism: Rana muscosa (assembly GCA_029206835.1). NCBI lineage: Eukaryota > Metazoa > Chordata > Amphibia > Anura > Ranidae > Rana > Rana muscosa. The sequence goes on from CM055118.1 coordinate 378,805,740, forward strand.
CGAGCCTGCCAGGAAATGGGGACTGAGTCTACAACAGAGCAGGGAGGAGTCTGCAGGGAAGCGGTAGGAATCTGTGAAGGAGCACAGAGGAGTCTGCACGCCATGCACCCCTCCCTTCCCGGCATACTCCTCTCTGCTCCCATACAGACTCCCATTGCTTCTCTGCAGACTTATCCCTGCTCAATTGTAGACTCAGTCCCCGCTTCTTGGCAGACTCCTCTCCACTTCCTGTAGATTCCCCCTTGCTCTCCAACAGATTCTTCCCTGCTTCGGTGTAGGCTCTGCCCCGGCTACCTCACAGTCTTAGCCTGGCTCCCTCGTAGACTCCTGGGCTGAGTCTGCAAGTGAACCGGTACAAACTCTATGAGGGAGCCAGGCTGGGACTGTTGGGAAGAGGGGACTAAGTCTTCGAGGGATCGGGGAGGAGATTGCAGGAGAGCTTTAGGAGTCTGTCCCCCAACAGACTCCTCTCTTCTCCTCTGCACGATCCTCCCTGCTCCATCGTAGACTTAGTCCTGACTTCCTCACAGTCTCAGTCTGATTTCCTTGTAGTCGCTGTCGCGGCTCCCTTGTAGACTCTGTCGCGGCTCCCTTGTAGACTCTGTCGCGGCTCCCTTGTAGACTCTGTCGCGGCTCCCTTGTAGACTCTGTCGCGGCCCCCTTGTAGACTCTGTCGCTGCCCCCTTGTAGACTCTGTCGCGGCTTCCTTGTAGTCTCTCTCTCGGCTCCCTTGTAGTCTCTCTCTCGGCTCCTGGAGCCAGGCTGGGACTGTCGGGAAGAGGAGACCAAGTCTACGAGGGAGTTGGGGGAGGAGAATGCAGGAGAGCTTTAGGAGTCTGTCCCCCAACAGACTCCTCTCTGCTCCTCTGCACACTCCTCCCTACTCCATCGTAGGCTCAGTCCTGACTTCCTCACAGTCTCAGTCTGACTCCCTTGTAGACTCTGTCCCAGTTCCCTTGTAGGCTCTGTTACGGCTCCCTTGTAGACTCTGTCCCTGTTCCCATGTGGACTTAGCCCAGTCCAGCTATTTTATAGGATGTGTTCTGTTCCTAGATCTGGTAGGACTTCCTTGAAGCTGCATGTCTATTAGACTTTGTACTCTCTGGAAGTCCTGTTTCCTCGGGGTATATGATGATTTCTGGATTTCAATGGTGGAAGATGGTTGAGAAAGAACACTAGGTGTGAAATCCCTCGCCATATTTTACATCGGTTTCCAAAAGTTCCATCCTGGCATGTTTCGGCTTTAGTTCAGCTTCTGTATGACTCTCCATTGATCACTCTCAAATGAAAAGCCATCGATTAGCACCTGCTTCTTGCCTGGAATGTCCCCATTGTATAGGAGGTCATCCAGTGATATTTTCTGCCTTGTAATGTGTCTGAGGCCCTGAAATAGAAAAAAGAGAACAATGAGATCCATGAATGATTAGAAGAAACCCCTCTATGTAGGGATGTACCGATATATCAGCCAAGAATAGGGTTATCTGCGTTTTGGTAAATGTAAAGGGAAAAAAGGGGGAGCACTCACATATTGTTCTCTTATCTGCGTTTTGCGGATAGAGAAAAAAAGGTGCCGATAATGGCATGATGCATCCCATTGATTTCAATACAAAAAGACCCCCTATTGACACACTGATCAAATACTTACCTTTCGATGTACAAAGAATGGAGGGGATGTCTCTCTCGCCTCCACCTCCTCCCAGTTTATTCCTTCAAAAAACGGGTGATATCTGATGTTCCTGAAGGTCGCTTTGCGCACCGTTTTTTCTTCGTACTGAAGCTACGGGGAGAAAAGAAAACAGATAAACATAAGATGACAGAAATGGCTCATGAATGACTCTTTGGCGGAGCCTATATGGCGACTCTCCTTGGCCCGCTGGGACTGTGTCACTACTTACCCCTTCTATCAGGTCCTTGAAGTCGGTGTAGGCCTCATAGTTAATGTCATGGTCATGTGGAATGAATTCTGAAAAAGTTCCGAAGGCCAGATCACCTAAAGTGACCCCCAACTTGTAATAATCCATGGATGGGTCACACAGCATCTGTGGGGAAATCAGAGAGAGAAGGATGAAAGGTCAGGCTAGAGACCAGCAGCATCAACATTACAACAAGTATTCAGTTTCAATGTGTAAATGTTAATCCCCAGGGGTGGGTGGTAGCTGGATGTGGCCCCCCAGGAGTGGACAGGACCCCCAGCGCCAGATGATGGTTAGACAGGACCCCCAGGACTGAACAGGGCCGAATAGGAACCTCAGGGCCAGATGGTAGCTGGAAAATGCTCCCTAGGACAGGGCCCCTCAGGACTGGACAGGACCCTCAGGGCCAGATGGTAGCTAGAAAGAGCCCCCAGGTGCAGGACCCCCAGAACCAGATAGTGGCTAAATGAGGCCCCCAGGACTGGACTTGATATCCAGAACCAGATGGGTGACTGGACCAAGGTCATTAATCCAATCCTAATCTGATAATTGCTCTGCATATACAGGTTCTGGTTAATCCAGGCCTAGTTTGGTTGATAATTGCCCTGTGTATGGGCACATTGGACTTACCTCGCGTTCAGGCGTGTAGATATTTGAAACTCCGAAGTCTGCGAGTTTGATGTGACCGGTGCTATCTACGAGGATGTTGTCAAGCTTTATATCTCTGTAAAAAAAAAAAAAAGAGTGTCAGTTCTGCAGTTCAGACAATGATCCCTCTCATATATCCCAGTATTACAGATCCATAGAGGGATGAACAATCACGAAGCTCCCTTTCCTAGCGCCACCCGACATTTCCTATCATCCAGTCTACGTTCCTCCGGCCTCCTCTCCTTATGTGTGCGTCCATTGGATGAGGGAGGAGGAACGGGTCACCATTGGTTGTTCAGGCAGTGGGGGGGGGGGGGGAATTATGAAGTAAATAATAGTACTTACTGGTGTATGACACCCATGGAGTGGATAAACTCCAGACCACACACGAGCTCCGCTGTGATCAGTCTGAGGGCGGTGATGTCACATCTTCCCGCCATTTGCCCCAATTCTCCTCCGCTTAGATATTCCATGACATAGAAGAATTGGTTCTGGGGGGGGGAACACAGACAGGTCAATCAATGCATTTCACTTATAAGGTCCAAATCAGAGTCACATGTTATATATATCTACCCAAATATACTGCATGACGTCTACCTATACCTACCTACAGTCCATCCATCCATATCTACCTACATTATATCCATCCTTATCTATATCTACCTACACTATATCCATCCATCTATATCTACCTACACTATATCCATCCATCTATATCTACCTACACTATATCCATCCATCTATATCTACCTACACTATATCCATCCATCTATATCTACCTACACTATATCCATCTATATCTACCTACACTATATCCATCCATCTATATCTACCTACACTATATCCATCCATCTATATCTACCTACACTATATCCATCTATCTATATCTACCTACACTATATCCATCCATCTATATCTACCTACACTATATCCATCTATATCTATATCTACCTACACTATATCCATCCATCTATATCTACCTACACTATATCCATCCATCTATATCTACCTACACTATATCCATCCATCTATATCTACCTACACTATATCCATCCATCTATATGTACCTACACTATATCCATCCATCTATATCTACCTACACTATATCCATCCATCTATATCTACCTACACTATATCCATCCATCTATATGTACCTACATTATATCCATCCATCTATATCTACCTACACTATATCCATCTATCTATATCTACCTACACTATATCCATCCATCTATATCTACCTACACTATATCCATCCATCTATATCTACCTACACTATATCCATCTATATCTATATCTACCTACACTATATCCATCCATCTATATCTACCTACACTATATCCATCCATCTATATGTACCTACATTATATCCATCCATCTATATCTACCTACACTATATCCATCCATCTATATCTACCTACACTATATCCATCCATCTATATCTACCTACACTATATCCATCTATCTATATCTACCTACACTATATCCATCCATCTATATCTACCTACACTATATCCATCCATCTATATGTACCTACATTATATCCATCCATCTATATCTACCTACACTATATCCATCCATCTATATCTACCTACACTATATCCATCCATCTATATCTACCTACACTATATCCATCCATATCTATATCTACCTACACTATATCCATCCATCTATATCTACCTACACTATATCCATCCATCTATATGTACCTACATTATATCCATCCATCTATATCTACCTACACTATATCCATCCATCTATATCTACCTACACTATATCCATCCATCTATATGTACCTACATTATATCCATCCATCTATATCTACCTACACTATATCCATCCATCTATATCTACCTACACTATATCCATCCATCTATATCTACCTACACTATATCCATCCATATCTATATTTTTGTCCATTTATCTATATCCACCTATATCCTTCTATATATATATCCAGCTATCTATATCCTTTTATATCTATCTATCTATATCCTTCTATCTATATCTATTCATTCATATCTACCCATATCCTTCTGTCTCCATACATCTATATCTACCTATATCCCTCTATATCTATCCATCTATATCTATCTATATATCCTATCCATCTATATCTATCTATATCCTTCTATCTATCTATATCCATTCATTTATATCTACCTATATCCTTATGTCTCCATTCATTCATATCTACCTATATTCTATATATATATATCACATTGCTGAGGTCACTGACCCAGCAGTGATGTCACCGGACTGGGCTGATGATGACATGCAAATGTCATGAAGCAATGCTTGAACTATTTTATATGCATGCCGTTCATTCTATACTTCTCTCTCTTCCGAAAAATAGACTTACCTTCGTCTGGAATGTCGCGTAGGCGTGGGTACAGTAATGGCTGCCCCCCACCCTCTCCAGGGCACGACGTTCACACAGGGCGAAGTCATCGCTGTATGTAGTTACTTTAAACTTTCGAACGATCTTCACGGCCACCAGCACACCGCTGTCAATGTGAGTCGCCAGCACCACCTGTAGGTGAGAGAGAGAGAGAGAGTAAGACGGTTAGTACGTTATCTTTTTCCATGTGCTCTAACTGCTAGGCCTGGTTCACAGCAGCTTTGCTGTTTGAAATGCATTCCTCGGTCAGATCGCACTTCAGACAGCAATACCGGGGAACCACGCATGTTGTGCATGGTTGTGTAGGGGGCGGTTGCAACACAGCATAATTTATTCAAATGGGTCAATTCGGCCACAGAGCATGACAAGGGGGTATCATTCCTGCCGCCGCAGCGAAGGAAAGCATTCGTACGTCCCCAGCAACAGAGGGAGCAGTTGAGGGGCAGGGTTTTAAAAGAGGACTGTGTGCGGATGTCAGTGGGTAGAGAGGTGTCAGCTGCTACGGAAAGCGGATCGCCGCTTGCGGGACCCCGGGGGGGCAGATGTCCCAGGTGCCCACGCTAGCGCACCCCTGTCTGGCCAGTTACTGGAGCTCAGTGCCGGAACTTGTTGTGGCACTGGGCTTCGGGATTCAGCTATTCTCCCCTGATGGCGGCCGGGAGGAGGTTGCGGGTGTTTTCTTTCCTCCCAGGGATGTATTTTTTGCTCCCCCCCCCCGCAAAGTGCCGCCCAAGGCCTGGGCCTTGTCGGCCTAGGTCAAAACACAGCACTGTACCCCCCCCCCCAGTGTCTATGTGCCCCTCATTACTAATCTCTGCTTACTTACCGTCCCAAAGGCTCCTGATCCCAGTATCTTATGGAAGATGAAACTCTCCGGAGTCAAGTTGGTCTCTTTGTGTCCTGTAGGGGCCACTACGCGTTCTGTAGGGGCCGCTACGCGTTCTGTAGGGGCCGCTACGCGTTCTGTCGTCCCATCATCAGCTAGAGAGAAGAAAGAGAAATAACGTTTATTGCCCCGCCCACATACAGGTCTTATCACTGATTTCTATTGGTATTGAAGTCTCCAATACAGAGAGAAGAGCTGACCCTGGAAGTTTATATTTACACAGGGAAATTATCATCCAATCACTGACTATACTGCAGGCTTAGAGCAAGTCTATAGGTGTGTTCTAGGTCATTGTATGGGGGTTAAACTTTGAATAACATGCCTAGGAATGTGGGGGGAGGTTATGGGGGGATTAAACATTCACTTCGATTCCCAGCATTGGGGGGGGGGGGCTAAACTTTAATAGCAATGCCCAGCTGGGAGGTAATTGGGGGTTGAGCTTTCATTGCCATAGCCAGCAATGAGGGAGGGGGACAGAATATGGCAGGGTTAAACTTTCACAGCCTTGCCCAATAATATGGGGGGGGGGGTAGACTTTCACTGCCATACCCAGCAATTGGGGGGGGATGGGAGAGATTATGGGGAAGTTGAACTTTCCTTGTCATGCCAAGCAATGGTGAAGGGGGGTGGGGGAATTAGACTTTCTCTGCCATGCCCAGCAATGAAGAGGGGGAGGTATGGGGGAGGGGTTAAACTTTCAGTGCAATGCACAGCATTGGAGAAAGGAGATTATGGTTGGGTGTAATCTTTAGCTGCCTTCGCCAGCAATTGAGGGGGAGAGGGGGTGAAAATTTCAGTGCCATTGCCAGTAATGTGGGGGGAGATAATGGAGGGGGGGTTAAAACTTTAAGTGTCATGCGTAGCAATTGGGGGAGTTAAACTGTCACTAGGGGGGGTTAAACTTTCAGTGCCAAACCTAGAAGTTTGGAGGGGGGGTAAGGAGAGGGGATGTGAGGGGGGGGGGGGTCCAGGTGATAATTTCTCTGATTAATGATAAGTAAAATTGGTATTTGCTCGCTATCACAGAGCGAATGTCTCCTCCTCTGAGCCCAGTTTCTCTTTAGGGATGAAGTTGGTGGAGGAATTCCTTGTTCTCCTCTCCTATGTACTATATGAAGATTCACAACTAATCCTTACCTCCTCCGTCACTCCTCCTCCTCTTCCTCAGATGGCTCTCACATTCTGTGTCCTGCGACCATCTCCTCTTCTCTCCTTTCCTCTCTGCACAGCTCTGGAGATCCTCACTGCCTGTGTTACATCTGCTCCTCCTCCTGGGAGTCTGGCCTGCCTGCTCAGCAGAGCTCCCTTCTTCCTCCTCTCTGCTCCTCTCCCTGAGAGTCTGGCCTGCCCGCTCAGCAGAGCTCACTTCTTCCTCCTCTCTCCTCTTCCTGGGAACCTGGCCTGTCTGCTCTGCAAACATCTCTAGTTCTCCTATTGCAAAAAAAAGCATCTCTAGTTCCTCACTGTCGCTGTAATAGATTTCCTCGCTGCTCCTTTTCCTGTGCCTCTTAAAGGACATTGTGGATGTTTGAGTGCAAAGTTCCTCTCTATTCTGTAGTGCTGTGCTCCCTTCTTCCTCCGCTCTGCTCCTCTTCCTGGGAGTCTGGCCTGCCTGCTCAGCAGAGCTCCCTTCTTCCTCCTCTCTCCTCCTCTTCCTGGGAGTCTGGCCTGCCTGCTCAGCAGAGCTTCCTTCTTCCTCCTCTCTCCTCCTCTTCCTGGGAGTCTGGCCTGCCTGCTCAGCAGAGCTCCCTATTTCCTCCTCTCTCCTCCTCTTCCTGGGAGTCTGGGTCTGGCCTGCCTGCTCCGAAGAGCTCCCTTCTTCCTCTTCTCTGCTCCTCTTCCTGGGAGTCTGGCCTGCCTGCTCCGAAGAGCTCCCTTCTTCCTCCTCTTTCCTCCTCTTCCTGGGAACCTGGCCTGTCTGCTCTGCAAACATCTCTAGTTCCTCACTGGCGCTGTAATAGATTTCCTCGCTGCTCCTTTTCCTGCGCCTAAGATTGGACATTGTGGATGTTCCAATGCAAAGTTCCTCTCTGCTGATCTCCTGTCCTCTCTGCATGGCAGCTTTTATAATTTAATTAGATATAAAATACTAAAGAAAAGTGATAATAGAAACTCCTCCTCCTCTTCCTGTGCTGTGTACAATATATACAATCTATATATGAAGGTTATATATGGAATGTTCTCCTATAATAGAATGCTGGATAGAGAGCTCAGAATTCTGTGTCTGCACTCGTCTGTCTCCAGTACACAAATGATTCTCCTACTGCCCGACACTCTATATATAGCCTGGGAGCCTCTGTGATGTCATAAGTCACATGACCACATTCAAATCTCCAGCCACAGCCGGGATCTTTCAACTGACACTCATGCCCATATATGGTAAACAGACCAGATCAGGTAAACAAGCACTGATCATGTGATACAGATCTGACATATACCAAGGTGTTGTACAATTTTACACATTATTTATATACATTTATATAGTGCTGACATATTCTGTAGCGTTGTGCATTCGAAAACTATTATTATTACTAATCTATATATAAATAGCTCTGATCTATTCTGTTACATTGTACAATTCTATATTATTATTATTCAAATATCCAGCCACAGTCTGATCTTCTAACTGACACTAACTGACACTTCTGCCCATATAAGGTAAACAACCTGGATCATGTAATATGGATCTGACATATACCAAGGCGTTGTACAATTTTACACATTACTCATATACATTTATATAGTGCTGACATATTCTGTAGCGTTGTGCAATTCAAAACTTTTATTATTGTTAATATTTATATATATTTAAATATCACTGACACATTCAGTAACATTGTACAATTACATATTATTACAGATTTCTTTAGCACTAACAGCGTTGTACAATCATACATTATTTTTGTTATTATTATAATTAAACATTTTATATAGGACTGATATATACCGTAGTGTTGTACAATCACCTATTGTTACTATATATTCTAAATAGTGCTGACATATACCGTAGCATTGTACAATCACTCATTATTATTATTATTATTATTAAACATTTTTTATAGCGCTGATATATACCGTAGCTTTGTACAATCACCCATTATTACTATACATTTTATATCGCACTGACATATACCATAGTGTTGTACAATCACCCATTATTACTATACATTTTCTATAGCGCTGACATATACTGTAGCGTTGTACAATCACCTATTGTTACTATATTCTAAATAGCGCTGACATATACCGTAGCAATGTACAATAACACATTATTACTATACATTTTCTATAGCGCTGACATATACCATAGCGTTGTACAATCACCCATTATTATTATTATTATTATTAAACATTTTATATAACACTGACATATACCGTAGTGTTGTACAATCACTCATTATTATTATTATTATTATTATTAATAAACATTTTTTATAGCGCTGATATATACCGTAGCTTTGTACAATCACCCATTATTACTATACATTTTATATAGCACTGACATATACCGTAGCGTTGTACAATCACCCATTATTACTATACATTTTCTATAGCGCTGACATATACCGTAGCGTTGTACAATCATACATTGTTACTATATACTCTATATAATCTAATATACTGTATTTATTGGCGTATAACACGCACCTTTTCACCCTGAAAATCGGTGCAAATAGTGTGTGCGTGTTATATGCCGATCCTGCAATTTTGGCTATATATTTAAATATTACTAACACATTCAGTAACATTGTACAATTACATAGTATTTTTACAGATTTATATAGAGCGCTGTACAATCACACATTGTTACTATAAATTTATTTATAATGCTGACATATACTGTAGCGTTGTACAATCACACATTGTTATATATTTTATATAGTGCTGACATTTACCGTAACGTTGTACAATCATACATTATTATTATTAAAATTAAACGTTTTATATAGCACTAATATATACGGTAGCATAGTACAGACACACATTATTACTATTATTATACATTTTATATAGCGCTTTAGAGATCCTCCATCACATCAGAGATCCACCCATCATATCAGAGGACCCCCCAATCATATCAGAGATCCCCATCACATCAGAGATCCCCATCACATTAGAGGTCCCTTAGCACATCCCTAGCACATGAGAAGTCTTCCCATTAAATCTTAGGACCCCCTATCACATCAGAGGACCCCCCATCACATCAGAGGACCCCCCATCACATCAGAGAACCCCCCATCACATCAGAGGTCCCCCCCATCACATCAGAGGTCCCCCCCATCACATCAGAGGTCCCCCCCATCACATCAGAGGTCCCCCCCATCACATCACAGGACCCCCCATCACATCACAGGACCCCCCATCACATCACAGGACCCCCCATCACATCAGAGGTCCCCCCCATCACATCAGAGGACCCCCCATCACATCAGAGGTCCCCCCATTACATCTGAGGTCCCCTCATTACATCAGAGCTAGCCATGACATCTGAGGTCCCCTGATCACATAAGAGCTACCCATCACATCAGATATACCCCTATCACATCAGAGAATTTCACATCATCAGGGAACTTCCCATCATATCAGAGATATCCATTACATTAGAGAACCCACCATCATATCAGATATACCCCCATCACATCAGAGATCTCCCTATTAAATCAAAGGATCCCCCATCTCATTTGAGGTCCCCTAGCACATCCAAGTTCCCCTCATCACATCAGAGGACTTCTCATTATGTTCAGTGAACCCCCTATCTTATCAGAGATTCCCCATCACATCAGAGGACCTTCCATCACATCAGAGAACCCCACCATCACATCAGAGATACCCCCCATCACATCAGAGGACCCCCCCCCCAATGACATCAGAGTATCCCCATCACATCATAGATTCTCCCATCACATCAGAGATCCCCAAATCACATCAGAGATCTCTCCATCACATCAGAGAGCCCTCCATCACACCAGAGGTCTCCCCCATCACACCAGAGGTCTCCCCCATCACACCAGAGGTCTCCCCCATCACACCAGAGGTCTCCCCCATCACACCAGAGGACCCCTCATCACACCAGAGGTCTCCCCCATCACATCAGAGATCCCCAAATCACATCAGAGATCTCTCCATCTCATCGGAGTTCCCCCCATCACATCAGAGAGCCCCCCATCACACCAGAGGTCTCCCCTATCACACCAGAGGTCCCCCCATCACATCAGAGATCCCCCCATTACATTAGAGATCCCCTCCCATCACATCTGAGGTCCCCCCATCACATCTGAGGTCCCCCCCATCACATCTGAGGTCCCCCCCATCACATCAGAGGTCCCCCCCATCACATCAGAGGTCCCCCCATCACATCAGAGAGCCCCCCATCACACCAGAGGTCTCCCCCATCACACCAGAGGACCCTCCATCACACCAGAGGTCTCCCCCATCACATCAGAGGTCCCCCCATCACACCAGAGGTCCCCCCATTACATTAGAGATCCCCCTCCCATCACATCTGAGGTCCCCTCATTACATCAGAGCTAGCCATGACATCTGAGGTCCCCTGATCACATAAGAACTACCCATCACATCAGAGATACCCCTATCACATCAGAGGATTTCACATCATCATCATATCAGAGATATCCATCACATCGGAGAACCCCCCATCACATCAGAGATCCCCCATCACACCAGAGGACCCCCCGTCACATCAGAGGACCCCCCGTCACATCAGAGGACCCCCCATCACACCAGAGGTCCCCCCCATCACACCAGAGGTCCCCCCCATTACATCAGTGGTCCCCGCCATCACATCAGAGGTCCCCCCATCACATCAGAGGTCCCCCCCATCACATCAGAGGTCCCCCCCATCACATCAGAGGTCCCCCCCATCACACCAGAGGTCCCCCCCCATCACATCAGAGGTCCCCCCCATCACACCAGAGATCCCCCCTATCACACCAGAGGTCCCCCCCATCACATCAGAGATCCCCCCATTACATTAGAGATCCCCCTCCCATCACATCTGAGGTCCCCCCCATCACATCAGAGGTCCCCCCCATCACATCAGAGGACCCCCATCACATCAGAGGTCCCCCCATCACATCAGAGGTCCCCCCCATCACATCAGAGGTCCCGCCATCACTTTAGAGGTCCCCCATCACACCAGAGGTCCCCCCATCACACCAGAGGTCTCCCCCATCACACCAGAGGTCTCTCCCATCACACCAGAGGTCTCTCCCATCACACCAGAGGTCCCCCCCATCACACCAGAGGTCCCCCCATCACATCAGAGGCCCCCCCCATCACACCAGAGATCCCCCCCATCACACCAGAGGTCCCCCCCATCACATCAGAGATCCCCCATTACATTAGAGATCCCCCTCCCATCACATCTGAGGTCCCCTCATTACATCAGAGCTAGCCATGACATCTGAGGTCCCCTAATCACATAAGAACTACCCATCACATCAGAGATACCCCTATCACATCAGAGGATTTCACATCATCATCATATCAGAGATATCCATCACATCAGAGAACCCCCTATCACATCAGAGGACCCCCCATCACATCAGAGGTCCCCCCATCACATCAGAGGTCCCCCCCATCACATCAGAGGTCCCCCCCATCACATCAGAGGTCCCCCCCATCACATCAGAGGACCCCCATCACATCAGAGGTCCCCCCATCACATCAGAGGTCCCCCCATCACATCAGAGGTCCCCCCCATCACACCAGAGGTCTCTCCCATCACACCAGAGGTCTCTCCCATCACACCAGAGGTCTCTCCCATCACACCAGAGGTCCCCCCATCACACCAGAGGTCCCCCCATCACATCAGAGGTCCCCCCCATCACATCAGAGGTCCCCCCCATCACATCAGAGGTCCCCCCCATCACATCAGAGGTCCCCCCCATCACATCAGAGGTCCCCCCATTACATCTGAGGTCCCCTCATTACATCAGAGCTAGCCATGACATCTGAGGTCCCCTGATCACATAAGAGCTACCCATCACATCAAATATACCCCTATCACATCAGAGGATTTCACATCATCAGGGAACACCCCATCATATCAGAGATATCCATTACATTAGAGAACCCCCCATCACATCAGAGGACCCCCATCACATCAGAGGACCCCCTATCACATCAGAGGACCCCCTATCACATCAGAGGACCCCCTATCACATCAGAGGACCCCCCATCACATCAGAGGTCCCCCCCATCACATCAGAGGTCCCCCCATCACATCAGAGGTCCCCCCATCACATCAGAGGTCCCCCCCATCACATCAGAGGTCCCCCCCCATCACATCAGAGGTCCCCCCCATCACATCAGAGGTCCCCCCATCACATCAGAGGTCCCCCCATTACATCTGAGGTCCCCTCATTACATCAGAGCTAGCCATGACATCTGAGATCCCCTGATCACATAAGAGCTACCCATCACATCAGATATACCCCTATCACATCAGAGGATTTCACATCATCATCAGGGAACTCCCCATCATATCAGAGATATCTATTATATTAGAGAACCCGCCATCATATCAGATATACCCCCATCACATCAGAGATCTCCCTATTAAATCAAAGGATCCCCTATCTCATTTGAGGTCCCCTAGCACATCCCTAGCACATCAGAGTTCCCCTCATCACATCAGAGGACCTCCCATTATGTTCAGTGAACCCCCTTTAATATCAGAGATTCCCCATCACATCAGAGGACCTTCCATCACATCAGAGAACCCCCCCATCACATCAGAGGTCCCCCCCCATCACATCAGAGGTCCCCCCATCACATCAGAGGTCCCCCCCATCACATCAGAGGACCCCCCATCACATCAGAGGTCCCCCCCATCACATCAGAGGTCCCCCCCATCACATCAGAGGTCCCCCCATCACATCAGAGGTCCCCCCATTACATCTGAGGTCCCCTCATTACATCAGAGCTAGCCATGACATCTGAGGTCCCCTGATCACATAAGAGCTACCCATCACATCAAATATACCCCTATCACATCAGAGGATTTCACATCATCAGGGAACACCCCATCATATCAGAGATATCCATTACATTAGAGAACCCACCATCATATCAGATATACCCCCATCACATCAGAGATCTCCCTATTAAATCAAAGGTTCCCCCACCTCATTTGAGGTCCCCTAGCACATCCCTAGCACATCAGAGTTCCCCTCATCACATCAGAGGACCTCCCATTATGTTCAGTGAACCCCCTATAATATCAGAGATCTTCCATCACATCAGAGAACCCCACCATCACATCAGAGATCCCTGCCATCACATCAGAGGACACCCCCATCACATCAGAGGACACCCCCCCCCCTCAATGACATCAGAGTATCCCCATCACATCAGAGATCTCTCCATCACATCAGAGGCCCCCCATCTCATCAGAGATCCCCCCATCACATCAGAGAGCCCCCCATCACACCAGAGGTCCCCCAATCACATCAGAGGTCTCCTTCATCACATCAGAGAGCCCCCCATCACACCAGAGGTCCCCCAATCACATCAGAGATCCCCCCCATCACATCAGAGATCCCCCCCATCACATCAGAGGACACCCCCCCCCCCTCAATGACATCAGAGTATCCCCATCACATCATAGATTCTCCCATCACATCAGAGATCCCCAAATCACATCAGAGATCTCTCCATCACATCAGAGAGCCCCCCATCACACCAGAGGTCCCCCAATCACATCAGAGGTCTCCTCCATCACATCAGAGGTCCCCCCTATCACATCAGAGGTCCCCCCATCACATCAGAGGTCCCCCCCCCATCACACCAGAGGTCCCCCCCATCACATCAGAGGTCCCCCCATCACATCAGAGGTCCCCCCATCACATCAGAGGTCCCCCCATCACATCAGAGGTCCCCCCATCACATCAGAGATCCCCCCATTACATTAGAGATCCCCTCCCATCACATCTGAGGTCCCCTCATTACATCAGAGCTAGCCATGACATCTGAGGTCCCCGATCACATAAGAGCTACCCATCACATCAGAGGATTTCACATCATCATCATATCAGAGATATCTATCACACCAGAGATCCCCCCCATCACACCAGAGATCCCCCCCATCACACCAGAGATCCCCCCCATCACATCAGAGATCCCCCCATCACATCAGAGGTCCCCCCACCACATCAGAGATCTCCCTATTAAATCAAAGTATCCCCCATCTCATTCAAGGTCCCCTAGCACATCAGAGTTCCCCTCATCACATCAGAGGACCTTCCATCACATCAGAGAACCCCACCATCACAGGACCCCCACTCCAATGACATCAGAGTATCCCCATCACATCATAGATTCTTCCATCACATCAGAGATCCCCAAATCACATCAGAGATCTCTCCATCTCATCGGAGTTCCCCCCATCTCATCGGAGTTCCCCCCATCACATCAGAGGTCCCCCCATCACATCAGAGGTCCCCCCATCACATCAGAGGTCCCCCCATCACATCAGAGGTCCCCCTATCACATCAAAGGTCCCCTCATAACATCAGCGATACCCATCACATCTGAGGTCCCCCTATTAAATAAGAGATCCCCCAATCACATCAAAGATCCCCAATCACCTCAGAGGACCTCCCATTATCACCAGAGAACCCCCCATCATATCAAAGTACCCCCCATCACATAATTGAACCCCCCATCTAATCACAGGACCTCCCATCACATCAGTGGGCCCCCCATCATATCAAAGATACCCATCACATGACCCCCATCACATTAGAGGATCCCCCATCACATTAGAGGATCCCCCATCACATCAGAGGATTCCCCATCACATCAAAGGATCCCCATCACATCAGAGGACCCCCCCCATCTCATTAAAAGGTCCCCTAGAACATCCCTAGCACATCAGAGGTCCCCCACATCAAATCATAGGAGCCCCCCCCCATTACATCAGCGGAATCCTCATCATATCAGAGATACTTCTATCACATCAGAGGTCCCCCCCATCACATCAGAGAATCCCCCATTACATCAGAGGATCCCCATCACATCAGAGTATCCCCCATCTCATTAGAGGTCCCCAGTCATATCAGAGAATCCCCCATCTCATTAAAGGTCCCCTAGAACATCCCTAGCACATCAGAGGTCCCCCACATCAAATCATAGGAGCCCCCCATTACATCAGAGGAATCCTCATCATATCAGAGATACCCCTATCACATTAGAGGTCCCCCCTCCATATGATTAGAGGTCCCCCCGTCACATCAGAGGTCCCCCAATCAGAAATCAGAGGTTCCCTCATCACATCAGCGATACCCATCACATCTGAAGTCTCTCAAACACATCAGAGGTTCCCCTATCAAATTAGAGATCCCCCATCACATCAGAGATCCCCCATCACGTCAGAGGACCTCCCATATTCATCAGAGAACCCCCCATCATATCAAAGTATCCCCCATCACATAAGAGGACCCCCATCAAATCAAAGGACCTCCCATCACATCAGAGGTCCCCCATCACATCAGAGGTCCCCCATCACAACAGAGATCTTCCCATCACATCAGAGGATCCCCCATCACATCAGGTGAACCCCCCATCGCATCAGAGATTTCCATGACATCTGAGGTTCCCCCATCACATCAGAGATCCCCCCCATCTTATTAGAAATCTCCCCATCACATCAGAGGTACCCCATCACATCAGAGGTACCCCATCACATCAGAGGCTCCCCCATCACATTAGAAATCTCCCCATCACATCAGAGGTACCCCATCACATCAGAGGTACCCCATCACATCAGAGGCCACCCATCCCATCGGAGTTCCCCCTATCCCATCGGAGTTCCCCCCATCCCATCAGAGTTCCTCCCCTCACATCAGAGTTCGCCCCCTTACATCAGAGTTCGCCACCTCACATCAGAGTTCCCCCCCCTCACATCAGAGTTCCCCCCCCTCACATCAGAGTTCCCCCCCCTCACATCAGAGTTCCCCCCCTCACATCAGAGTTCCCCCCCTCACATCAGAGTTCCCCCCCTCACATCAGAGTTCCCCCCCTCACATCAGAGTTCCCCCCCTCACATCAGAGTTCCCCCCCTCACATCAGAGTTCCCCCCCTCACATCAGAGTTCCCCCCCTCACATCAGAGTTCCCCCCCCTCACATCAGAGTTCCCCCCCCCTCACATCAGAGTTCCCCCCCCTCACATCAGAGTTCCCCCCCCTCACATCAGAGTTCCCCCCCTCACATCAGAGTTCCCCCCCCTCACATCAGAGTTCCCCCCCCTCACATCAGAGTTCCCCCCCCCTCACATCAGAGTTCCCCCCCCTCACATCAGAGTTCCCCCCCCTCACATCAGAGTTCCCCCCCCTCACATCAGAGTTCCCCCCCTCACATCAGAGTTCCCCCCCCCTCACATCAGAGTTCCCCCCCTCACATCAGAGTTCCCCCCCTCACATCAGAGTTCCCCCCCTCACATCAGAGTTCCCCCCCCTCACATCAGAGTTCCCCCCCTCACATCAGAGTTCGCCCCTCACATCAGAGTTCCCCCCCAATCACATCAGAGATACCCCCATCACTTTAGAGGTCCCCTTAATCACATCAGTTAACCCCCATCATATCAGCGATACCCATTACATCTGAGATCTCCCCATTACATCAGAGGACCTCCCATATTCATCAGAGAACCCCCCCATCACATAAGAGATCCCCCATCAGATCAGAGGTCCCCCATCACATAAGAGATCCCCCATCACATCAGAGGTCCCCCATCACATGAGAGACCCCCCCCATTACATCAGAAGACCCCTCATTACATCAGAGGACCCCCAACACATCAGAGATCTCCCCTACACATCAGAGGATTCCCCATCTCATTAGAGGTCACCTAGAACATCCCTAGCACATCAGAAGTACCCCACATCAAATCATAGGAGCCCCCCTATTACATCAGAGGAATCCTCATCATATCGGAGATACCCCTATCACATCAGAGGACCCCCATCATATCAGAGGGCCTCCCATTATCTTCAGTGAACCCCCTATCATATCAGAGATCCCCCAACACATCAAAGGACCTTCCATCACATCAGTGGACCCCCCATCACATCAGAGGTCCCCCCATCACATCAGAGATCTCTCCATCACATTAGAGAACCCCCCCCTCACATCAGAGTTCCCCCGTCACATCAGAGGTCCCAAAATCACATCAGTGGTCCCCTCATCACATCAGCAATACCCATCACATCTGAAGTCTCTCCAACACATCAGAGGTCCCCCTATCAAATTAGAGATCCCCCAATCACATCAGAGATCCCCCATCACCTCAGAGGACCTCCCATTATCTTTAGAGAACCCCCATCATATCAAAGTACCCCACATCACATAAGAGGACCCCCATCAATTCATAGGAGCCCCCCATTACATTAGAGGAATTCTCATCATATTAGAGATACCCCTATCACATCAGAGCCCCCCCATCTGATTAGAGATCTCCCCATCACATCAGAGATCCTCTCATCATATCAGAGAACCCCCCATCATATCAGATATACAGTGGGGCAAAAAAGTATTTAGTCAGCCACCAATTGTGCAAGTTCTCCCACTTAAAAAGATGAGAGAGGCCTGTAATTGTCATCATAGGTAAACCTCAACTATGAGAGACAAAATGTGGAAACAAATTCAAACAATCACATTGTCTGATTTGGAAAGAATTTATTTTTGCAAATTATGGTGGAAAATAAGTATTTGGTCCCCTACAAACAAGCAAGATTTCTGGCTCTCACAGACCTGTATCTTCTTCTTTAAGAGGCTCCTCTGTCCTCCACTCATTACCTGTATTAATGGCACCTGATTGAACTTGTTATCAGTATAAAAGACACCTGTCCACAACCTCAAACAGTCCCACTCCAAACTCCACTATGGTGAAGACCAAAGAGCCGTCGAAGGACACCAGAAACAAAATTGTAGACCTGCAATTCAGGCTGGGAAGACTGAATCTGCAATAGGCAAGCAGCTTGGTGTGAAGAAATCAACTGTGTAAGCAATAATTAGAAAATGGAAGACATACAAGACCACTGATAATCTCCCTCGATCTGGGGCTCCACGCAAGATCTCACCCCGTGGGGTCAAAATGATCACAAGAACGGTGAGCAAAAATCCCAGAACCACACGGGGGACCTAGTGAATGACCTGCAGAGAACTGGGACCAATGTAACAAAATCTACCATCAGTAACACACTACGCCGCCAGGGACTCAGATCCTGCAGTGCCAGACGTGTCCCCCTGCTTAACCACTTAACGACCGCCCACTGTAAATATACGTCAGCAGAATGGCACCGACAGGCAGAATCACGTATATGTACGTGATTGCCTTTGTATAGTTGGGGGGTCCGATCGGACCCCCCTTCTTTACAGTGGGTGGTCGTTTTACCTTCGGGAGCGATCCGGCATGAGGGGACGGCCGTTCGATTCCGGCCACCCCCTCTCGATCGCTCCCGGCGAATGAGAGAGCTTCCCCTGCCTGCCAGAAAGGAGGAAGTGATGTCATCTCTCCTGGGGCGCTCACATATACCGAGCGCCGTACAGGAGAAGATGCAGGTTAGTACACAAAACAGCACACTGACACCAGGACACATAGGCACATAAATTGCCCCCCCCCAGGCCCCCCCAGACAACCCCAGATCACCCCCCAGCCCCCAGTCACAGTGTCACTGATTGCAGTGACCATTTATTTAGTGATCACTGCAATCAGTGACATTTGTGACTGTAAAAGTGTCACTACATTTAGTTTTAGGTCCAGTGTTGCCCCCTAACCCCCCCTAATAAAGGTTTAACCCCCTGATCACCCCCCAGATAACCCTTTCACCCCCTAGCACCGCCGTCGCTATGCGATCATTTTTCTGATCGATGTCTTAGCGTCGGTGATGCTGATCGGTAGCCAGTAATTTTTTTTAGGTTCGCCGCAGGTTTTTATAGCGTCGGGTACCCCCATATATTACCTAATAAAGGTTTAACCCCCTTGATCGCCCCCCAGGTAACCCTTTCACCCCCTATCACCACTGTCACTAAGCGATAATTTTTCTGATCGATGACTTAGCGTCGGCGATGCTGATCGGTAGCCAGTAATTTTTTTTAGGTTCGCCGCAGGTTTTTATAGCGTCGGGTACCCCCATATATTACCTCATAAAGGTTTAACCCCCTTGATCACCCTCCAGGTAACCCTTTCACCCCCTAGCACCGCCG
This sequence comes from Rana muscosa, assembly GCA_029206835.1. Lineage (NCBI taxonomy): Eukaryota > Metazoa > Chordata > Amphibia > Anura > Ranidae > Rana > Rana muscosa. The sequence goes on from CM055118.1 coordinate 378,825,818, forward strand.
TCGCTATGCGATCATTTTTCTGATCGATGTCTTAGCGTCGGTGATGCTGATCGGTAGCCAGTAATTTTTTTTAGGTTCGCCGCAGGTTTTTATAGCGTCAGGTACCCCCATATATTATCTAATAAAGGTTTAACCCCCTGATCGCCCCCCAGGTAACCCTTTCACCCCCTATCACCACTGTCGCTTAGCAATCGTTTTTATGATCGTTGTCTTAGTGTCGGTGATGCCGATAGGTAGCCAGTAATTTTTTTTTAGGTTCGCCGTCAGGTTTTTATAGCGTCAGGTACCCCCATATATTACCTAATAAAGGTTTTAACCCCCTAATTGCCCCTAGTTAACCCTTTCACCAGTGATCATCATATAAGTGTTACGGGTGACGCTGGTTAGTTAGTTTGCTTTTTATAGTGTCAGGGCACCCGCCGTATATAACCCAATAAAGGTTTAACCCCCTGATCGCCCGGCAGGTGATATCAATTAGGTTTTAGCGTCAGAGAGGGTCTGCGTCACACCCCAGGCAGCGTCAGGTTAGTGCCAGTAACGCTAACACCCACGCGTGAAGCATACACCTCCCTTAGTGGTATAATATCTGAACAGATCAATATCTGATCTGATCAGATCTATACTAGCGTCCCCAGCAGTTTAGGGTTCCCAAAAACGCAGTGTTAGCGGGATCAGCCCAGATACCTGCTAGCACCTGCGTTTTGCCCCTCGGTCCAGCCCAGGCCACCCAAGTGCAGTATCGATCGATCACTGTCACTTGCAAAACACAACACACATAACTGCAGCTTTCGCAGAGACAGGCCTGATCCCTGCGACTCCAGTGCTGTAGGAGGTGATTTCACCACCACAGTTAAAAAAAAAAAAAGCATATATGCCGAAGCATTGGGGCAGCAGGGGCGGAGGAGTGATTTTGCTCCTAATGCCGCGTACATACGGTCAAAATTCCGACGGAGGCTTGCCCGTGGAAAAGTCTGACCATGTGTACGCGGCATAACTTTTGCGAGAAGATGCCCCCATGCTTCGGCATATATAAATGGTGCGTGTATGCCCATCATTGGAAGTGGGTGGATGAAGGGCGGTATTCTAATGGTGGGCATACCCACCGATCAATCTTTTTTTTTCGTTCAGCCAACAGGCTGCATGAAAAAAAAGATTACAATACATGTCCAACAAGGACCAGCAACGTACTGGTATGTTGCTGGACTTTGAATGTTTATACCAGAATGATGCCTGTGGGTTTAGGTATCATCTTGGTATCATTCTTTTCAGCCAGCGGCCGGCTTTCATGTAAAAGCAATCCTAGTGGCTAATTAGCCTCTGGACTGCTTTTACAAGCAGTGGGAGGGAATGTCCCCCCCCCCCCGGATATAAAAAGCGCCATTGGGAAATTGGGAAAGCATTTTATCACACCGATCTTGGTGTGGTCAGATGCTTTGAGGGCAGAGGAAAGATCTAGGGTCCAATAGACCCCAGTTTTTTCAAAAAAGAGTACCTGTCATTACCTATTGCTATCATAGGGGATATTTACATTCCCTGAAATAACAATAAAAGTGATAAAAATAAATAAATATGGAAGCAACAGTTTAAAAATAAAATAAAAAAGCAAAATTAATAATAAAAAAAAAAAAAAAAAAAAAAAAAAAAGCACCCCTGTCCTGCCCTGCTCTTGCCCAATGGCGAACGCAAGCGTCGGTCTGGCGTCATATGTAAACAGCAATTGCACCATGCATGTGAGGTATCACCGCAAAGGTCAGAACGAGGGCAGTAATTTTAGCAGTAGACCTCCTCTGTAAATCTAACGGGGTAACCTGTAAATGCTTTTAAAGGCTTTTAAAAATGTATGTAGTTTGTCGCCAATGCGCGTTTGTGCGAAATTTTAAAGCATGTCGTGTTTGGTATCTATGTACTCGGCCTAAGATAATCTTTTTTATTTCATCAAACATTTGGGCAATATAGTGTGTTTTAGTGCATTAAAATTGAAAAAAGTGTATTTTTTCCCCAAAAAATGCGTTTGAAAAATCGCTGCGCAAATACTGTGTAGAAAAAAAAAATGCAACACCCACCATTTTATTCTGTAGGGCCTTTGCTTTAAAAATATATATAATGTTTGGGGGTTCAACATAATTTTCTTGCAAAAAAAAATATGTTTTCATGTAAACAAAAAGTGTCAGAAAGGGCTTTGTCTTCAAGTGGTTAGAAGAGTGGATGTAAGCTTCCTAATGTTGTGTATAAAATGCCAGAACAGTTCAAAACCCCCCCAAATGACCCCATTTTGGAAAGTAGACACCCCAAGCTATATACTGAGAGGCATGTCGAGTCCATGGAATATTTTATATGTTGACACAAGTTGCGGAAAAAATAAAAAATTTTTTTTTTTTTTTGCACAAAGTTGTCACTAAATGATATATTGCTCAAACATGCCATGGGCATATGTGGAATTACATCCCAAAATACATTCTGTTGCTTCTCCTGAGTACGGGGATACCACATGTGTGAGACTTTTTGGGAGCCTAGCCGCGTACGGGACCCCAAAAACCAAGCACCGCCTTCAGGCTTTCTAAGGGTGTCAATTTTTGATTTCACTTCTCACTGCCTATCACAGTTTTGGAGGCCATGGAATGCCCAGATGGCACAAAACCCCCCCAAATGACCCCATTTTGGAAAGTAGACACCCCAAGCTATTTGCTGAGAGGTATTGTGAGTATTTTGCAGATCTCGCTTTTTGTCACAAAGTTTTGAAAATTGAAAAAAAAAAAGAAAAAAAAAAAAAATGTTCTTTCTTCATTTTCAAAAACAAATGAGAGCTGTAAAATACTCACCATGCCTCTCAGCAAACAGCTTGGGGTGTCTACTTTCCAAAATGGGGTCATTTGGGGGGGTTTGTGCTATTTTGGCATTTTATGGCCTTCAAAACTGTGATAGGTAGTGAGGAGTGAAATCAAAAATTTGCGCCCTTAGAAATCCTGAAGGCGGTGCTTGGTTTTCGGGGTCCCGTACGTGGCTAGGCTCCTAAAAAGTCCCACACATGTGGTATCCCCGTACTCAGGAGAAGCAGCAGAATGTATTTTGGGGTGCAATTCCACATATAACCATGGCCTGTGTGAGCAATATATCATTTAGTGACAACTTTTTGTAATTTTTTTTTTTTTTTTGTCATTATTCAATCACTTGGGACAAAAAAAAAAATATTCAATGGGCTCAACAGGCCTCTCAGCAATTTCCTTGGGGTGTCTACTTTCTAAAATGGGGTCATTTGGGGGGGTTTTGTACTGCCCTGCCATTTTAGCACCTCAAGAAATGAGATAGGCAGTCATAAATTTAAAGCTGTGTAAATTCCAGAAAATGTACCCTAGTTTGTAAACGCTATAACTTTTGCGCAAACCAATAAATATACGCTTATTGACATTTTTTTTACTAAAGACATGTGGCTGAATACATTTTGGCCTAAATGTATGACTAAAATTGAGTTTATTCGATTTTTCTTATAACAAAAAGTAGAAAATATCATTTTTTTTCAAAATTTTCGGTCTTTTTCCGTTTATATCGCAAAAAAGAAAAATCGCAGAGGCAATCAAATACCATTAAAAGAAAGCTCTATTTGTGGGAAGAAAAGGACGCAAATTTCGTTTGAGTACAACATTGCATGTCCGCACAATTTACAGTTAAAGCAGCGCAGTGCAAAATTCTGAATTCACCTCTGGTCCTTTAGCTACCAAATGGTCCGGGGCTTAAGTGGTTAACCAAAACATGTCCCGTCTGAGGTTTGCTAGAGAGCATTTAGATGATCCAGAAGAGGATTGGGAGAATGTCATATGGTCATATGAAACCAAAGTAGAACTGTTTGGTAGAAACACAACTCGTCGTGTTTGGAGGAGAGAGAATGCCGAGTAGCAACCAAAGAACACCATACCTACTGTGAAGCATGGGGGTGGCAACATCATGCTTTGGGGCTGTTTCTCTGCAAAGGGAACAGGACGACTGATCCGTGTACATGAAAGAATGAATGGGGCCATGTATCGTGAGATTTTGAGTGCAAACCTCCTCCTCAGCAAGGGCATTGAAGATGAAACGTGGCTGGGTCTTTCAGCATGACAATGATCCCAAACACACCGCCCGGGCAACGAAGGAGTGGCTTCATAAGAAGTATTTCAAGGTCCTGGAGTGGCCTAGCCAGTCTCCAGATCTCAACCCCATAGAAAACCTTTGGAGGGAGTTGAAAGTCTGTGTTGCCCAGCGACAGCCCCAAAACATCACTGCTCTAGAGGAGATCTGCATGGAGGAATGGGCCAACATACCAGCAACAGTGTGTGACAACCTTGTGAAGACTTACAGAAAACGTTTGACCTCTGTCATTGCCAACAAAGGATATATAACAAAGTAGTGAGATGAACTTTTGATATTGACCAAATACTTATTTTCCACCATAATTTGCAAATAAATTCTTTCCAAATCAGACAATGTGATTGTCTGGATTTGTTTTCACATTTTGTCTCTCATAGTTGAGGTTTACCTATGATGACAATTACAGGCCTCTCTCATCTTTTTAAGTGGGAGAACTTGCACAATTGGTGGCTGACTAAATACTTTTTCTTTATTGTACACCACGGGACACAGAGCCAGTCATTACATAATGGGTTAAGGGTCACCAGCGGTGATTGGACACTGGCACAACCAATAGAAGACAGTTCCCCTCCATATAACCCCTCCCATCAGGGGAGCACCTCAGTTTTTTCGCCAGTGTCTAAAGGTGTTGGACGCGATTGGATGTGCTAAAGGAAAGTTCTGCCAAAGAGACCCTCTGGGGGTAAAAGAGCTATGCTTTTGGACCCATCCAAGACGCCTAAAGTAAGCCAAAACTGGATGGGATCCGGGCCTCACGTGTGAGGCGTCGCCTGTAATGTCTCTCTTCGGAGGACTGGGCTCTAAGATCCAGCACTTTCGCTACTTCGCTAAAAGTCCTGGTAAGAGTCTTGTACAAGGCCCAGGGGAGAGGTATCCTTTAAATAGGAACCCATATCCCTGAAGGTTGGCACACATAGCCCGCCGTGAGGGGTGAAGTTTGGTATCTGTCTGAAAATTTCAGCAGAAAAAACCTGCGGCGTGGATAAGGTAAGAGGTTAGGTCCTAAAACTAGGTTTAAGGACCTTTCCAAAGAAAACAGTGGATGTCTTCTCTTATTCCGCCACTGGGGGGAGTAAAGAGCTGAGTGTAAAACTCACCTCGCTCTGCTTCAGTGTCTGCTTCGGCAAAGTACACTGTCTGTCCCTCTGCTGCTGAGCTGGCTTGGGCGCCTCCCTCCTCCTCTCGGATGGCTGACCAGACACCTGCAGAAGCAGGTAAAGTTGGAACAAGGGCTGGTGAGAGGGAGCTCCACTCTCACTGTTACCGCCGCCATTAGAGCCGCGCGCGCGCGGGAGCGCGCTTTATCGGAGGGGGGTCGGGAGGCCGCAAATGACACGTGCGCGGGCACGTAGGGTGCGCGCATGCATGGAAACGGCGCAAAATTCTAAAAAGATGTCAGTGTGCAAAAGCGCTGCAGAACAAGCACGTTCGTTTTTCTCTCTCTCTTGGCAGGGATACACAGCAGCGATACAGGGACGTAAGACTCCATGTGGTTGGGCTGGGTACTTCCTAGAAGACATCCACTTTATGCATAGCTGTGTGTTTTTAAGGTTGCATACTTTATGTAAATTGCTGAACTGAGCACAGTAATATATGCATTAGAGTACCTTGTGGTTTTTTTCTGAGCAGTATGCCTTCCAGGGGAAAGAATGCTGACAAAAAAGATAAAAAAGCACCGCTGCCTGAGACAGGAGGCCCTAGCCGTGCTAACTCGGTACCTTCCTCTCCTGTGTTGCCGGACGCAGCTGTACAGGATGAGCCATTACCTCTGTCAGGTATGGCGGCTTCCCCAGTGAAGCCTGGGCCTGCGTATGTCACTGAAGACACTTTGTCAGCAGCCCTAAATAATCTGGAGGAGAGAATTGCTACTTTAATGGCTAAATCCTCTAAAAAGGACAATAAGCGAAGCAGATCTCCTCCAGTTGTTGACCTCCCTGCAGAAGTATCTGAGGAGGAGGAGGATGAGGATGATGCTACACAAGCAGAGGATGAGGAGTCAGACGGATCAGGGATATCAGATGAGCCTTTCTCTGCATCCCAGATTCTGAAGTCGCAGGTGCAATGTTATGCAGGAACAGTGCGATCTGCATTTAAGTTACCCTCTTCGGAGGTAACTGAATCACCTATCTCCTCCCTAGGTTCATTAAGATCCCTGCAGGGTGCATGCTCCTTTCCGGTTCATCCATTGCTAGAGGATCTAATGTACGCAGACTGGCTACACCCAGATAAGCGTTTCTCACCTCCAAAAAAGTTTGACATTCTTTATCCTATGGAGGAAAATTTTTTAAAGAAATGGAGCCTGCCTTCTGTAGACGCGGCTATTTCTTGTGTAAATAAAACCTGACGTGTCCGGTGGATAATGTGCAAGTATTTAAAGATCCTTCTGAGAAGAAATTGGAATCCCTACTTAAGTCTTCCTTTCTTTTGGCCGGCTCAGTTACCCAACCTGCAGTAGCAGCAGTCGGTATGTGTCAGGTCATCAGCCAACGGGTAAAGCAGGGGCTGAAGGAGCTGCCTCCAGAGCAGGCTAAAAATTGGGAGAATTTGCCAAAAGCCTTATGCTTCACGGTGGATGCCATGAGAGATTCTATTATGCAGGCATCACGCCTTACACTCCAACTGGTACATATGCGTAGGGTGCTGTGGCTTAAGCATTGGTCAGCGGAAGCCCCATGCAAAAAGCTGTTGGCAAGTTTCCCCTTCCATGGCGAACGCCTATTTGGGGAAGATTTAGAAAAATATATCCAAAGGATATCAAGTGGTAAAACGACTCTTTTACTTGAGAGAAAGAAAAACAAGAGGCCTTGTTTTAAACGCTTTCTTTCCCCAGCTCCCGGGAAACCTGCCTCTAGCCAGTGGCGACGGCATTTTCAGCAACCCACAAAAGCCAAAGGAAATCAGGCTCAGAGGAACAAAAAGCCGTGGGGTGCAAGAGCTAATAAGCAGGACCCCAAGACCTCTCAGTGAAGGGGCGCCCCCGCTCGGCCGAGTGGGGGGAAGGCTCCGTCAGTTCTCAGCAACTTGGCGGACAGAAATCCAGGACAAGTGGGTTGTATCCACAATATCCTCAGGGTACAGACTGGAATTTCGAGAGATCCCATCTTCGCAATTCCGAGGTTCAAGACTCTCCAAGGATCCACAAAAGAGAGGATCCTTCTTCAAAGGTTTGAATCACTTACTGGCTCAAGGGGTGGTTACAGAGGTACCCCAAAAAGAGCAGGGTTCAGGTTTTAACTCAAACCTCTTTGTGATTCCAAAGCCAAATGGAGACGTCAGACCCATCCTGGATCTAAAATCTCTAAATCGGTTTCTGAATGTGCGCCATTTTCGAATGGAAACGATCCGATCCGTGGTCCCCACCTTGCAAGGCGGAGAATTCATGGCGTCCATAGATATCAAGGACGCATATTTACACATACCCATCCTCCCCGCTCACCAAAAATTCTTAAGGTTTGCGGTGGAACAGCGCCACTTTCAATTTGTGGCCCTGCCCTTTGGTGTAGCCACCGCGCCCAGAGTATTCACAAAGGTACTAGCTCCCCTGTTGGCAAATCTGAGGACACAGGGCATAGCGGTAACAGCCTATCTAGACGATCTACTGGTGATAGATCAGTCAAAAGAGGGATTAGATCACGCTGTGCTCACTACAGTAAGATACCTGGAGCATTTAGGATGGATTATAAACTTACAAAAATCCTCTCTTCAGGCCCAAAGAAGGATAGTATACTTGGGCATGATCATAGATACAGCCCAAAACAAGGTATACCTGCCAGAGCCAAAGATACAGTCTCTGAAAGATCTGATCCACAAGGTCAAAGCAAACAAGAGGCCGTCTATTCGCCTTTGCATGAGGCTATTGGGGAAGATGGTAGCCTCCTTCGAGGCTGTCCCTTACGCCCAGTTTCATTCGAGACTGCTTCAAGGCAATATTTTAGCCGCCTGGAACAGGAAGAGCCAAGCTCTGGATATACCCATGCGCCTGTCCTCGCAAGTACGCCAAAGCTTCAGTTGGTGGCTAGAAGCCAAGAACTTACGGAAGGGAAAATGCTTTCTCCCGGTCCCCTGGAAGGTGGTGTCTACGGATGCCAGCCTATCGGGCTGGGGTGCAGTATTCAAAGAGGCTTCTGCCCAGGGAACCTGGGCCAAGACCCAAGGGATCCTGCCCATCAATGTACTAGAGATCAGGGCAGTATATCTAGCCCTCAAAACCTGGACATACAGGTTACAGGGCCACCCAGTTCGGGTTCAATCTGACAATGCTACGGCAGTAGCTTACATCAATCACCAAGGAGGCACCCGCAGTCGGGCTGCTCAAAAGGAGGTGAACCGGATTTTGACATGGGCAGAAGAGCATGTACCTTGCCTTTCGGCAATCTTCATCCCGGGGATAGAAAACTGGCAAGCGGACTATCTGAGTCATCAGCAGCTATTACCAGGAGAGTGGTCTCTCCACCCCGAGGTCTTTCAGGCCATATGTCTGAGATGGGGAAACCCAGATGTAGACCTGCTAGCCTCCAGGTTCAACAAGAAATTGGACAACTTTGTGTCCAGGACAAGAGATCCTCTGGCCTACGGAGTAGATGCTCTAATAGCTCCGTGGAACCAGTTCTCACTAATCTATGCATTCCCCCCGATCCCTCTTCTACAAAGACTTCTTCGCAGGATCAAAGAGGAGGGGATACCAATAATCCTAGTGGCTCCAAACTGGCCCAGGAGGCCTTGGTACGCCGAGATCGTAAAGATGGCGAAAGGAAGGCCCTGGAAGCTTCCGCCTCTACACGACCTGCTGTCACAGGGTCCAGTATTCCACCCTTCCTTACAAGGGCTAAATTTGACGGCCTGGCTGCTGAGACCCACATTTTGAAAAAGAGAGGAGTCTCTGGTCCAACTCTTTCTACGCTCATTAATGCTAGAAAGCCAGCCTCCAGACTCATCTATCATAGAGTCTGGAAAGCATACGTTTCCTGGTGTGAATCCAGAAGTTGGAACCCTCAGAAATATGAAATAAGCAGGATTCTTGCCTTTTGCCAGTTAGGAGTGGATATGAAATTAGCCCTTAGTACCATCAAGGGTCAAATATCGGCTCTATCAGTATTTTTTCAGAGACCATTAGCATCTCATTCCCTAGTTCGGGCCTTCATTCAGGGGGTACTGAGGTTAAATCCTCCAGTCAGGTCTCCCTTGTGTCCATGGGATTTGAATTTGGTATTGTCAGTGTTGCAAAAGCAACCTTTTGAACCTATTCGCCATATTCCTTTAATTATATTAAGTAGGAAATTGGCCTTTTTGATTGCTATTGTTTCTGCTAGGAGAGTATCAGAACTAGCAGCTCTTTCTTGTAAAGAGCCTTATCTAAATTGTCACAAGGACAAAATTGTACTACGACCCCATCCTGCCTTTCTACCTAAGGTAGTGTCGGCTTTTCACTTGAATCAAGACATTGTTTTGCCTTCTTTTTTTCCAAACCCGCGGACGGCGGGGGAAAAGTTGTTGCACTCTCTAGATCTAGTGAGAGCGGTAAAGGTGTATCTGCAAGCAACCGCTCAGATACGTAAAACAGATGTTTTGTTTATTTTGCCAGATGGTCCCAAGAAGGGCCAAGCGGCATCAAAATCCACCATTTCCAGGTGGATTAGACAGGTAATTGTTCAAGCTTATGGTTTAAAGAACAGGACTCCTCCTTTTTCTGTTAAGGCGCACTCTACCAGGGCGATAAGTGCTTCATGGGCAGTGCACCACCAGGCTTCAATGGCTCAGATCTGTAAAGCTGCAACTTGGTCTTCAGTCCACACATTTTCCAAATTCTATCAAATAGATGTGAAAGGACATGAGGATTCCGCCTTCGGGCGAAGTGTGCTGCAGGCAGCAGTATAGGGCTTCTTGTCCGCAAGCGGCCTATTTGATCTGGGTCTCCCACCCTTCATATTGAGCATTGCTCTGGGACGTCCCATTATGTAATGACTGGCTCTGTGTCCCGTGGTGTACGATAAAGAAAACAGGATTTTTATAACAGCTTACCTGTAAAATCCTTTTCTTGGAGTACACCACGGGACACAGAGGTCCCCCCCTTCTTATGGGAACCTTACTGCTTTGCTACAAAAACTGAGGTGCTCCCCTGATGGGAGAGGTTATATGGAGGGGAACTGTCTTCTATTGGTTGTGCCAGTGTCCAATCACCGCTGGTGACCCTTAACCCATTATGTAATGACTGGCTCTGTGTCCCGTGGTGTACTCTAAGAAAAGGATTTTACAGGTAAGCTGTTATAAAAATCCTGTTTTTGCCCCACTGTACCCCCATCACATCAGAGGACCCCCCATCACATCAGAGGACCCCCCATCACATCAGAGGACCCCCCATCAAATCAAAGGACCTCCCATCACATCAGTGGACCCCCCATCATATCAGAGATACCCATCACATGACCCCCATCACATCAGAGGTCCCCCCATTACACCAGAGGACCCCCATTACATCAGAGGACCCCAAACACATCAGAGATCTCCCCATCACATCGGAGGATCCTACATCTCATTAGAGGTCCCCTAGAACATCCCTAGCACTTTAGAGGTCCCCCACATCAAATCATAGGAGCCCCCCTATTACATCAGAGGAATCCTCATCATATCAGAGATACCCCCATCACATCAGAGGACCCCCATCACATCAGAGGTCCCCCCATCATATGAGAGCTTCCCCTATCAAATCATAGATACCCCCATCACTTTAGAGGTCCCCTTGATCACATCAGAGGTACCCCATCACATCAGAGGTACCCCATCACATCAAAGGACCTCCTATCACATCAGTGGACCCCCTATTATATCAGCGATACCCATTACATCTGAGGTCCCCCCATCAGATTAGAACTCCCCTCATCACATCAGATATACCCCCATCACATCAGGGGACCTCCCATTATCTTCAGTGAACCCCCTATCATATCAGAGATCCCCCAACACATCAAAGGACCTCCTATCACATCAGTGGTCCCCACATCACATCAGAGGTCCCCCATCACATCAGAGGTCCCCCCATCACATCAGAGGTCCCCCCCATCACATCAGAGGTCCCCCCCATCACATCAGAGGTCCCCCCCATCACATCAGAGGTCCCACATCACATCAGAGGTCCCCCCATCACATCAGAGGTCCCCCCATCACATCAGAGGTCCCCCCCATCACATCAGAGGTCCCCCCCATCACATCAGAGATCCCCCCATCACATCAGAGGTCCCCCCATCACATCAGAGGTCCCCCCATCACATCAGAGGACACCCCCCATCACATTAGACATCTCCCCATCACATCAGAGGTCCCCCCAATCACATCAGTGGAACCCCCCAATCACATCAGTGGAACCCCCCAATCACATCAGAGGTCCCCCCATCACATCAGAGGACCCCCCATCATATCAGAGGACCCCCCATCACATAAGAAGTACCTCCCCCCTCACCCTGTGTGATGAATAATCAGAATCGGCAATAGAACCTTCAGTCTATGTAGGGAATGATATCTCTGATATTGGATGACGTAACCAAGACTCGCCGTCACATCAGTTCTCCATTCTTATACTGACTGAGGATTGTTATTCCTTTTCTGTCATTCTGTAGAATAGTTTGTGTGGCGGTACATTGGTGGTTCAGGGATTTTGCACTTTGTGCTGTCATATTTGTGCTGGGGGGAATCCAAATGACACCCTGGGGGAACCTAAAGTACACCCCAGGGTAATTTAAATAGCAGCCGGAGGAGAACAAAACTGGAAGCCCCGGGGGAACCCAAATAGCAGCCGGGGGTGAATCCAAATGGCAGACTGGGGGTGAATCCAAATGGCAGACTGGGGGTGAACCCAAATGGCAGACTGGGGGTGAATCCAAATGGTACCCTAGGGAAAGAAACATGGCAGCCCTGGTGGAACCCAAATGGCTCCCCGGGCGAATCCAAAATTGCAGCAGTGGGATTCCATGCCAAACCCAAATGGCACCCCAGGGGTGAACCCAATTGGCAGACTGGGGGTGAACCAAAATGTCACCCCAGGGGGGAACCCAAACAGGCACCCGGGCAAACTCAAATGCACCCTAGGGGGAACCAAAATGGCAGCCCTGGTGGAACCCAAATGACTCCCCGGGCGGAACCTAAATTGCAGCCCGGGGGGATCCCAAGCTGGATTCCGGGGCAAACCCAAATGGCAACCGGGGGAGGGGGGGATCCAAATGGCAGTGCGTTCCAGTTCCAGAAAAAAAAGTAGAACATGCTGCATTTTTCCTGCACTGGAACGCTGTAAAACGCACCAAAAACGCACCGGTACGCATCAAAACCCATAAAAAACACACTGAACCCTAGTATTGTAAAGAAAATTGCAGGAAGAAAAAGTACCCTGAATTCATCCGGAAACGCATTAGAAACGTACCAAAAACGCACTGGAACGCATCAGAAATGCATTAAAACCGTGCATGTAGGAACGGATCTGGATTGCGTTTTTTTTGGTGTGAACCAGCCCTAAATAAGGACATGTGCAATGTGCGTTTTTGGTGTGGTTAGGTGCGCTCCGGTGCATTTTTGATACAGTCCAGTGCAGGAAAAATGCAGCATGATCTACTTTTTCCACTGGTGTGAACTATGCCATTGGAAACCATATAACCTACTATCCATGCGTTTTTAATACAGAAGAAAAACTCACTGGACTGCATGTGGTGAGAACTGGCCCTAAGAAAGGGGGAATAATGCCCTGGACTTTATCAAAAACACACCAAAAACGCACATGTAGAAAAGCACCCGGACGTTTCTATGGTGTGATCCGGCCCTCAGAGTGAGTATCCATCATAATGTTCAGAATAGAAAGATCTCATTGGTTAGCCTGGTCACATGGTGATGAGGGCTTTCTATGACAAGCATTAAGATGGGGTACAGCGGAGTCCGGAGGGGTGGGCGGGATATTTGAAGCTCTTTTTTCTATTGGGACTCCTCACAGGAAGAAGAAGCCTCAGAGTCGCTTCTCATTGGTCAGCAGGATCACATGGCTGTGCCGTCCAATCACCACTTGGCATTGTGAGTATTAGGATGTATACAGCATGTTCCGGAGGGGTGGGCGGGATATTTGGAGTAAGTTCACCTTTTCATTTCTCATTATAAGGTGAACTTTCCTTTTATGTGAATTAGGAAATAGTGAGAGTTATAGGGGAGAGTGCAGAAACCGGAGCAGCTCTGCATAGAAACCAATCAGCTTCCAGGTTTCTTTGTCAAAGCTTAATTGAAGAAGCTGAAGCTAGAAGCTGATTGGCTGTCACCAGATTTTGCACAATCCAGTTTTAGTAAATCTCCTCCAAATTGTGATCAATATTTCGGTAATTTCCGGTACTATTTGTATCAATCAAATATATTACCGGATTGTAGAGTTTGCTCGGCCTGAGGAAGGATTGGTTGAGATCGTAAACTGTCGCCAATTTTGTAACACTAGCGCGATCGGAAGTTCCTGTCCAATAATAACTTGTAGTAAATCTCCTCTAATAGACCACAAATGATTGTGACTGGGTAGTGGGTTAGGTTCGGGGTTTAGGGGATGGGGGGGGGGGGGTCAGGGTTACAGGGTAGCAGTTAGGGCTGGGATTAGGGGGGTAAGAGTTAGGATTAGGGGGGTAATTGTGACAATCAAAAACGTTTTTATCTACCTGTAGTTCTGTGTGGTAAGTATTGTGATACCCCCCCCCCCCCCCCGCAGTGAAAGCTGCACATACACCAGGAGGTTGCTGATTAACCACTTCCCACCCGCTATATGACAAAATGACTGGACGTCATATGATGTCCAGCAGGATAAGCCGCTCCGCGGGGGGGGGGGGGGGCATGCCGCACAGCGATTGGTGGTGTGGTGTGTCAGTCTAACACACCGCATCTCTGACCTTGGTAAAGAGCCTCTGACGTAGGCTTATTACCATGTGATCAGCTGTGTCCAATCACAGCTGGTCACGTCGTTTATCGGCTTTTCCTCTATTCACACTGACAAGGCTCGGGTAGAGGAGAGCCAATCGGCTGCTCTCCTGGACATTGATTATCAGTGCAGACCCACCAAAGGTGCCCACTAGAGCCCACCAGGTAAGACCAATCATGACCAATAGGTATGCCAATCAGTGCCCATTAGAGATGCCCATCAGTAATGCCTGCCAGTGCCTCCTCATCAGTGCTGCCTATCAGTGCCATCTATTAGTGCTGCCCATCAGTGCTGCCCATCAGTGCTGCCTATCAATGCCTATCAGTGCTGCCTATCAATGCCCATCAGTGCACATTGGTGCCGCCCATTAGTGCCCATCGGTGCCGCCTATAAGTGCCCATCAGTGCCACCTACTAGTGCTCATCAGTTCTGCCTATCAGTGCCACCTATAAGTGCCCATCAGTGCTGCCTATCAATGCCCATCAGTGCTGCCTATCAGTGCTGCATATCAGTTCCGCCTATAAGGCCCCTTTCACACTGAGGCGTATTTCAGGCGTTTTAGCGCTACAAATAGCGCATAAAAAACGCCTGAAATAATCCTAACCCAGTATTCTCAATGTGAAAGCCCGAGGGCTTTCACACTGAGGCGATGCGCTGGCGGGAGGAAAAAAAATCTCCTGCAAGCAGTATCTTTGGAGCGGTGAAGGAGCGGTGTGTATACCGCTCCTTTCCATTGAAATCAATGGGACACCGCGGTAATACCGCCCGCAAACCGCGGCTGTAGCAGCGGTTTGCGGGCGGTTTTAACCCTTTCTCGGCAAATCCGACGGTATAGCGACGCTAAAAATAGCGCCGCTATACCGCCAGCGCACCTCCCCACCCCAGTGTGAAAGGGGCCTAAGTGCCCATCATTGCCACCCCATCAGTGCCCATCAGTGTCGCCTTATCAGTGCCCATCAGTGTACTTATTTACAACATTTTATAACAGAAACAAAGAAAAACTTTTTCTTTTTTTTTTTCTTTTTTTTTCATAATTTTCAGTCTTTTTTATTTGTTCAGCAAAACAATAAAAAAAAACCCCGGAGGTGAATAAATACCACCAAAAGAAAGCTCTATTTGTGGGAACAGAATGATAAATAAACTTGTTTGTTTGCATGTGTTGCATGACCGCGCAATTGTCATTCAAAGTGTGACAGCGCTGAAAATTGGCCTGGGCAAGAAGGGGGTGAAAGTGCCCGGTGTTGAAGTGGTTAATATCGGAGGGCTTGTAGTTATAATTACATAGTTGGTCAGGTTTAAAAAAGACAAGTCCATCCAGTTCAACCAATAATAAAAAATACAATCCCATATACACAATCCTTCACCCGCAGTTGATCCAGAGGAAGCAGTGGTGTATTTAGGTTTTGTGCTGCCCTAGGCCTGACTAAACTCGTGCACCCCCTAATTTAAATACAGCCCATCCTTCCTGTCAAGGACACGCAGTGGCGACAATTGATGGGCACAGTGGCGACAATTGATGGGCACAGTGGCGACAATTGATGGGCACAGTGGCGACAATTGATGGCACAGTGGCGACAATTGATGGCAAAGTGGTGACAATTGATGGGCACAGTGGCGACAATTGATGGCAAAGTGGTGACAATTGATGGGCACAGTGGTGAGAATTGATGGGCACAGTGGCGACAATTGATGGGCACAGTGGCTGCGTTTAATGGCACAGTGGCGACAATTGATGGCACAGTGGCGACAATTGATGGCACAGTTTTGACAATTGATGGGCACAGTGGCTGCGTTTGATGGCACAGTGGTGACAATTGATGGCACAGTGGTGACAATTGATGGCACAGTGGTGACAATTGATGGCAAAGTGGTGACAATTGATGGGCACAGTGGCTGCGTTTGATGGGCACAGTGGCGACAATTGATGGCACAGTGGCGACAATTGATGGCAAAGTGGTGACAATTGATGGGCACAGTGGCGACAATTGATGGCACAGTGGTGACAATTGATGGGCACAGTGGTGACAATTGATGGGCACAGTGGCGACAATTGATGGGCACAGTGGCGACAATTGATGGCAAAGTGGTGACAATTGATGGGCACCGTGGTGACAATTCAATACACCTTGAACTGAACAGGTAGGGCAACACTTTTCACTAATCTGTCAGTTCTAGTCCTCCTAAAGCATGGATATACTGTCTCCTTTGAACTATTCAGACTCCAGACACAATATGCCATGTCTGTGATTGAAACAGACAGAACAGATGCTTGAGGTAAAAGTTTTTGGTGTATTTAGTAGTAATTAGTTACAATCCACTGGTCTTCTGCAGTTGGAATGTCACTAACTACTTAACTAGTGCTAGACTGCTAGTAATACTTGTTGGTAAAGCTGCCTGCATCTATTATAGATGGATTATAACAGGACCAATTTAAAAACGTGTTTACCCAGGCAGCTTTATATATGCCTCCATCAATTTTGTACCTGCTGTCTTGAGGTGAGGGTTCCCGCCGTTGTCCTTCTCTCTCTCGCTCCTCCTCCTCTGGTTACGGAGAAACCCGTCCCCGCCCCGAGCGGGAAAGCAGGTGCCATGATGCCGCGCGGAGGTGGGTAGGCGGAGCAAAATGCTCCGCCTCCACCAGTTACACTATGTTCACCGGCCGGGTATCTAGTGACAGTCATTTATGGGGGCGGCAGTCGCTCCCCCCCCCCCCTTCGGCCATACTGCCCATGATAGCACGGGATAGCACTCCTCTCGGGAGGCTGTATCTGAGCGAAGGCGGCCGCGGGAAGCTATCATAATACATACTTACCCATCCATGATAGCACTCAGTCTCGGTAGGCTGTATCTGAGCGAAGGCGGCTGCGGGAAGCTATGTATGTATGTATGAGTGGGGGGCGGCCGCGGGAAGCATCCATAATACATACTAGTACTACTACTACCCATCCATGATAGCACTCGGGAGGCTGTATCTGAGCGAAGGCGGCCGCGGGAAGCTATGTATGTATGTATGAGCGGGGGCGGCCGCGGGAAGCATCCATAATACATACTAGTACTACTACTACCCATCCATGATAGTACTCGTGAGGCTGTATCTCAACGGGAAGTGGCCGCGCAAAGCTATGTAAGCAAGAGGCGGCCACGGGAAGCTGGAAATGAGCGGGGGGATGGGTCGGGGGGGTTTTTCGTGCGGGGGGTTGCTATTTTGCCGCCCCCCGCAAAGTGTCGGCCTAGGCCTTGTGGGCCTAGGCCAAGACACAGCACTGAGAGGAAGGCGAAAAAACCCCAGCAGAACATGATCCAATTTGCTACAGCAGATGAAAAAATTCCTTCCTGATCCCCCGAGAGGCAATCGGATTTTCCCCGGATCAACTTTACCTATAAATGTCAGTACCCAGTTATATTATGTACATTTAGGAAAGAATCCAGACCTTTCTTAGACCCCTTTCACACTGGGGCGGTTTTCAGGCGCTATTGCGCTAAAACAGCGCCTGCAAACCGACCTGAAACAGCCGTTGCTGTGTCTCCAGTGTGATAGCCCCGAGGGCTTTCACACTTGAGCGGTGCGCTAGCAGGACGGTAAAAAAAAGTCCTGCTAGCCGTATCTTTGGAGCGGTGAAGGAGGGTTTTGGGAATACCGCTCCTGCCCATTGAAATCAATGGGACAGCACCGGCAAAGCGCCTCTGCAGAGGCGCTTTGTGGTGGGTTTTAACCCTTTCTCGGCCGCTAGCGGGGGGGTAAAACTAGAGGTCGACCGATATGGTTTTTTCTCTGGCCGATGCCAATATTTAGAAATCGGGGTGGCCGGTGGCCGATGTATGATGCCGATTTTTGCGGCCGATATTTTAGGCCGTTTTTTTTGGGCAGGTGGCACTGGCAGGCACGGATTGGCACTGGCAGGTGGCACGAGTTGGCACTGATTGGCAGGTGGCACTGGATGGCAATGGCAGGTTTCACAGCCGATAGTGTAACTGTGAAACTGAATGGTCTCTGCAGCGCCGCGGTGTGTGAAACTGTATGGAGAGAGAGACAGGGAGGAGCTGACAAATTCAGCGTGATGTCGAAGGTGGGCGGGACCCGGGGTGGGCGGGACCTAGCAGCTATCCAGCCAATGAGCAGCAGCTATCCAGCCAATGATTGGGCTGTTTAAGAAAGGGGCGGGGCCACATACACGTAGCAGCTCGCCCATATCCCATCCCATTGGCAGGTGTTGGATAGCTGGGTCCCGCCCACCCCTGGTCCCGCCCACCCCCGGCATCCAGCCTCAATTTTGACAGCTCCTCTCTCTCTCCATACAGTTTCACACACCGTGGTGCTGCTCTGCCAACAGTGTGGAATACATACACTACTGGCAGAGGTGCGGTCAGTGTTATATCGGCCTAATTTGGATAATAATCGGGCCGATGCCGATTTCTCCAAAATGGCCAAATATCGGCTGATATATCGGTCGACCTCTAGATAAAACCGCCCCACTAGCGGCCAAATAGCGCCGCAAAATTGGTGGTAAAGCGCCGCTAAAAACCGCCGACACACCTCCTGCCCCAGTGTAAAAGGGGCCTTAAAGCAATCTACTGAGCTGACCAGAACCACCTCTGCAGGGAGTCTATTCCACCTTTTCACAGCTCTTACTGTGAAGAAACCTTTCCGTATCTGGAGATGAAATCTCTTTTCCTCTAGACGTAAAGAGTGCCCCCTTGTCCTCTGTGTTGACCGTAAAGTGAATAACTCAACACCAAGTTCACTATATGGACCCCTTATATATTTGTACATGTTGATCATATCCCCCCTTAATCTCCTCTTCTCAAGAGTGAATAAATTCAGTTCCTCTAATCTTTCCTCATAGCTGAGCTCCTCCATGCCTCTTATCAGTTTGGTTGCCCTTCTCTGCACTTTCTCCAGTTCCCCAATATCCTTTTTGAGAACTGGGGCCCAAAACTGAACTGCATATTCCAGATGAGGTCTTACTAATGATTTGTACAGGGGGGGGGGGGGCACAATGACATCTCTCTCTCTGGAGTCCATACCTCTCCTAATACAAGAAAGGACTTTGCTCGCTTTGGAAACCACAGCTTGGCATTGCATTCTATTATTGAGCTTATGATCTACCAAAACCCCCAGATCCTTCTCCACTACGGATCCCCCCAGTTGTACTCCCCCTAGTATGTATGATGCATTCATATTATTAGCCCCCAAGTGCAGAACTTTACATTTATCAACATTAAACCTCATCTGCCACATAGTCGCCCAATTAGACAGAACATTGAGGTCGGCTTGTAGATTGGCGACATCCTGTAAGGACGTTATTCCACTGCATAGCTTAGTGTCATCTGCAAAGACAGAAATGTTACTTTTGATCTCGGACCCAATATTATTTATAAAGATATTAAAAAGTTAAGCCCCTTTCACACTGGGGCGGGGGCGGCGTTGTTGGTAAAGCGCCGCTATTTTTAGCGGTGCTTTACCTTCAATTTCACGCCGCTATTCGTCCGCTAGCGGGACGTGGTTACCCCCCCCCCCGAGAAAGGGTTAAAACCAACGCAAAGTGTCTCTGCAGAAGCGATTTGCCGGCGGTATAGCCGCGGTGCCCCATTGATTTCAATGGGCAGGAGCGGTGGAGGAGCGGTATACACACCGCTCCTTCACCGCTCCAAAGATGCGGCTAGCAGGACTGTTTTTACCGTCCTGCTAGCGCACCGCTCCAGTGTGAAAGACCCTCGGGGCTTTCACACTGGAGAGACAGCAGCAGCTGTTTCAGGTCGGTTTGCAGGCGCTATTTTTAGAATTATAGCGCTTGCAAAGCGACCCAGTGTGAAAGGGGTCTAAGGGTCCCAGCACTGAACCTTGGGGTACACCACTGATAACCTTGGACCATTCAGAGTAAGAATCAATAACCACGACTCTCTGAATTTGTTTTTTATCCAGTTTTCTATCCATTTACAAACTGATATTTCCAATCCTGTAGACTTTACCTTACACATGAGCCGTGTGTGCGGAACTGTATTGAACGCTTTTGCAAAATCCAAGTATACCACATCCACCGCCACCCCTCTGTCCAAGTATACCACGTCCACCGCCACCCCTCTGTCCAAGTATACCACGTCCACAGCCACCCCTCTGTCCAAGTATACCACGTCCACAGCCACCCCTCTGTCCAAGTATACCACGTCCACAGCCACCCCTCTGTCCAAGTATATCACGTCCACAGCCATCCCTCTGTCCAAGTATACCACGTCCACATCCACCCCTCTGTCCAAGTATACCACGTCCACAGCCACCCCTCTGTCCAAGTATACCACGTCCACAGCCACCCCTCTGTCCAAGTATACCACGTCCACAGCCACCCCTCTGTCCAAGTATATCACGTCCACAGCCATCCCTCTGTCCAAGTATACCACGTCCACATCCACCCCTCTGTCCAAGTATACCACGTCCACAGCCACCCCTCTGTCCAAGTATACTACGTCCACATCCACCCCTCTGTCCAAATATATCACGTCCACAGCCATCCCTCTGTCCAAGTATATCACGTCCACAGCCACCCCTCTGTCCAAGCATATCACGTCCACAGCCACCCCTCTGTCCAAGTATACCACGTCCACATCCACCCCTCTGTTTAAATATATCACGTCCACAGCCACCCCTCTGTCCAAGTACACCACGTCCACATCCACCCCTCTGTCCAAGTATATCACGTCCACATCCACCCCTCTGTCCAAGCATATCACGTCCACAGCCACCCCTCTGTCCAAGTATACCACGTCCACAGCCACCCCTCTGTCCAAGTATACCACGTCCACAGCCACCCCTCTGTCCAAGTATACCACATCCACAGCCACCCCTCTGTCCAAGTATACCACGTCCACAGCCACCCCTCTGTACAAGTATATCACGTCCACAGCCACCCCTCTGTCCAAGTATATCACGTCCACAGCCACCCCTCTGTCCAAGTATACCATGTCCACAGCCACCCCTCTGTCCAAGTATACCACGTCCACCGCCACCCCTCTGTCCAAGTACACCACGTCCACATCCACCCCTCTGTCCAAGTATACCGCATCCACATCCACCCCTCTGTCCAAATATATCACGTCCACAGCCACCCCTCTGTCCAAGTACACCACGTCCACATCCACCCCTCTGTCCAAGTATACCACGTCCACATCCACCCCTCTGTCCAAATATATCACGTCCACAGCCATCCCTCTGTCCAAGTACACCACGTCCACATCCACCCCTCTGTCCAAGTATACCACGTCCACAGCCACCCCTCTGTCCAAGTATATCACGTCCACAGCCACCCCTCTGTCCAAGTATACCACATCCACAGCCACCCCTCTGTCCAAGTATATCACGTCCACAGCCACCCCTCTGTCCAAGTATATCACGTCCACAGCCACCCCTCTGTCCAAGTATATCACGTCCACAGCCACCCCTCTGTCCAAGTATACCACGTCCACAGCCACCCCTCTGTCCAAGTATATCACGTCCACAGCCACCCCTCTGTCCAAGTATACCACGTCCACAGCCACCCCTCTGTCCAAGTATACCACGTCCACAGCCACCCCTCTGTCCAAGTATACCACATCCACAGTCGCCCCTCTGTCCAAGTATATCATGTCCACAGCCACCCCTCTGTCCAAGTATACCACGTCCACAGCCACCCCTCTGTCCAAGTATATCACGTCCCCAGCCACCCCTCTGTCCAAGTATACCACGTCCACAGCCACCCCTCTGTCCAAGTATACCACATCCACATCCACCCCTCTGTCCAAGTACACCACGTCCACATCCACCCCTCTGTCCGAGGTTTTACTTACCTCTTCATAAAAAGAAATCAGGTTAGTTTGACAACTTCTGTCTTTCATGAATCCATGATGTCTGTTGCTTAAAATATTTTTTTCCAGCAAGAACTCGTCTATGTGGCCTTTTATTAATCTCTCCAGCATCTTCTAGACTATAGAAGTTACACTAACAGGTCTATAGTTACTTGGTAAAGACTTTGTTTCCTTTGTAAATATGGGCACCACATTGGCCCTGCGCCAATCCAGTGGTACTATTCCTGTCATTAACAAGTCCCTAAAAATTAGATACAATGGCTTTGAAGTTACAGAGCTCAATTCTTTTAGGATCCGTGGGTGGATGCCATCTGGTCCAGGTGCTTTATCCACCTTTATTCTGTCTAAATATTTCTGGATCACATCACTTTTGAGCTATTCTGGATCATTTGGGGCTGTGTCACCATTATGGACATGAGATCCCCTTAATGCTCCTTTGTATACACAGAGCTGAAGAAAGTATTAAAAAAATTAGCCTTCTCTTTGTCCCCAGTCACCCCCTCTAGATTATTTAGTAAAGGGCCGACATGATCAGACCTGACCTTTTTTTACTATTAATGTAGTCCGTTTGTAAAATAAACAGAAAAAGAGACGAGTAGACGTAACATGAAATTTATTAGAACAGATCTGGTTGGTGATGGTGGAAATTTCCGCCACATTTTGGCTCCTGTATTGTCTTCCATTGGTCGTCGAGAAACGAGAAGCTGCAGAACAGCCGGGACTGTAAGAAATCACAGGGCCCCGTACAACCTACCTGACAGGGGCCCGCCCCCAGAATGTGGGTGCATGTGTACTCCCCCGAACACAGACAGTGTGTATTTGGGGCTATCAGATTAGGACCTGTATATCCAGTGTATATAGTGCCCCTATGGAATATCCAGTGTATATAGTGCCATTAGCTTATACACATACATTAATACATTATATTCAGTAATTCACAAAAGTCAGTACACCCCTCACATTTTTGTAAATATTTTCTTCTATCTTTTCATGTGACAACACTGAAGAAATGACACTTTGCTACAATGTAAAGTAGTGAGTGTACAGCTTGTATAACAGTGTAAATTTGCTGTCCCCTCAAAATAACTCAACACACAGCCATTAATGTCTAAACCGCTGGCAACAAAAGTGAGTACACCCCTAAGTGAAAATGTCCAAATTGGGCCCAATTTGCCGTTTTCCCTCCCCGGTGTCATGTGACTTGTTAGTGTTACAAGGTCTCAGGTGTGAATGGGGAGCAGGTGTGTTAAATTTGATGTTATCGTCTCTCACTCTCTCATACTGGTCACTGGAGGTTCAACATGACACCTCATGGCAAAGAACTCTCTGAGGATCTGAAAAAAAGAATTGTTGCTCTACATAAAGATGGCCTAGGCTATAAGAAGATTGCCAAGACCCTGAAACTGAGCTGCAGCACGGTGGCCAAGACCATACAGCGGTGTAACAGGACAGGTTCCACTCAGAACAGGCCTCGCCATGGTCCACCAAAGAAGTTGAGGTCACGTGCTCAGCGTCATATTCAGGGATTGTCTTTGGGAAATAGACGTATGAGTGCTGCCAGCATTGCTGCAGAGGTTGAAGGGATGGGGGGTCAGCCTGTCAGTGCTCAGACCATACGCCGCACACTGCATCAAATTGGTCTGCATGGCTGTCATTCCAGAAGGAAGCCTCTTCTAAATATGATGCACAAGAAAGCCCACAAACAGTTTGCTGAAGACAAGCAGACTAAGGACATGGATTACTGGAACCATGTCCTGTGGTCTGATGAGACCAAGATAAACTTATTTGGGTCAGATGGTGTCAGGCGTGTGTGGCGGCAACCAGGTGAGGAGAACAAAGACAAGTGGGTCTTGCCTACAGTCAAGCATGGTGATGGGAGTGTCATGGTCTGGGGCTGCATGACTGCTGCCGGCACTGGGGAGCTACAGATGATTGAGGGAACCATGAATGCCAACATGTACTGTGACATACTGAAGCAGAGCATGATCCCCTCCCTTCAGAGACTGGACCGCAGGGCAGTATTCCAACATAACGACCCCAAACACACCTCCAAGATGATCACTGCCTTGCTAAAGAAGCTGAGGGTAAAGGTGATGGACTGGCCAAGCATGTCTCCAGACCTAAACCCTATTGATCATCTGTGGGACATCCTCAAAGGGAAGGTGGAGGAGCGCAAGGTCTCCAACATCCACCAGCTCTGTGATGTCGTCATGGAGGAGGGGAAGAGGACTCCAGTGGCAACCTGTGAAGCTCTGGTGACCTCCATGCCCAAGAGGGTTAAGGCAGTGCTGGAAAATAATGGTGGCCACACAAAATATTGACACTTTGGGCCCAATTTGGATATTTTCACTTAGGGGTGTACTCACTTTTGTTGCCAGCGGTTTAGACATTAATGGCTGTGTGTTGAGTTATTTTGAGGGGACAGAAAATTTACACCGTTATACAAGCTGTACACTCACTACTTTACATTGTAGCAAAGTGTCATTTCTTCAGTGTTGTTACATGAAAAGATAGAAGAAAATATTTACAGAAATGTGACTGAGGGGTGTACTTACTTTTGTGAGATATATATATATATATACAATGTATATTATTGATATCTCTAAACTGATGACCTGTAGGGGCCTTTGAAGCATTGCCTATGGAAAATATTGGGTACTGAAGTTTGTTGCGGTTTCACGGGCGCACGCAATTAACTTTACGACTCCCTGTTGTAGCTTTACTCCATATACATATATGTGATCTCACACTTACAGGATGACGGGCGCAAATGCAAGCCGCCGGCAGCTCGTTCCCGCTGTCATTATGCACAGCGGTAGTCGATCAGCCGGTATGTGGACTCGATGTCCGCCGGCACCCACCCATCCTTCCTTACACAGGCAGATCGACGGATCTATGTAAACAAGGCAGATCGCCGTTCTGTCAGGACGGAAGACATGAATCCTGTGTCTCTGCAAAACAGGAACATGGATCATTGTCTTCCCCTAGTAAAAACACCTCCCCCCCCCCCCACAGTACACAAACACTGGCTAGGCACATATTTGTCCCTTTGATCGCCCCTGGTGTTAACTCCTTCCCATCCAGTGTCATTAGTACAGTGACACTGCATATTTTTTAGCCCTGATCACTGTATTGGTGTCACTGGTTATCAAAAAGGGTGTCAGTTAGTGTCCGATTTGTTCGTCGCAACATTGCAGTCCCACTATAAATCCTGGGAAAAAAAGGACATCAATCTTATTTGGGCACAGCGTCGCATGACCGCGCAATTGTCAGTTAAAGTAATGCAGAGCCGTTGTTCTATCAGAATACCGTTACCCATCAGAAAATGCAACGGAAATGATGTTGCAAACAAAATTGCGCATGCGCCATGCATTCCAGCATGGCCGCTATGCGTTTCAATAGGTTTCCTAATGTGACAGAACACGAAGGTGACAGCAGATATCTTCTTACACCCAGGCAAGTCTTCATTTTCACACTTAGTCTAGCAGATAACTCGTCTTATATACTGAAATAGACGAATTCACCGCTGAGCAGAGCGGGGTGTACCAAGATGGCCATCGCCACCTTCTGCCTGCTTGTCTGGGTGTAAGAAGATGTCCGCTGCTGGCTTCGTGTTCTGTCAGATTAGAAACCTATTGGAACGCATAGCAGTCATGTTGGAACGCATGGCGCATGCGCAGTAAGCATTTTTTGCTCAGAACATCACTTCCATTACATTTTCTGATGGGTAGCGGTATTCTGACAGGACACGGTATCACAAAAAAAATGGCCTGGTCATGAAGGGGGGTAAACTTCCGGAGGTGAAGTGGTTGATGTCCTAACCACCCCTCCGGACTTTTGCATATAGCGGCCGCCCAGTGCTGCCGGTGTGCACTAGCGTTGCTAGCCAGGTGCGGGGGGGGGGGGCGGGCCGCACCCGGGTGACACCCACCAGAGGGGTGACACCCGTGGGTAGCGCAGCGGCCACACTGACATCGCCCGCCCGCTGCCCTGTGCCTTAGGCTCACGCTGCGGCTGTGTCCCTCAGCGGAGCGGAAGGAAGCTGCCGCCCCCTCTGCCTCCTCTATGTTTACATCCACAGAGGAGGAGGAGGAGCCCGCGCTCGAGAGACACACCGCTGTGTGTATCTGCCGCTCTGTTCTGAGGTCTGAAAGGTAAGGGGGGCATCTTTACTGATGGGGGGAGGGGGTGTCTGTACTGCTGGGGTCTGCACAAGAGGGAGTTTGCACCAGGGGGGGGCTGTAACTGAGGGGGTGTCTGTACTGAGGGGGGTCTGGTACTGAGGGGGGTGTCTGGTACTGAGGGGGGTGTCTGTACTGAGGGGGGTCTGGTACTGAGGGGGGTGTCTGGTACTGAGGGGGGTGTCTGTACTGAGGGGGGTCTGGTACTGAGGGGGGTGTCTGTACTGAGGGGGGTATCTGTACTGAGGGGGTGTCTGTACTGAGGGGGGGTCTGGTACTGAGGGGGGTGTCTGTACTGAGGGGGGGGGGGTCTGGTACTGAGGGGGGTGTCTGTACTGAGGGGGGGGTCTGGTACTGAGGGGGGTCTGTAACTGAGGGGGGATCTGTAACTGAGGGGGATCTGTAACTGAGGGGGTGTCTGTTACTGAGGGGGGTCTGTTACTGAGGGAGGTGTCTGTACTGAGGGGGGTGTCTGTACTGAGGGGGGATTGGTACTGAGGGGGGTGTCTGTACTGAGGGGGGGGTCTGGTACTGAGGGGGGTGTCTGTACTGAGGGGGGTGTCTGTACTGAGGGGGGGGTCTGTAACTGAGGGGGGGGTCTGTAACTGAGGGGGGATCTGTAACTGAGGGGGTGTCTGTTACTGAGGGGGGTCTGTTACTGAGGGGGGTGTCTGTACTGAGGGGGGTGTCTGTACGAGGGGGGTCTGTAACTGAGGGGGTGTCTGTAACTGAGGGGGTCTGCACTGAGGTGGGGGTGTCTGTACTGATGGAGCAGTCTGCACTGAGGTGGGGGTGTCTGTACTGAGGGGGAGGTTCATACTGAGGGAGGCGGGTCTATATTGATGGCGGGGAGTCTGTACTTAGTGGAGCGGGTTTGTACTGAGGGAGGGGATCTATACTGTGGGAGGGGGGTCTGTAGTTAGTGGAGGGGGGTCTGTACTGAGGGGGGACTATAGTTGTTGGGGGGTGACACCATTTTTTTTTGCACCGGGTGACACCAACCCTAGTGACGCCACTGCCGGTGTGCCGGTCAGTTTATCGCAATACACAACCTCAGAGTGAGTATCCATCATAAGGTTCAGAATAGAAAGATCTCATTGGTTAGCCTGGTCACATGGTGATGAGGGCTTTCTATGACAAGCATTAGGATGGGGTACAGCGTGGTCCGGAGGGGTGGGCGGGATATTTGAAGCTCTTCTTTCTTTTGGGACTCCCTACAGGAAGAAGAAGCTTCAGAGTCGCTTCTTATTGGTCAGCAGGGTCACATGGCTGTGCCGTCCAATCACCACTTGGCATTGTGAGTATTAGGATGTATACAGCATGTGTCGGAGGGGTGGGCGGGATATTTGGAGTAAGTTCACCTTTTCATTTCTCATTATAAGGTGAACTTTCCTTTTACGTGAATTAGGAAATAGTGAGAGTTATAGGGAAGAGTGCAGAATCCGGAGCAGCTCTGTAAAGAAACCAATCAGCTTTCAGGTTTTTTTGTCAGAGCTTAATTGAAGAAGCTGAAGCTAGAAGCTGATTGGCTGTCACCAGATTTTGCACTCTCCAGTTTTAGTAAATCTCCTCCAAATTGTGATCAATTTTTTATTAGTTATTTATTATTAATTTATCCTGTATGTGTTCACTGTTATGCTCAATTTTGAAGGTCAGTATATGTATTTGGTCTATCTAGCGCTTAGGCGCAGTTCTTGAACTGTATTTGGCGCTTTAAAAATAATAAAATCAATCAATATTTCAGTAATTTACGGTACTATTTCTATCAATCAAATATATTACCGGATTGTAGAGTTTGCCCGGGCTGAGGAAGGATTGGTTGCGATCGGAAACTGTCGCCAATTTTGTAACAATAGAGCGAGACGGAAGTTCCTGTCCAATAATAACTTGTAGTAAATCTCCTCTAATGGACCACAAATGACTGTGACTGGGTAGGGGGTTAGGTTTGGGGTTAAGGGGATGGGGGGGGGGGGTCAGGATTACAGGGTAGCAGTTAGGGCTGGGGGGGGGGTTAAGAGTTAGGATTAGGGGGGTAATTGTAACAATCAAAAACGTTTTTATCTACCTGTAGTTATGTGTGGTAAGTATTGTGATCCCCCCTCCCCCGCAGTGAAAGCTGCACATACACCAGGAGGTTGCTGATTAATATCGGAGGGATTGGAGTCAGTTTGTAAAATAAACAGAAAAAGAGACGAGTAGACGTAAGAGGAAATATTTATTGGAACAGATCTGGTTGGTGATGGTGGAACTTTCTTCCTCTTTCTGGCTCCTGTATGGTCTTCCATTGGTCGCCGAGAAACGAGAAGCTGCAGAACAGCCGGGGCTGCTGTTAGAAATCACAGGGCCCCTTACAACCTACCTGACAGGGGCCCGCCCAGCATGTGGGTGCATGTGTACTCCCCTGAACACAGACAGTGTGCATTTGGGGTCGCTCACCTGCAGCCGTGTTTGTACAGCCGCTTCATCTCCATAGAGTAAAGCCTAAGTTCACATTAACGCATGTCAGGAACGCATGCAAAAATTACTCCCTTTCCCAACACTCATAGAAACGCGCTGCTGTTTAGCAGGCATGCAACGCGGCGCTGTCATTCGTTTTTAATAGCACCCCTGCACAATAGAGACAGTTTTTTGTGTTTCTCACTCATAGGGCCGCCCATTGACATGAATAGGCTTCCCCTACGTGAGGAAACACGCTCACTCATGGTCACACTTGTAGGTGTGAACCAAGTCTGACAGACGGCTCCAGCTGCATGAAAAAAAAAAAAAAAACACTCATTTACACAGCCAGAGTACCTGTGAGAAAAATGACAGTGCAGCCCTTCATTATGTAGTTTTTTTTTTAACAATTTCTATTTATTTTTTTACATTTTTTTTAAATATCCAATTACATTGCAATACATGTTTAAGCTGGCCAACTGCGTCAAAGTAATCCCTCTCTGGCCAGTCCCTACTCTACTCTGCAAAATGCAAATGCTCCAGTGTATATAGTGCCCCCTGTGGAATATCCAGTGTATATAGTGCTCTCCATGGAATATAGTGCCCCCTATGGAATATCCAGTGTATATAGTGCTCTCCATGGAATATCCAGTGTATAAAGCGTCCTCTATGGAATATCCATTGTATATAGTGCCCCCTATGGAATATCCAGTGGATATATATATACTATATGCCATAGGGGCGATATATTATTATTATTACTTATATAGCGCTGTCAATTTACGCAGTGCTTTACATATACATTGTGCATTCACATCAGTCCCTAACTCACATTCATATACTAGGGGCCAATTTTAGACAGAAGCCAATTAACCTATCAGCATGTCTTTGGAGTGTGGGAGGAAACCGGAGGACCCGGAGGAAACCCACGCAGGCACAGGGAGAACATGCAAACTCCAGGCAGGTAGTGTCGTGGTTGGGATTCGAACCAGCGACTCTTTTTACTGCTAGGCGAAAGTGCTACCCACTACACCACTGTGCTGCCCATACTATATACACTGGATGTGACCTCTGTGGAATATCCACTGGATAAAGTGCCCCTATGGAATATCCAGTGTATATAGTACCAATAACTTATACACATACAGTGTGTATATTTATATATATATATATGTAACCCATCAGATGCTAGAGGGGTGTGACCACTTGCTAACACTATAACAATTCTGGTTGAACCTTCTGCTGCACACTGCTGTGCTTTCTAGCAAACTTTTTTCAAAAAACAGGGATTTTTAGTTCACATACATTGCAATGCGAGTACAACCACTTCCCGTATAACAAAACGGGGCGCGCAAAGTGATTAAATTATCCTGACCGGATGTCGTATGATGTCGGGCAGGGTGCGCACCGTGGCGATCAGGGATGACGCTTGTCCCTCAGACACAGCGCATACCCAATCAGGGTAAACAGCCAATGAAATTGGCTGTTTACCACGTGATCGGCAGTGTCCAATCATAGTCGGTCACAAGTGTAAACAGAGCTGTTTCCAGGTGATTCCTCTCGCGCAGGAAATCTGTGAGTAGAAATCTGTCATTTTTTACACCTTACTGTGCACAACACGCACCCCCCCCCCAATAAAGAGAACCTGTCACCAGTACTGTCACACAGCCCATCTGAATCTGTCACACAGACCCGCCATCAGTACCGCCATGGGTACTGCCATTAGTACTGTCACACATGCCCGCCATCACTGACCTGTCAACACACCTGGGTGGGCTCCAATGCTCTGCGTTCCGAGCCCACCCTATTTTGAAACCTATTAATAGCCTTTAATCCCAACCCTAATCCTGAACTTTAACCCTAGCCTTTAACCCCAACCCTAGCCCTTAACTTTAACCCTAGCCTTTAACCCCAACCCTAATTCAGGATTTTACCCCTAAACTTAAACCCTAGCCCTTAACTTTAACCCTAGCCTTTAACCCCAACCCTTGCCCTCAACCCTAACCCTAGGTCTTAACCTATGCCGAAGCCGGGGAAGAATCTGTAGGAGAGCAATTTGCAGCCTATAGGAAGCTGGGAGGAGTCTGCAATGTAACAGGGAGAGGTCTGCTAGGGAGAGAGAAGTGTGTGGGAGTGCCGGGAGGAGTTTGCCAGAGAGCACTTTCAGGAAGGGGGGACGAGCCTGCCAGGAAATGGGGACTGAGTCTACAACAGAGCAGGGAGGAGTCTGCAGGGAAGCGGTAGGAATCTGTGAAGGAGCACAGAGGAGTCTGCACGCCATGCACCCCTCCCTTCTTGGCAGATTCCTCTCCACTTCCTGTAGATTCCCCCCCCCTCTCTCCAACAGATTCTTCCCTGCTTCGGTGTAGGCTCTGCCCCGGCTACCTCACAGTCTTAGCCTGGCTCCCTCGTAGACTCCTGGGCTGAGTCTGCAAGTGAACCGGTACAAAATCTATGAGGAAGCCAGGCTGGGACTGTTGGGAAGAGGGGACTAAGTCTACGAGGGATCGGGGAGGAGATTGCAGGAGAGCTTTAGGAGTATGTCCCCCAACAGACTCCTCTCTTCTCCTCTGCACGATCCTCCCTGCTCCATCGTAGACTTAGTCCTGACTTCCTCACAGTCTCAGTCTGATTTCCTTGTAGACTCTGTCCCGGTTCCCTTGTAGACTCTGTCCCGGCTCCCTTGTAGACTCTGTCCCGGCTCCCTTGTAGACTCTGTCCCGGCTTCCTTGTAGACTCTGTCCCGGCTTCCTTGTAGACTCTGTCCCGGCTTCCTTGTAGACTCTGTCCCGGCTTCCTTGTAGACTCTGTCCCGGCTTCCTTGTAGACTCTGTCCCGGCTTCCTTGTAGACTCTGTCCCGGCTTCCTTGTAGACTCTGTCCCGGCTCCCTTGTAGACTCTGTCCCGGCTCCCTTGTAGACTCTGTCCCGACTCCCTTGTAGTCTCTGTTCCGGCTCCCGGAGCCAGGCTGGGACTGTCGGGAAGAGGAGACCAAGTCTACGAGGGAGCAGGGGGAGGAGACTGCAGGAGAGCTTTAGGAGTCTGTCCCCCAACAGACTCCTCTCTGTTCCTCTACACACTCCTCCCTACTCCATCGTAGGCTCAGTCCTGACTTCCTCACAGTCTCAGTCTGACTCCCTTGTAGACTCTGTCCCGGTTCCCTTGTAGGCTCTGTGCTGGCTCCCTTGTAGACTCTGTCCCTGTTCCCATGTGGACTTAGCCCAGTCCAGCTATTTTATAGGATGTGTTCTGTTCCTAGATCCGGTAGGACTTCCTTGAAGCTGCATGTCCATCAGACTTTGTACTCTCTGGAAGTCCTGTTTCCTCTGCGTATATGATGATTTCTTGATTTCAATGGTGGTAGATGGTTGAGAAAGAACAGTAGGTGTTAAATCCCTCGCCATATTTTACATCGGTTTCCATAAGTTCCATCCTGGCATGTTTCGGCTTTAGTTCAGCTTCTGTATGATTCTCCATTGATCACTCTCAAATGAAAAGCCATTGAATGTCTCGTCTAGAATGTTTTCATTGTGTAGGAGGTGATCCAGTGATATCTTCTGCCTTGTAATGTGTCTGAGGCCCTGAAATAGAAAAAGAGAACAATGAGATCCATGAATGATTAGAAGAAACCCCTCTATGTAGGGATGCACCGATATATCGGACGTGGGAAAATTATCGGCTGAGAATAGGGTTATCTGCGTTTTGCTGATAGAAAAAAAAAAAGGTGCAAAATCACGTCCTATTGACTGTAATGCAAAAATTACCCCTTTTGACACAAATACTTACCTTTCGACGTACATTGAATGGGGGGCGCGTCTCTCTCGCCTCCACCTCCTCCCAGTTTATTCCTCGTAAAAACGGATGATCTCTGATGTTGCTGATGGTCGCTTCGTGCACCTTTTTGCTTTTGCACTGGAGCTACGTGGATAAAGAAAACAGAAAAACATAAGATGACAGTAATGGCGCATGAAGCGCGCCGACTCTCTTGGCGGAGCCTATATGTCTACTCTTCTTGTCCCGCTGGAACTGTGTCACTACTTACCTTTTTCAGCAGGTCCAGGAAGTCGGGGTCGGTGTCCACCAGGTATGGTGGCCTTAGACAGTTCATGGCATTGTCTAGTGCACTTAAGGTTGACCCAGCACCGAAGGCCAGATCACGTAATGTACCCCCCAACCAGTAATAATCAATGGCTGGGTCAAACGGCATCTGTGGGGAAATCAGAGAGAGAAGGATACGGATGAAGGGTCAGGCTAGAAACCAGCAACATCAACATTACAACAAGTATTCAGTTTTAACGTATAAATGTTAATCCCCAGGGGTGGGTGGTAGCTGGATGTGGCCCCCAGGAGTGGACAGGAACCCCAGGGCCAGATGATGATTAGACAGGACCCCCCAGGACTGAACAGGACCTACAGGGCCAGATGGTAGCCAGATGGGAACCCCAGTGCCAAATGTTAGCTGAAAAGGGCTCCCTAGGACCGGACAGGACCCCCCAGAGCCAGATAGTACCTGGACAGAGCCCCCCAGGACTGGACAGGAAGCTCAGAGCCATATGGTAGCTGGATGGGACCTCCAAGGCCAGATGATGGTTATACAGGGCCCCCAGGACTGGACAGGACCCTCAGGGCCAGGTGGTAGCTGGAAAGAGCCCCCAGGTGCAGATGTTAGCTGGACGGGACCCCCAGAACCAGATAGTGGCTTGGTGAGGCCCCCAGGACTGGACGCGATACCCAGAGCCAGCTGGGCGGGACCTCCAAAGTCTTTAATCCAGTCCTAATCTGATAATTGCTGTTTAAATACAGGTTCTCTTTAATTCAATCCTAGTATGGTTGATAATTGCCCTATGTATGGGCACATTGGACTTACCTCGCTTTCAGGCGTGTGGACACTTGCAATTCCGAAGTCTGCGAGTTTGATGTGACCGGTGCTATCTATGAGGACGTTGTCAAGCTTTAGGTCTCTGTGGAGAAAAAAAAGACTGTCAGTTTTGCAGTTCAGACAATGATCCCTCCCATATATCCCGGGAATTACAGATCCATAGAGGGATGAACAATCACAAAGCTCCCTTTCTAGCGCCACCCAACGTTTCCTATGATCCGGTCTACGTTCCTGCGTCCTCCTCTCCTTATGTGTGCGTCCAGCAGAAGGGCGGACATTGAAAGGAGGAGGAACGGGTCACCATTGGGTGTTCAGGCAGCGGGGGTAGGGGGGGAGGGGGAATTATGAAGTAAATAATAGTACTTACTGGTGTACGACACCTATGGAGTGAATAAACTCCAGACCACACACAAGCTCCGCTGTGGCCAGTCTGAGGGTGGTGATGTCACATCTTCCCGCCATGTCCACCAAATCGCCTCCGCTTAGATATTCCATGACATAGAAGAATTGGTTCTGGGGGGGGGGAACACAGGCGGGTCAATAAATGCATTTCACTTAGAAGTTCCAAATGAGAGTCACATGTTATATATTTATCTACCCAAATATACTGCATGACGTCTACCTATACCTACCTACAGTCCATCCATATCTACCTACCTACATTATATCCATCCATATCTATATCTACCTACACTATATCCATCCATCTATATCTACCTACACTATATCCATCCATCTATATCTACCTACACTATATCCATCCATCTATATCTACCTACACTAGATCCATCCATCTATATCTACCTACACTATATCCATCCATCCATATCTACCTACACTATATCCATCCATCCATATCTACCTACACTATATCCATCCATCCATATCTACCTACACTATATCCATCCATCCATCTATATCTACTCATATCCTTCTATGTACATCACATTGCTGAGGTCACTGACCCAGCAATGATGTCACCGAATTGGGCTGATGATGACATCCAGATATCATGAAGCAATGTTTGCACTATTTTATATACATGCCGTTCATTCTATACTTCTCTTCTGAAAAATAGACTTACCTTCGTCTGGAATGTGGCGAAGGCGTGGGTACAGTAATGGCTGCCCCCCACCCTCTCCAGGGCACGACGCTCACACAGGGCGAATTGTTCGCCGAATGCAGCTACGTGCAACTTCTGAACGATCTTCACGGCCACCAGCATGCCGCTGTCAATGTGAGTCGCCAGCACCACCTGTAGGAGAGAGAGAGAGAGAGGGACGGTTAGTACGTTATCTTTTTCCATGTGCTCTAACTGCTAGGCCTGGTTCACAGCCGCTTTGCTGTTTGAAATGCATTCCTCAGTCGGATCGCACTTCAGACAGCAATACCGGGGAACCACGCATGTTGTGCATGGTTGTGTAGGGGGCGGTTGCAGCACAGCATCATTTATTTAAATGGGTCAAGTTCGGCCACAGGGGGTATCATTCCTGCTGCTGCAGCGGCGAAGGAAAGCATTCGTACGTCCCCAGCAACGGGGAGCAGTTGAGAAGCGGGGTTTTAAAAGAGGAATGTGTGCGGCTGTCAGTGGGTAGAGAGGTGTTGGCTGCTACAGAAAGCCGATCGCTGATTGCGGGACCCCGGGGGGGCAGATGTCCCAGGTGCCCGCCCTAGCGCACCCCTGTCTGGCCAATTACTGGAGCTCAGTGCTGAAACTTGTTGTGGCACTGGGCTTCGTGATTCAGCTGTGTGAGTTGCAGGTGCTTTTTTTCCTCCTGGGGGGATGTTTTTTTTTGCCGCCGCCAACTGCAAAGTGCCGCCCTAGGCCTGGACCTTTGTCGGCCTAGGCCAAAACACAGTACTGTGCCCCCCCCCCCCAGTGTCTATGGGCCCCTCATTACTAATCTCTGCTTACTTACCGTCCCAAAGGCTCCTGATCCAAGTATCTTATGAAAGATGAAACTCTCCGGAGTCAAGTTGGTCTCTTTGTGTCCTGTAGGGGCCGCTACGCGTTCTGTAGAGGCCGCTGCCTGTCCTGTAGGGGCCGCTACGCATTCTGTAGAGGCCGCTGCCTGTCCTGTAGGGGTCGCTACGTGTTCTGTCGTCCCGTCGTCTGCTAGAGAGAAGAAAGAGAAATAATGTTTATTGCCCGGCCCACATACAGGTCTTATCACTGATTTCTATTGGTAATTGAAGTATCCAATACAGAGAGAAGAGCTGACCCCGGAAGTTTATATTTTCACAGGGAAATTATCATCCAATTACTGACTAACTACAGGCTTAGAGCAAGTCTATAGGTGTGTTCTAGGTCATTTTATGGGGGTTAAACTTTCACTACCATGCCTAGGAATGTGGGGGGGGGGGGTTAAATGTTCACCGCCATTCCCAGCATTGAGGGGGTGGGGTGAAACTTTAATTGCAATGCCCAGCATTGGGGGTAATGGGGGGTTAAAATTCCACTGTCATACCCAGCAAAGAGGGAGGGGGGCAGAATATGATGGGGTTAAACTTTTACTGCCTTGCCCAATAATATGGGGGGGTAGGTTAGAATTTCACTGCCATGCACAGCAATTGGGGGGGGGAGGTTATGGGAAGGTTAAACTTTTCCTTGTCATGCCAAGCAATGGTGGGGGGGGAATTAGACTTTCTCCTCCATGCCCGACAATAAAGAGGGGGAGGTATGGGGGGGTTAAACTTTCAGTGCAATGCCCCGCCAATGGAGGAAGGAGATTATGGGTAGGGGTAATCTTTAACTGCCTTAGCCAGCAATTGGGGGGGGTGAAAAAATTTCAGTGCCATTGCCAGGAATTTGGGGGGAGATTATAGGGGGGTTTAAACTTGAAGTGCCATGCCTAGCAATGGGGGGGGACAGAATTATGATGGAGTAAAACTGTCACTGGCTTGATCAGTAATATGGGGGGGGGGGGGTGAGGTGGTACTATATCTCTCAAATGTACTATATGAAGATTCACAACTAATCCTTGCCTCCTCCGTCACTCCTCCTCCTCTTCCTTAGATGGCTCTCACATTCTGTGTCCTGGGACCATCTCCTCTTCTCTCCTTTCCTCTCTGCACAACTCTGGAGATCCTCACTGGCTGTGTAACATCTGCTCCTCTTTCTGGGAGCCTGGCCTGCCTGCTCAGCAGAGCTCCCTTCTTCCTCCTCTCTGCTCCTCTTTCTGGGAGCCTGGCCTGCCTGCTCAGCAGAGCTCCCTTCTTCCTCCTCTCTGCTCCTCTTCCTGGGAGTCTGGCCTGCCTGCTCAGCAGAGTTCCCTTCTTCATCCTTTCTCCTCCTCTTCCTGGGAGTCTGGCCTGTCTGCTCAGCAGAGCTTCCTTCCTCCTCCTCTCTGCTACGCTTCCTGGGAGTCTGGCCTGTCTGCTCAGCAGATCTCCCTTCTTCCTCCTCTCTGCTCCTCTTCCTGGGAGTCTGGCCTGCCTGCTCAGCAGATCTCCCTTCTTCCTCCTTTCTCCTCCTCTTCCTGGGAACCTGGTCTGTCTGCTCTGCAAACATCTCTAGTTCCTCACTGGCGCTGTAATAGATTTCCTCGCTGCTCCTTTTCCTGCGCCTCTGATTGGACATTGTGGTGCAAAGTTCCTCTCTGCTGATCTCCTGTCCTCTCTGCATGGCAGCTTTTATAATTTATTAGATATGAAATACTAAAGAAAAGTGATAATAGAAACTCCTCCTCCTCTTCCTGCGCTGTGTACAATATATACAATCTATATATGAAGGTTATATATGGAATGTTCTCCTATAATAGAATGCTGGATAGAGAGCTCAGAATTCTGTGTCTGCACTCGTCTGTCTCCAGTACACAAATGACTCTCCTACTGCCCGGCACTCTATATATAGCCTGGGAGCCTCTGTGATGTCATAAGTCACATGACCAAATTCAAATCTCCAGCCACAGCTGGATCTTTCAACTGACACTCATGCCCATATATGGTAAACAACCCGGATCAGGTAAACAAGCACTGATCATGTGATACAGATCTGACATATACCGATGTGTTGTACAATTTTATACATTATTCATATACATTTATATAGTGCTGACATATTCTGTAGCGTTGTGCAATTCAAAACTATTATTATTACTAATCTATATATAAATAGCTCTGATCTATTCTGTTACATTGTACAATTCTATATTATTATTATTCAAAAATCCAGCCACAGTCTGATCTTCTAACTGACACTAACTGACACTTCTGCCCATATAAGGTAAACAACCCGGATCATGTAATATGGATCTGACATATACCAAGGCGTTGTACAATTTTACACATTACTCATATACAGTTATATAGTGCTGACATATTCTGTAGCGTTGTGCAATTCAAACTTTTATTATTGTTATTATTTATATATATTTAAATATCACTGACACATTCAGTAACATTGTACAATTACATATTATTATTATTATTATTATTATTATTAAGTGTTTCTTGCATGGCGAAACTAGAGTGTGAGGTGACAAAAGCTGAAAAATCAGGACATGATTTCTAACCTGTCACCACTCCCTCATTTTTAATCCCACCGACACAAATCTTATATCAAAACGTTCAGCTATCCCTGCTGCCACTACACGTGTCCACGGCTAAGCCATTGTCCCGATAGTTTTTACAATATGACGATTTGTTTGCAACTCACGCCGCCCATTGACATTCATTGAAACTCCCCTCTAGCCACTTCAGATTCAAAGGGCAATTTCTAAACTGCGACTGTGCCTTCAATTTTATTATTTCAGAGACATTCTATATATGTAGGTCTGGGTCTTGTGATTCTCACAGTATAAAGCTCTTCGCTGTAGGATTTACAGTTTTTAAAATACGACCGTTTGAAGAATGGCAAGAATTCAGGAGAGGCTGAAAATACTGTGACCTGTGGTTAGAGCCTGCATAAACAAACATTGGTTTCCTTGGCAACGCTGAGGGAATTATAGCTCCTCCCACACAGCTCTGAGGGGGAATTGTAGCTCCTCCCACACAGCTCTAAGGGGGAATTGTAGCTCCTCCCACACAGCTCTGAGGGGGAATTGTAGCTCCTCCCACACAGCTCTGAGGGGGAATTGTAGCTCCTCCCACACAGCTCTGAGGGGAGTTTCTGTATCACAAATTGTTGTAACATGGAGGTTGGCTGTGTTGTCTTTCCCTCAGGACACAGTATGTTCCCAGTTGGGGTGTCTGGGGGGTGGGGGGGAAGACAATGCACGTCGCCTCTTATTTTTCTAAGGCATTTCTAATGTTCAACTTTGCTTACTCTTTTTATTTTTTATGTTTTTTTTTTTTCAAAAATGTTTTTTTTTTTCAAAAATGTAAAAACATTTTTTAAAAAAAAGCCATTAAAAATAAAAATCTTTGAAAAAAAAAAATCAATTAAAAAAAAAAAAAAAAAAATTTGAAAACATTTTTTTTTAAATCATTGAAAAAAAAATTGAAAATAAATCATTGTTAAAAAAAAGAGATCATTAAAAAAATAAATAAAAATAAATAAAAAAAAAAAAAAAACATTTTTGAAAAAATTGTTCCGCTCTTTCAGCTAACGATGAGACTTCTTCATTTTTTTTTCTACTATTTCTACTTTTTAAAATATTACGCTTTTTAACACTTTTCACAGTTACTCCAGCCACTCCACCCAGTTACTCCGCCCACTCCAGTTGTAGACTGCTGGTGGAGGCAAGAACACTTCACACAATTTCCCCAGAAATTGTAGCTTTTCTAGTTCTTATTATTATAATTAAACATTTTATATAGGACTAATATATACCGTAGCGTTGTACAATCACCTATTGTTACTATATATTCTAAATAAATAGCGCTGACATATACCGTAGCATTGTACAATCATACATTATTATTATTATTATTATAATTAAACATTTTTTATAGCGCTGATATATACCGTAGCTTTGTACAATCACCCATTGTTATATATTTTATATACTGCTGACATTTACCGTAACGTTGTACAATCATACATTATTATTATTAAAATTAAACGTTTTATATAGCACTGACTTATAACGTAGCATTGTACAATCACTTATTTTTACTTTTATATTTATATAGCACGGACATATACCGTAGCATTGTATAATCACACATTATTACTATACATGTTATATAGCGCTAACATATACCATAGCTTTTTACAATCACCCATTATTACTATTATTATATATTTTATATAGCACATCAGAGGACCCCCCATCACATCAGAGGACCCCCCATCACATCAGAGGACCCCTCATCACATCAGAGGTACCCCATCACATCAGAGGACCCCCCATCACATCAGAGATCCCTCATCACATTAGAGGTCCCTTAGCACATCCCTAGCACATGAGAAGTCTTCCCATAAAATCTTCGGACCCCCCATCACATCAGAGGTCCCCCCCATCACATGAGAGGTCCCCCCCATTACATTAGAGACCCCCCATCACATCACATCTGAGGTCCCCTGATCACATAAGAGCTACCCATCACATCAGAGATACCCCTATCACATCAGAGAATTTCACATCATCATCAGGGAACTCCCCATCATATCAGAGATATCCATTACACTACAGAACCCACCATCATATCAGATATACCCCCATCACATCAGAGAACCCCCCATCATATCAGATATACCCCCATCACATCAGAGGTCCTTCATCACTTTAGAGATCTCCCTATTAAATCAAAGGATCCCCCATCTCATTTGAGGTCCTCTAGCACATCCCTAGCACGTCAGAGGTCTCCTCATCACACCAGAGGACCTCCCATTATGTTAAGTAAACCCCCTATAATATCAGAGAACCCCACCATCACATCAGAGAACCCCACCATCACATCAGAGATCCCACCATCACATCAGAGAACCCACCATCACATCAGAGATCTCTCCATCTCATCGGAGTTCCCCCCATCTCATCAGAGTATCCCCAAATCACATCAGAGATCTCTCCATCACATCAGAGGCCCCCCATCTCATCGGAGGTCCCCCATCACATCTGAGATCCCCCAATCACATCAGAGATCCCCATCACCTCAGAGGACCTCCTATTATCACCAGAGAACCCCCCCATCATATCAAAGTGTCCCCCATCACATGAGAGAACCCCCAATCAAATCAAAGGACCTTCCATCACATCAGTGGGCCCCCCATCATATCAAAGATACCCATCACATGACCCTCATCACATCAGAGGACCCCCCATCACATCAGAGGACCCCCCATCACATCAGAGGACCCCTCATCACATCAGAGGACCCCTCATCACATCAGAGGACCCCCATCACATCAGAGGACCCCCAACACATCAGAGGATCCCCATCACATCAGAGTATCCCCCATCTCATTAAAGGTCCTCTAGAACATCCCTAGCGCATCAGAGGTCCCCCACATCAAATCATAGGAGCCCCCCATTACATCAGAGGAATCCTCATCATATCAGAGATACCCCTATCACATCAGAGGTCCCCCCCCCATCACATCAGAGGCCCCTCCATATGATTAGAGATCTCCCCATCACATCAGAGATCCCTCATCACATCAGCGATACCCATCACATCTGAAGCCTCTCCAAGACATCAGAGGTTCCCCTATCAATTTAGAGATCCCCCATCACATCAGAGATCCCTCATCACATCAGCGATACCCATCACATCTGAAGCCTCTCCAAGACATCAGAGGTTCCCCTATCAATTTAGAGATCCCCCATCACATCAGAGGACCTCTCATATTCATCAGAGAACCCCCCCATCATATCAAATTATCCCCCATCACATAAGAGGACCCCCATCAAATCAAAGGACCTCCCATCACATCAGAGGTCCCCCATCACATCAGAGGACCCCCATCACATCAGAGATCTCCCCATCACATCAGGGGAACCCCCCATCACATCAGAGGACCCCCCTCACATCAGAGGACCCCCCTCACATCAGAGTCCCCCCCTCACATCAGAGTCCCCCCCCTCACATCAGAGTCCCCCCCCTCACATCAGAGTCCCCCCCTCACATCAGAGTCCCCCCCTCACATCAGAATCCCCCCCCTCACATCAGAGTCCCCCCCCCTCACATCAGAGTCCCCCCCCCTCACATCAGAGCTCCCCCCTCACATCAGAGCTCCCCCCTCACATCAGAGCTCCCCCCCTCACATCAGAGTTCCCCCCCCTCACATCAGAGTTCCCCCCCTCACATCAGAGTTCCCCCCCCTCACATCAGAGTTCCCCCCCCCTCACATCAGAGTTCCCCCCCCCCTCACATCAGAGTTCCCCCCATCACATCAGGGCTTCCCCTATCAAATCAGAGATACCCCCATCACTTTAGAGGTACCCCATCACATCAAAAGACCTCCTATCGCATCAGTGGACCCCCATCATATCAGTGATACTCATTACATCTGAGGTCCCTCCAGCACATTAGAGATCTCCCCATCACATCAGAGGACCCCCCATCACATAAGAGAACCCCCCATCACATAAGAGAACCCCCCATCACATAAGAGAACCCCGCATCACATAAGAGAACCCCGCATCACATAAGAGGTCCCCCATCACGAGAGATCCCCCCCATCACATGAGAGGTCCCCCCACGTCCGTGTTGCCCAGCGACAGCCCCAAAACATCACTGCTCTAGAGGAGATCTGCATGGAGGAATGGGCCAACATACCAGAAACAGTGTGTGACAACCTTGTGAAGACTTACAGAAAACGTTTGACCTCTGTCATTGCCAACAAAGGATATATAACAAAGTATTGAGATGAACTTTTGATATTCACCAAATACTTATTTTCCACCATAATTTGCAAATAAATTCTTTCCAAATCAGACAATGTGATTGTTTCCACATTTTGTCTCTCATAGTTGAGGTATACCTATGATGACAATTACAGGCCTCTCTCATCTTTTTAAAATGGTTGTAAACCCACTTTTTCAACTTGCACCTACAGGTAAGCCTAGATTAAGGCTTACCTGTAGGTGCAAGAAATATCTCCTAAACCTACACGGTTTAGGAGATATT
This sequence comes from Rana muscosa, assembly GCA_029206835.1. Taxonomy (NCBI): domain Eukaryota; kingdom Metazoa; phylum Chordata; class Amphibia; order Anura; family Ranidae; genus Rana; species Rana muscosa. Next base: position 378,868,212 of record CM055118.1, read on the forward strand.
TACTAAAATGTCAAGTGCCGCTATCTACGTCGCATGCGCGCCGTAGACAACGGCGCATTTATGGGGTTAATCCCATTCACATACTCGGCTACTTCCCAGCAATCGCTGGGCGTGGCCGAGTGGGCCGCCTCCCGCGCGCATGCGCAAAGTGACGTCGGTGCGGCGCTGTGATTGGCTGGTGCGGCGATACCCGGAAGTAACATTCCGGCTATCGCCGCAGTGATGTCTGCGGCTGGACAGAGGGACGAGGACGGCTTCGGGGGCCCCGATCTAAGGTAAGTGGAACATAATGAGCTATTATGCTAGTCATAATAGCTCATTATGCCTTTCTCTTGCAGGTGGGCCAAAAAAAAAAAAACAAATGGGTTTACAACCACTTTAAGTGGGAGAACTTGATCACATCACATCAGTGGACCCCCCATCATATCAGAGATACCCATCACATGACCCCCATTACATCAGAGGACCCCCCATTACATCAGAGATCTCCCCATCACATCAGAGGATCCCACATCTCATTATAGGTCCCCTAGAACATCCCTAGCACATCAGAGGTCCCCCACATCAAATCATAGGAGCCCTCCATTACATCAGAGGAATCCTCATTATATCAGAGCTTCCCCTATCAAATCATAGATACCCCCATCACTTTAGAGGTCCCCTTGATCACATCAGAGGTATCCCATCACATCAAAGGACCTCCTATCACATCAGTGGACCCCCTATCATATCAGCGATACCCATTACATTTGAGGTCCCCCCATCAGATTAGAACTCCCCTCATCACATCAGATATCCCCGCATCACATCAGGGGACCTCCCATTATCTTCAGTGAACCCCCTATCATATCAGAGATCCCCCAACACATCAAAGGACCTCCCATCACATCAGAGGTCCCCCCATCATATCAGAGGTCCCCCCATCATATCAGAGGTCCCCCCATCATATCAGAGGTCCCCCCCATCATATCAGAGGTCCCCCCATCACATCATTGGTCCCCCCCCATCACATCAGAGGTCCCCCCGCCACATCAGAGGACCCCCCATCACATCAGAAATCCCCCATCACATCAGAGGTCCCCCCATCACATCAGAGCTCCCCCCGATCACATCAGAGGTCCCCCCCATCACGTCAGAGGACACCCCCCATCACATTAGACATCTCCCCATCACATTAGACATCTCCCCATCACATCAGTGGACCCCCAATCACATCAGTGGACCCCCCAATCACATCAGAGGTCCCCCCATCACATCAGAGGTCCCCCCATCACATAAGAGGTCCCCCCATCACATAAGAGCCCCCCCATCACATAAGAGGTCCCCCATCACATAAGAGGTCTCCCCCATAACATCAGAGGACCCCCGTTACATCAGAGGACCCCCCATCACATAAGAGGTCCCTCCCCCCTCACCCTGTGTGATGAATAATCAGAATCAGCAATGGAACCTTCAGTCTACGTAGGGAATGAGATCTCTGATATTGGATGATGTCACCAACACTCACCGTCACATCAGTTCTCCATTCTTATACTGACCGAGGATTGTAATATTCCTCTTCTGTCATTCTGTATAATAGTTTGTGTGGCGGTACATTGGTGGTTCAGGGATTTTGCACTTTGTGCTGTCATATTTGTGCTGGGGGGAATCCAAATGACACCCTGGGGGAACCTAAAGTACACCCCAGGGTAATTTAAATAGCAGCCGGAGGGGAACTCAACTGGAAGCCCCGGGGGGGGGGAACCCAAATGGCAGCCGGAGGGGAACTCAACTGGAAGCCCCTGGGGGGGACCCAAATGGCAGCCAGGAGGGAACGCAAATGGCACCTTGGCAAACCAAAATGGCACCCTAGGGGAAGAAAAATGGCAGCCCTGGTGGAACCCAAATGGCTGCCCGGGTGGAACCAATATTGCAGCCCGGGGGGATCCCAAGTGGGATTCCTGGCCAAACCCAAATGGCACCCCAGGCAGACTGGGGGTGAACCAAAATGTCACCCCAGGGGGAACCCAAACAGGCACCCGGGCAAACTCAAATGCACCCTAGGGGGAACCAAATTGGCAGCCCTGGTGGAACCCAAATGACTCCCCCGGCGGAACATAAATTGCAGAAATGGCAGTGCGTTCCAGTTCCAGAAAAAAAAGTAGAACATGCTGCATTTTTCCTGCACTGGAACGCTGTAAAACGCACCAAAAACTCACTGAACCCTAGTATTGTAAAAAAAATAGCAGGAAGAAAAAGCACCTTGAATTAATCCGGAAACGCATTAGAAACGTACCAAAAACGCGCATGCAGAAACGAATCCGGAACGGATCTGGAGTGCGTTTTTTTTTTGTCGTGTGAACCAGCCCTAGATAAGAACATGTGCAATGTGTGTTTTTGCTTAGGTGCGCTCCGGTGCATTTTTGATACAGTCCAGTGCAGGAAAAATGCAGCATGGTCTACTTTTTCCACTGGTGTGAACTATGCCATTGGAAACCATATAACCTACCATTCATGCGTTTTTGATGCAGAAAAAAAACTCACTGGACTGCATGTGGTGAGAACTGGCCCAAAGAAAGGGGGAATAATGCCCTGGACTTTATCAAAAACACACCAAAAACGCACATGTAGAAAAACACCCGTACTGCGTTTCTATGGTGTGATCAGGGCCTCATAGTGAGTATCCATCATAATGTTCAGAATAGAAAGATCTCATTGGTTAGCCTGGTCACATGGTGATGAGGGCTTTCTATGACAAGCATTAGGATGGGTACAGCGGGGTCCGGAGGGGTGGGCGGGACATTTGAAGCTCTTTTTTCTATTGGGAAGCCCTACAGGAAGAAGAAGCCTCAGAGTCGCTTCTCATTGGTCAGCAGGGTCACATGGCGGTGCCGTCCAATCACCACTTAGGATGTATACAGCATGTTCCGGAGGGGTGGACGGGATATTTGGAGTAAGTTCACCTTTTCATTTCTCATTATAAGGTGAACTTTCCTTTTATGTGAATTAGGAAATAGTGAGAGTTATAGGGGAGAGTGCAGAAACAGGAGCAGCTCTGCAGAGAAACCAATCAGCTTCCAGTTTTTTTTTTTTGTCAAAGCTTAATTGAAGAAGCTGAAGCTAGAAGCTGATTGGCTGTCACCAGATTTTGCACAATCCAGTTTTAGTAAATCTCCTTCAAATTATGACCAATATTTCGGTAATTTTCGGCACTATTTGTATCAATCAAATATATTACCGGATTGTAGAGTTTGCTCGGCCTGAGGAAGGATTGGTTGCGATCGGAAACTGTTGCCAATTTTGTAACACTAAATTCCTGTCCAATAATAACTTAGTAGTAAATCTCCTCTAATGGACCACAAATGATTGTGACTGGGTAATGGGTTGGTTCGGGGTTTAGGGGATGGGGGGGGGTCAGGATTACAGGGTAGCAGTTAGGGCTGGGGGGGGGGGGGTAAGAGTTAGGATTAGGGGGGTAATTGTAACAATCAAAAACGTTTTTATCTACCTGTAGTTCTGTGTGGTAAGTATTGTGATCCCCCCCTCCCCCGCAGTGAAAGCTGCACATACACCAGGAGGTTGCTGATTAACCACTTCCCACCTGCTATATAGCAAAATGACGGTCGCAGAGTGGTTTCATTATCCTGACTGGACGTCATATGATGTCCAGCAGGATAAGCCACTCCGCGGGGGGGGGGGGGGGGGGGCACGCTGCGCAGCGATTGGTGGTGTGGTGTGTCAGTCTGACACACCGCATCTCTGACCTTGGTAAAGAGCCTCTGATGTAGGCTCATTACCATGTGATCAGCTGTGTCCAATCACAGCTGGGCATGTCGTTTATCGGCTTTTCCTCTATTCACACTGACAAGGCTCGGGTAGAGGAGAGCCAATCAACTGCTCTCCTGGACATTGATTATCGGTGCAGACCCACCAAAGGTGCCCACTAGAGCCCACCAGGTATGCCCAACCATGACCAATAGGTATGCCAATCAGTGCCCATTAGAGATGCCCATCAGTAATGCCTGCCAGTGCCTCCTTATCAGTGCTGCCTATCAGTGCCATCTATTAGTGCTGCCCATCAATGTCCATCAGTGCCCATCAGTACTGCCTATCAATGCCCATCAGTGCTGCCTATCAATGCCCATCAGTGCCATCTATCAGTGCCCATTAGTGCCCATCAGTGCCACCTATTAGTGCCCATCAGTGCCGCCTATCAGTGCTGCCTATCAATGCCCATCAGTGATGCCTATCAATGCCCGTCAGTGCTGCCTATCAGTGCTGCATATCAGTGCCACTTATCAGTGCCGCCTATAAGGCCCCTTTCACACTGAGGCGTATTTCAGGCGTTTTAGCGCTAAAAATAGCGCATAAATAATGCCTGAAATAATCCTGCCCCAGCATTCTCAATGTGAAAGCCCGAGAGCTTTCAAACTGAGGCGATGCGCTGGCGGGAGGAAAAAAAATCTCCTGCAAGCCGCATCTTTGGAGCGGTGAAGGAGCGATGTGTATACCGCGCCTTCCATTTGAAATCAATGGGACACCGCGGTAATACCGCCCGCAAACTGCTGCTACGGTTTGCGGGCGGTTTTAACCCTTTCTTGGTCGCTAGCAGGGGTTAAAACCGCACCGCTAGCAGCAAATCCGACAGTATAGCGGCGCTAAAAATAGCACCGCTATACCGCCAGCGCACCTACCCGCCCCAGTGTGAAAGGGGCCTAAGTGCCCATCATTGCCACCCTATCAGTGCCCATCAGTGTCGCCTTATCAGTGAAAGTGAAAACTTACTTATTTACAACATTTTATAACAGAAACAAAGAAAAACTTTTTCTTCTTTTTTTTTTTTTTCATAATTTTCAGTCTTTTTTATTTGATTAGCAAAAAAATAAAAAACCCCGGAGGTGATTAAATACCACCAAAAGAAAGCTCTATTTGTGGGAACAGAATGATAAATAAACTTGTTTGTGTACAGTATTGCATGACCGCGCAATTGTCATTCAAAGTGTGACAGCATTGAAAATTGGCCTGGGCAGGAAGGGGGTGAAAGTGCCCGGTGTTGAAGTGGTTAATATCGGAGGGATTGTAGTTATAATTACATAGTTGGTCAGGTTGAAAAAAGACAAGTCCATCCAGTTCAACCAATAATAAAAAATACAATCCCAGATACACAATCCTTCACCCACAGTTGATCCAGAGGAAAGGGAAACCCCCAGCAGAGCATGATCCAATTTGCTACAGCAGGGGAAAAAATTCCTTCCTGATCCCCCCCCCCCCCCCCCCGAGAGGCAATCAGATTTTCCCCGGATCAACTTTACCTATAAATGTCAGTACCCAGTTATATTATGTACATTTAGGAAAGAATCCAGGCCTTTCTTAGACCCCTTTCACACTGGGGCGGTTTGCAGGCGCTATTGCGCTAAAAACAGCGCCTGCAAACCGACCTGAAACAGCCGCTGCTGTGTCTCCAGTGTGAAACCCCCGAGGGCTTTCACATTGGAGCGGTGCGCTAGCAGGACGGTAAAAAAAGTCCTGCTAGCCGCATCTTTGGAGCGGTGAAGAAGTACAGCTCCTCCACCGCTCCTGCCCATTGAAATCAATGGGATAGCGCCTCTGCAGAGGCGCTTTGCTGTGGTTTTTAACCCTTTCTAGGCCGCTAGCGGGGAGGGTGCATGAATTGTGCATTCAGAGCATGCCTTACCTGTAGGTATCTATAGAATGATTTATTGGGGATTGAATACTTCTCTCTTAGCTCTTGGAATGTTTTTATTCTTCCCTCTTTAAAAAACTGTATCAGGAGATGTACTCCACATATATCACATTCCTCAACTTTTCCCATCTTTTTGAGCTCTTCTAGGTTACTATTGTCCCAAATGGGAGAGAATTCTGAGAATCCATTGTACCCCAATATCTCCTTAACCATCTTCCAACATTTTACCATTCGTTTTTCTGTTGGACATCTGGAGCAGAAAGAGCATTTGTGCAGCTAGAAAATTGTGTCTCGGATTGGGCAATGCCAGTCCCCCCCCTTTCTCTAGGTTGCTGTAAAGTACGAAGACGAACTCTTGCTGCTCCATTTCTCCATATCAGTTCCCTGAATACACTGTCTATTCTTTTGAACCAATATTTTGGGATCCATACTGGGGAGTTATGCATTATATATAGGATCTGAGGCATCCAAACCATTTTGACAAGGTTGCAACGTCCGACCACCGAAAGCGGGAGTCTATTCCACACGCGACACTTCTGTCTCAACCTTGTCATCAATGATACCAGATTATTGGCTATGTAATGTCCTGGATCTTTTGTTACATTTATTCCCAGGTACCTCATCTGACTCACAACCTTAACTTGGGTTATCTGCTGTGTTATTGGGTCCATCGGCAAAAGTGCTGATTTTTCCCAATTAATCCTCAACCCTGAAATTTTCCCATATTCTCAATTATCCCCATTACTGTATCTAGTGAGGACTGTGTATCCCCTAGAAAGAGCAAGATGTCATCTGCATACATGGCAATCTTTTCTTCCCCAAGGTTTCTCTTAAACCCATGTACCTCTGAAGATGCCCTTATTGATATAGCCAGAGGCTCCACTGCGAGGGCGAATAGCAGGGGCGACAGCGGACTCCCCTGCCTTGTCCCCCTCGCCAACTGGAACCACTCTAAGCACTCTCCATTTATTCTTATTTTTGCTCTTGGACCCTCATACAGTATCTTAACCCATTGGATGAATCTCGGACCAAACTGGAACTCAGCCAGTACCTTCCACAAAAAGTGCCACTCAAGGCTGTCAAACGCCTTGGCTGCATCTAAGGACAGAATAGCTCTTGTCCCTTCGTTCTCTATTCGCAGTTGGATGTTTAGATATGTCCTTCTTATATTGATACTTGTAGATCCATCTGGAATAAATCCAGTCTGGTCCGAGTGCACCAGTTTTGCAACTATCCTGTTAAGTCTTGTTGCCAGTACTTTAGCTAATATCTTCACATCCGAGCATAGGAGAGATATCGGCCTATATGATGCTACGTCAAGTTGACTTTTCCCCTCCTTAGGAAGCACTATAATTTTTGCCTCTGTCATTGACAGTGGCAGCTTCCCCTCTACAGCTGCCCAGTTAAGTACTTCCAGAAGTTTTGGCAGCAGCACCTTACTGTAAGTCTTATATATTTCTGTTGGCAAACCATCAGGTCCGGGGGCCTTCTGGTTTGCCATATCTGCTGTTGCTTTTTGTAATTCTTCCAGCGTCAGTGGTGCCTCCAATTCTTCTCTATCTTCCCTTGATAATTGGGGGACCTGTAGCCCTTCAAAGAAGGTTCCCATCTCCCTTTCTACATTTTCTGATGGAGTACTACTATACAAATTTTGGTAGTAGTTTTTAAAGACCTCTGTTATTTTACTAGTACCTCTCCTAATCTCCCCTTCTTTATCGCATATAGCCGATATAACCGAAGAGGGGGCATTAGCCCTAGCAATCAGGGACAGCATCCTTCCCACTCTCTCTCCCTCCCCAAAGAAGGTCTGTTTTTGAAACAGCATTTTATTTTCTGCCTTTTTTAGTAACAATTCTTTATATTCTTCCTGACTTTTTACCCACTCTTTATATTTCTCTATTGTTGGACTTTCCACGTATTTTACTTCAGACCTTCTCACCTTTTCCCTTGCTGTTACTTCCTTAGCTTGTGTTTGTTTTTTTATGTATGACATTTTTTGTATTAAGACTCCCCGAAGGAAGGCCTTCAGGGCATCCCAGATAGTTCCTTTAGATGCTGATCCTTCATTTAGTTTTATAAATTATTCCAGTCTGGCACTGACTCCCCCCACATTGTTAATTATTCCTAGCCAGAATGGATTCAACTTCCAATCCCCTTTACTAAGTTTCCTACTTGTATTTATTTCAAAAATTACTGCAGCATGGTCTGAAATACTTCTCGGTTCATATTTCACTTCCCCCACCTCCCTCAGGGCATCTTCACTACAAAGCACCAGATCTATTCTGGACAAGGTCGCATGCGTTTTTGAGTGACAGGAAAACTGTTTTTCCCCCGAGTGTCTCACCCTCCACACGTCCACCAGTCCCGTCTCTCCACAAAATTGGAGGAGGGGGCTGCCAGGTGTGCCACTGGGGGAGACCCCGGGGGGGAACCTATCCACCTTTTTATTCATAGTCATGTTAAAATCTCCTGTCACTATAACTGGCACCCCTTCCTTGTCCATAGAAAACTTTATTAGCTCCTCTAAGATTTCGGTACTAAAGGGTGGTGGGATATAGATGTTAGCCAGCACATATTCCCTTGCCTCTATCTGACAGAAAAGGAATATAAATCGCCCCTTATCGTCCACATTACTCTGCCTGCAGGAGAACACTATTCCAGAGTCAACCAGCACACTGACACTCCTTGAATATGAGGTATGCGTGGCATGATATTGTACTTGATATTTTCTATGTTTTAATGTACTGATGGTTTCCTTTTCCAGATGCGTCTCCTGCAGACATAGTATCCCAATATTATCCAGCGCTGCCATTGAGTAAATTATACTTCTTTTAGCTGGTTCTCTTACCCTACGGACATTCCAGGAACATACCCTTATACTTTTAGTCTGTCCTGGGAATACCCCTTGGTCCTGTCTGTTAACTGCCATTATTCAAGTTTTATCAGTGTACTTCCCATATTGTGATTCTGTGTCTCAAACATTTGTGCCTCAAACATACGTTCCTTTTATTTTTTATATCTTTTGTTTTTAATTCCTTTCCAAAAATCGTGTTTTATATTTAGTGGATTCACCCATTCATACTCCTCACTCATATCTTTATCCCACCCTTGCTCCCTCTCCCCTCCCCCTCCCCTTCCCTGCCCTCCTTTGGGCCTATATTGAGGGCTTCTAAAGTGACCGAATATTCCCTTTAAGGTGCTTAGTGCTATTTTGTCTTCCGCTGTGTTTCCCCCTATTCTCAATTTTTCCAATTTCAACTATTTATGTTTATATACTTCCTTTTCCCCTTCACACATGGTACCAAACAAAAAATAAATAAAACACATACACATTTCAGATTGGCCATATTACAACACTTCCCCACTCCACCCCTTCCCCGCTTCCCCGTGTCCTAACCGATAAATGAGAAAAGAAAAGAGAAGAAGAAAAAAAAAAAGAAGAAGGGGAGAAAGAAGAAGAAGAGGAAGAAGAAAGAAAGAAGGAGGGAGGGAAGGGAGAAAAAAAAAAAAACCCAAGGCAGTGGGTGGAATAAGGGACAAAAACTTTATCCTTTACCATCCTGTTCCTTCTGTCCTCTACCCCCCCCCCCCCTCCACCCCGTTCCCTCCCATCCAACCACAGTGTCACTTCTGCAGGTGTAGAAAAGAAGGTATGTTCCCCGTTATCCGTTATCCGTAGGCGGGCTGGATAAAACATTGCATATTTCAGTTTATTATGTTGCAGCCTGCGCTTACAATCCAAAAATGTTGCCCTTTGTCTCTGTAGTTCCGGGGAGAAATCTGGATAGATTGAAATTCTCACACCTTTATATTGTATCTCCCCCATTTCTCTTGCCTTTCGCAGAATTGTAACCTTGTCCCTAAAATGAAGCAGTTTAATGAGAAGGGGCCTAGGCTGGCCTCCAGTAGCGAGGTTCCTGGATGGCACTCTGTGGGCTCGCTCAATTGTGAAGAATTTTGACAGGCAATCTTTACCGAGCATTTCTCCAAGCCAGTCTTCCATAAACTCTGTGGGATTGTTACCTTCACCTTTTTCGGGGAGACCTAGTACCCTAATATTTTTCCTGCGTATTCTATTCTCCATATCATCCATCTTATTCATGCATATATTTAGCTGTTCCCGCATTATTTTTATCTCATTTTTGAATGGGTCCACATCGTCTTCTACCTGACTAAGTCTCCCCTCTAGTACAGATGTCCGTTCCCCAATCCCCTGCACATCTTGCTTAAGCACTGACATGTCTTCTCTTATAGCTTTTAGTTGACCAAATATATCGGTTAATGAAGACTTGCAGTTATTCACTGCTTGGAGAATCTCTCTCATAGATGGTTCACCCTCTTTCGCCTGTTCTACAATCGATTCTACATTTTCCTTCTGTGTCTTTTTCTTTGCCCCCGAATTGCCGGCCGCAGCTGCTGATATTTCCATTGTTAATGTCTTTCCCTGACTTCTCCTCTGAGAAGTGGGTTGTTGCTCCCCCTGTGCTTTTTTGGGTGTCTGACTCGGTGTATGGCCTGCCGTATGCGCAAATCTCTCCAACTTGGCCGCAGCAGCCGCTGCTGCGGCCTGGCTTGCCTTTGTTCCTCGCGTTGTATGTGTCTGTAACTGTAGCTGTGGCTGTACATTCATCTGTTCCCTGCCGCCTGAGCTGGTTCTTTCCTGAGAAATAACTTCCACACCTTTTTTCTTTGTCATTACTGACAAAATATCCGGCTTATCCTCCAGTTTTTATTAGAACTGTGGAGTTTATGGGGCTGTATAGTGGATGGACTTGTGTCTTTTTCAACCTGACAAACTATATATAGCTTTTTATTTCTTCCGTAGTTCCAAGTCAAGCAATCTTGTTCCTACAATTCTCCCGGCATCCAAGCCGTACAGCTATATAGCTCTGTCCCCTAATCTCCTTTATCACAAATCTCGGGAGGCAGGGTGTAAATTTTAGGATGAAAAGTGCAAGGTGCCAATATAGCGGGTCCCTGTAGGGAGTCTGTACCAGGTATAGTGCATCTAAGAGGTCTTTAGATTATTTCTTCCTATCTCCATGTCATTATTCCACCAAGCCCTGCAACGACCCCAGTACAAATTGGCATACAGAGTGTCTATAAGCACAGGATTTACACAGGGTTTACGCTTTACACTGAATCTGACCCCTGTTCATGGTGCTCCACAGTGTCTCGCAATGCCCCACAGTTCTTCCTTTTAATGTCCCGGATACCTGACCTGGCCTGTACTCCGGCTGACACAAAAAGCCATACACCCAATAGTGCGGCCAACAATTAAATCACAGGCAGGGGGAGAGATTTTTTTCTCTTTTTTTCCTTTTCCCACTTTTCAAAAAAAAAAAACACAGGACGGCTCACCAGCTGGAGAGACCACCTTATATTCACCACCACCTCAGTCCCCAACTGCCCATTCCTCCGTGCAAATAGTGGTCTCAAAGTACAGTCTGTTTTTTGAAAAAAAAAAAAGGTGTGTATTATATCCACCGCATAAGCTGCCTTACCGCATATACTGTAAGGCTGTCCCGCCCGGAGTCTCCGGAGTGTCCACCCTGAGGCTTACCCTCCTCCTCCTCCTCCTCCATGCAAGGCGACTCAACTGTTACCGGCGGTGTGCACTGTTTGCGGCGTTTATGGGGTTACGGGACTGCGGTGTTGCGGCAGCTAGACATCCGGACGTTACAATCTTCCTACCTCCTCCATGTAGGGCAGTTCAGGCAGCTCAGGCGGCGGCGGCGTCAGCGGCTCAGCGGCTCAGGCTCATGCGGCTCGGGTTGGTTTCGGGATCGCGGTGGCTATATGTACGGCATCTCCTCTCTCCCTCAGCTCTCCCTCCTCCTCCACATAGAGTAGTAAAGTCGGCTCAGACAGCGAGTGACATGGGAGCGGGTGTGCGGTCCGTGCTGCTACGGCCTCTCACCTCACCTCTCCCCTCTCCTTCCGGTCACGCCCTCTCAGTTGCATAGTTAGTCAGGATGAATTACTCCGATGCCAATATTTAGAAATCGGGGAGGCCGATGGCCGATGTATGATGCCGATTTTTGCGGCCGATATTTTTGGGTTTTTTTTTTTTTGGGCAGGTGCTACTGGCAGGCACGGATTGGCACTGGCAAGTGCCACTAGTTGGCACTGATTGGCAGGTGGCACTGCATGGCAATGGCAGGTTTCACAGCCGATAGTGTAACTGTGAAACTGAATGCTCTCTGTGTGAAACTGTATGGAGAGTGAGGAGCTGACAAATTCAGCGTGATGTCGGAGGTGGGCGTGACCCGGGGTAGGCGGGACCTAGCAGCTATCCAGCCAATGATCAGCAGCTATCCAGCCAATGATTGGGCTGTTTAAGAAAGGGGCGGGGCCACATATAAGTAGCGGCCCGCCCAGATCCCATCCCATTGGCAGGTGATGGATAACTGGGTCCCGCCCACCCCCGACATCCAGCCTTAATTTGACAGCTCCTTTCTCTCTCCATACAGTTTCACACACTGCGGCACTGCTCTGCCAACAGTGTGGATTACATACACTACTGGCAGAGGTGCGGTCAGTGTTATATCGGCCTAATTTGGATAATAATCGGCCGATGCCGATTTCTCCAAAATGGCCAAATATCGGCTGATATATCGGTCGACCTCTAGGTAAAACCGCCCCACTAGCGGCCAAATAGCGCAGCGAAATTGGCAGTAAAGCGCCGCTAAAAATAGCCGACGCACCTCCCGCCCCAGTGTGAAAGGGGACTTAAATCTACTGAGCTGACCAGAACCACCTCTGCAGGGAGTCTATTCCACATTTTCACAGTTCTTACTGTGAAGAAACCTTTCCTTATTTGGAGATGAAATCTCTTTTCCTGTAGATGTAAAGAGTGCCCCCTTGTCCTTTGTGATGACCGTGAGTGAATAACTCAACACCAAGTTCACTATATGGACCCCTTATATTTTTGTACATGTTGATCTTATCCCCCCTTAATCTCCTCTTCTCAAGAGTGAATAAATTCAGTTCCTCTAATCTTTTCTCATAGCTGAGCTCCTCCATCTCTCTTATCAGTTTGGTTGCCCTTCTCTGCACTTTCTCCAGTTCCCCAATATCCTTTTTGAGAACTGGGGCCCAAAACTGAACTGCATATTCCAGATGAGGTCTTACTAATGATTTGTACAGATGATGTCTCTCTCTCTGGAGTCCATACCTCTCTTATACAAGAAAGGACTTTGCTCGCTTTGGAAACCGCAGCTTGGCATTGCATGTTATTATTGAGCTTATGATCTACCAAAACCCCCAGATCCTTCTCCACTACGGATCCCCCCAGTTGTACTCCCCCTAGTATATATGATGCATTCATGTTCTTAGCCCCCAAGTGCATAACTTTACATTTATCATCATTAAACCTCATCTGCCACATAGTCGCCCAATTAGACAGAGCATTGAGGTCGGCTTGTAAATTGGAGACATCCTGTAAGGACGTTATTCCCCTGCATAGCTTAGTGTCATCTGCAAAGACAGAAATGGGACTTTTGATCCCAGACCCAATATCAGTTACAGTGGAACCTCGGATTGCGAGTAACGCGGTTAACGAGCGGTTTGCAATACAAGCACTGTATTTTAAAAAATCGTGACTCGGTTTGCGAGTGTTGTCTCACAAAACGAGCAGGATTCAGGCCAAAGCGGTGTGCAGTACCGCTTTTGGCCTGAGGTGGGGCGGTGCCGGAGCCGAGCAGAGCCGAACGTCGCCGATCGGAAATGCACGAAAAGGCCAGAGGACAGCACGGCTGACCTCTGCAAATCTCGGGTAGGAAGTCTTTCCGAGGCTTGCAGAGGTCAGCCGAAGTGTCCTCGGGCCTTTTCGTCTGTTTCCGAGGCTTTCCGGCGATCCCCCCACCCCCGCCTCTGGCCGCATTGCATCCTATTGAAGTCAATGCGGAACAAATTATTTTCATTTCCATTGACTTCAATGGGGAAACTCACTGTGATATGCGAATACTTTGGATTACGAGCATTCTCCTGGAACGGATTATGCTCGTAATCCGAGGTTCCACTGTATAAAGATATTAAAAAGTAAGGGTCCCAGCACTGAACCTTGGGGTACACCACTGAGAACCTTGGACCATTCAGAGTAAGAATCATTAACCACGACTCTCTGAATTCTGTCCTTTAGCCAGTTTTCTATCCATTTACAAACTGATCTTTCCAATCCTGTAGACTTTACCTTACACATGAGCCGTGTGTGGGGAACTGTATCCAACGCTTTTGCAAAATCTAAATATTCCACAGCCACCCCTCTGTCCAAGTATACCACGTCCACAGCCAACCGTCTGTCCAAGTATACCACATCCACATCCACCCCTCTGTCCAAGTATATCACGTCCACATCCACCCCTCTGTCCAAGTATACCACGTCCACATCCACCCCTCTGTCCAAGTATATCACGTCCACATCCACCCCTCTGTCCAAGTATACTACGTCCACATTCACCCCTCTGTCCAAGTATATCACGTCCACAGCCACCCCTCTGTCCAAGTATATCACGTCCACATCCACCCCTCTGTCCAAGTATATCACGTCCACAGCCACCCCTCTGTCCAAGTATATCACGTCCACATCCACCCCTCTGTCCAAGTATACCACGTCCACAGCCAACCCTCTGTCCAAGTATACCACGTCCACAGCCACCCCTCTGTCCAAGTATACCACGTCCACAGCCACCCCTCTGTCCAAGTATACCACGTCCACAGCCACCCCTCTGTCCAAGTATACCACGTCCACATCCACCCCTCTCTCCAAGTATACCACGTCCACAGCCACCCCTCTGTCCAAGTATACCACGTCCACAGCCACCCCTCTGTCCAAGTATACCACGTCCACAGCCACCCCTCTGTCCAAGTATATCACGTCCACAGCCACCCCTCTGTCCAAGTATATCACGTCCACAGCCACCCCTCTGTCCAAGTATATCACGCCCACAGCCACCCCTCTGTCCAAGTATACCACGTCCACAGCCACCCCTCTGTCCAAGTATATCACGTCCACAGCCACCCCTCTGTCCAAGTATATCACGTCCACAGCCACCCCTCTGTCCAAGTATATTACGTCCACAGCCACCCATCTGTCCAAGTATATCACGTCCACAGCCACCCCTCTGTCCAAGTATACCACGTCCACATCCACCCCTCTGTCCAAGTATATCACGTCCACATCCACCCCTCTGTCCAAGTATACCACGTCCACATCCACCCCTCTGTCCAAGTATATCACGTCCACATCCACCCCTCTGTCCAAGTATATCACGTCCACAGCCACCCCTCTGTCCAAGTATATCACGTCCACAGCCACCCCTCTGTCCAAGTATATCACGTCCACAGCCACCCCTCTGTCCAAGTATATCACGTCCACAGCCACCCCTCTGTCCAAGTATACCACGTCTACAGCCACCCCTCTGTCCAAGTATACCACGTCCACAGCCACCCCTCTGTCCAAGTATATCACTTCCACATCCACCCCTCTGTCCAAGTATACCACGTCCACTGCCACCCCTCTGTCCAAGTATACCACGTCCACAGCCACTCCTCTGTCCAAGTATATCACGTCCACATCCACCCCTCTGTCCAAGTATACCACGTCCACAGCCACCCCTCTGTCCAAGTATATCACGTCCACAGCCACCCCTCTGTCCAAGTATACCACGTCCACAGCCACCCCTCTGTCCAAGTATACCACGTCCACAGCCACCCCTCTGTCCAAGTATATCACGTCCACAGCCACCCCTCTGTCCAAGTATACCACGTCCACAGCCACCCCTCTGTCCAAGTATACCACGTCCACAGCCACCCCTCTGTCCAAGTATACCACGTCCACAGCCACCCCTCTGTCCAAGTATACCACATCCACAGCCACCCCTCTGTCCAAGTATACCACGTCCACAGCCACCCCTCTGTCCAAGTATACCACGTCCACAGCCACCCCTCTGTCCAAGTATACCACGTCCACAGCCACCCCTCTGTCCAAGTATACCACGTCCACAGCCACCCCTCTGTCCAAGTATACCACGTCCACAGCCACCCCTCTGTCCAAGTATACCACGTCCACATCCACCCCTCTGTCCAAGTATACCATGTCCACAGCCACCCCTCTGTCCAAGTATATCACGTCCACAGCCACCCCTCTGTCCAAGTATACCACGTCCACAGCCACCCCTCTGTCCAAGTATATCACGTCCACATCCACCCCTCTGTCCAAGGTTTTACTTACCTCTTCATAAAAATAAATCAGGTTAGTTTGACAACTTCTGTCTTTCATGAATCCATGATGTCTGTTGCTTAAAATATTTTTTTCCAGCAAGAACTCATCTATGTGGTCTTTTATTAAACTCTCCAGTATCTTCCCAACTATAGAAGTTACACTAAAGCTGGCCATACACCATTAGATTATCTGCAGATTTTCTATGGTTAGATGGAAAAAGTGCAACAGATTTCTCCATGTATATTAACTGTGTGGATGGAGGAATCTCCCACTTTTTCCATCTAACCATAGAAAATCTGCAGATAATCTAATGGTGTATGGCCAGCTTAACAGGTCTATAGTTACTTGGTAAAGACTTTGTTTCCTTTGTAAATATAGGCACCACATTGGCCCTGTGCCAATCCAGTGGTACCATTCCAGTCATTAACCGGTCCCTAAAAATGATATACAATGGCTTTGAAATGACAGAGCTCAATTCTTTTAGGATCCGTGGGTGTATGCCATCTGGTCCAGGTGCTTTATCTACCTTTATTCTGTCTAAATATTTCTGGACCATATCACTTTTGAGCCATTGTGGATCATTTGGGGCTGTGTCACTACCACCCCCATTATGGACATGAGCTCCCCCATGTTCCATTGTATACACAGAGCTGAAGAAAGTATTAAAAAAATTAGCCTTCTCTTTGTCCCCAGTCACCCACTCTAGATTATTTAGTAAAGGCCTGACATGCGCAGACCTGACCTTTTTTTACTATTAATGTAGTCCGTTTGTAAAATAAACAGAAAAAGAGACAAGTAGACGTAACATGAAATTTATTAGAACAGATCTGGTTGGTGATGGTGGAAATTTCCGCCACATTTTGGCTCCTGTATTGTCTTCCATTGGTCGTCGAGAAATGAGAAGCTGCAGAACAGCCGCGACTGCTGTAAGAAATCACAGGGCCCCATACAACCTACCTGACAGGGACCCGCCCCCAGAATGTGGGTGCATGTGTACTCCCCCGAACACAGACAGTGTGTATTTGGAGCTGTCAAGTTAGGACCTGTATATCCAGTGTATATAGTGCCCCTATGGAATATCCAGTGTATATAGTGCCCCTATGGAATATCCAGTGTATATGGTGCCCCTATGGAATATCCATTGTATATGGTGCCCCCTGTGGAATATCCAGTGGTTATAGTGCCATTAGCTTATACACATACATTATATTCAGTAATTCACAAAAGTAAGTACACCCCTCAGTCACATTTTTGTAAATATTATCTTCTATCTTTTCATGTGACAACACTGAAGAAATGACACTTTGCTACAATGTATAGTAGTGAGTGTACAGCTTGTATAACAGTGCAAGTTGGTGTCCCCTCAAAATAACTCAACACACAGCCATTAATGTCTAAACCGCTGGCAACAAAAGTCAGTACACCCCTAAGTAAAAATGTCCAAATTGGGCCCAATTAGCCATTTTCCCTCCCCGGGGTCATGTGACTCGTTAGTGTTACAAGGTCTCAGGTGTGAATGGGGAGCAGGTGGGATAAATTTGGTGGTATCACTCTCACTCTCTCATACTGGTCACTGGAACTTCAACATGGCACCTCATGGCAAAGAACTCTCTGAGGATCTGAAAAAAAGAATTGTTGCTCTACATAAAGATGGCCGAGGCTATAAGAAGATTGCCAAGACCCTGAAACTGAGCTGCAGCACGGTGGCCAAGACCATACAGCGGTATAACAGGACAGGTTCCACTCAGAACAGGCCTCACCATAGACGACCAAAGAAGTTGAGGTCACGTGCTCAGCGTCATATCCAGAGGTTGTCTTTGGGAAATAGACGTATGAGTGCTGCCAGCATTGCTGCAGAGGTTGAAGGGGTGGGGGGTCAGCCTGTCAGTTCTCAAACCATACGCCGTACACTGCATCAAATTGGTCTGCTTGGCTGTCGTCCCAGAAGGAAGCCTCTTCTAAAGATGATGCACAAGAAAGCCCACAAATAGTTTGCTGAAGACAAGCAGACTAAGGACATGGATTACTGGAACCATGTTCTGTGGTCTGATGAGACTAAGATAAACTTATTTGGTGTCAGATGGTGACAGGCGTGTGTGGCGGCAACCAGGTGAGGAGCACAAAGATAAGTTTGTCTTGCCTACAGTCAAGCATGGTGGTGGGAGTGTCATGGTCTGGGGCTGCATGAGTGCTGCCGGCACTGGGGAGCTACAGATCATTGAGAGAACCATGAATGCCAACATGTACTGTGACATACTGAAGCAGAGCATGATCCCCACCCTTCAGAGACTAGGCTGCAGGGCAGTATTCCAACATGATAACGACCCCAAACACACCTCCAAGACCACCACTGCCTTTCTAAAGAAGCTGAGGGTAAAGGTGATGGACTGGCTAAGCATGTCTCCAGACCTAAACTTTATTGAGCAACTGTGGGACATCCTCAAACAGAAGGTGGAGGAGCGCAAGGTCTCTAACATCCACCAGCTCTGTGATGTCCTCATGGAGGAGGGGAAGAGGACTCCAGTGGCAACCTGTGAAGCTCTGGTGACCTCCATGCCCAAGAGGGTTAAGGCAGTGCTGGAAAATAATGGTGGCCACACAAAATATTGACACTTTGGGCCCAATTTGGAAATTTTCACTTAGGGGTGTACTCACTTTTGTTGCCAGCGGTTTAGACATTATTGGCTGTGTGTTGAGTTATTTTGAGGGGACAGCAAATTTACACTGTTATACAAGCTGTACACTCACTACTTTACATTGTAGCAAAGTGTCATTTCTTCAGTGTTGTCACATGAAAAGATAGAAGATAATATTTACAAAAATGTGACTCAGGGGTGTACTTACTTTGTGAGATATATATATATATATATATATATATATACAATGTATATTATTGATATCTCTAAACTGATGACCTGTAGGGGCCTTTGAAGCATTGCCTATGGAAAATATTGGGTACTAAAGTTTGTCGCGGTTTCACGGGCGCACGCAATTAACCACTTTACGACTCCCTGTTGTAGCTTTACTCCATATACATAGTTACATAGTTAGTCAGGTTGAAAAAAGACACAAGTCCATCCAGTTCAACCATAAAAAAATAAAAAAATAAAAAATATATCGTACAATCCCATATACCCAATTCTATATCCACAGTTGATCCAGAGGAAGGCAAAAAAACCCAGAAGAGCATTATCCAATTTGCTACAGCAGGGGAAAAAATTCCTTCCTGATCCCCCGAGAGGCAATCGGATATTCCCCGGATCAACTTTACCTATAAATGTCAGTACCCAGTTATATTCTGTACATTTAGGAAAGAATCCAGACCTTTATTAAAGCAATCTACTGAGCTGGCCAGAACCACCTCTGCAGGGAGTCTATTCCACATTTTCACAGCTCTTACTGTGAAAAAACCTTCCCGTATTTGGAGGTGAAATCTCTTTTCCTCTAGACGCAAAGAGTGCCCCCTTGTCCTTTGTTTTGACCGTAAAGTGAATAACTGAACACCAAGTTCACTATATGGACCCCTTATATATTTGTACATGTTGATCATATCCCCCCTTAATCTCCTCTTCTCAAGAGAGAATAAATTCAGTTCCTCTAATCTTTCCTCATAGCTGAGCTCCTCCATCCCTCTTATCAGTTTGGTTGCCCTTCTCTGCACTTTCTCCAGTTCCCCGATATCCTTTTTGAGAACTGGGGCCCAAAACTGAACTGCATATTCCAGATGAGGTCTTACTAATGATTTGTACAGGGGCAAAATGATCTCTCTCTCTGGAGACCATACCTCTCTTAATACAAAAAAGGACTTTGCTCGCTTTGGAAACCGCAGCTTGGCATTGCATGTTATTATTGAGCTTATGATCTACCAAAACCCCCAGATCCTTCTCCACTACGGATCCCCCCAGTTGTACTCCCCCTAGTATGTATGATGCATTCATATTATTAGCCCCCAAGTGCAGAACTTTACATTTATCAACATTAAACCTCATCTGCCACATAGTCGCCCAATTAGACAGAGCATTGAGGTCGGCTTGTAAATTGGCGACATCCTGTAAGGACGTTATTCCACTGCATAGCTTGGTGTCATCTGCAAAGACAGAAATGTTACTTTTGATCTCAGACCCAATATCATTTATAAACATATTAAAAAGTAAGGGTCCCAGCACTGAACCTTGGGGTACACCACTGATAACCTTGGACCATTCAGAGTAAGAATCATTAACCACTACTCTCTGAATTCTGTCTTTTAGCCAGTTTTCTATCCATTTACAAACTGATATTTCCAATCCTGTAGACTTTACCTTACACATGAGCTGTGTGTGGGGAACTGTATCGAACGCTTTTGCAAAATCCAAGTATACCACGTCCACAGCCACCCCTCTGTCCAAGTATACCACGTCCACAGCCACCCCTCTGTCCAAGTATACCACGTCCACCGCCACCCCTCTGTCCAAGTATACCACATCCACAGCCACCCCTCTGTCCAAGTATACCACGTCCACAGCCACCCCTCTGTCCAAGTATACCACGTCCACAGCCACCCCTCTGTCCAAGTATACCACGTCCACAGCTACCCCTCTGTCCAAGTATACCACGTCCACAGCCACTCCTCTGTCCAAGGTCTTACTTACCTCTTCATAAAAAGAAATCAGGTTTGTCTGACAACTTCTGTCTTTCATGAATCCATGCTGTCTGTTGCTTAAATAGTTTTTTTCCAGCAAGAACTCATCTATGTGGTCTTTTATTAATCTCTCCAGTATTTTCCCAACTATAGAAGTTAAACTAACAGGTCTATAGTTACTTGGTAAAGACTTAATTCCCTTTTTAAATATAGGCACCACATTGGCCCTCCGCCAATCCAGTGGTAGCATTCCTGTCATTAATGAGTCCCTAAAAATGAGACACAATGGCTTTGAAATTACAGAGCTCAATTCTTTTAGGATCCGTGGGTGTATGCCATCTGGTCCAGGTGCTTTATCCACCTTTATTCCATCTAAATATTTCTGGACCATATCACTTTTGAGCCATTGTGGATTTGGGGCTGTGTCACTACCACCCCCATTTTGGACATGAGCTCCCCCATGCTCCTTTGTATACACAGAACTGAAGAAAGTATTTAATAAATTAGCCTTCTCTTTGTCCCCAGTCACCCACTCTAGATTATTTTGTAAAGGGCCTACATGCTCAGACTTGACCTTTTTACTATTAATATATTTGAAGAATTTTTTGGGGTTTGTCCTACTACCTTTGCAATCTGTCGTTCATTTTGAATTTTTGCATCCTTGATTTCCTTTTTACATATCCTGTTATATTCTTTGTAACATTTAAATGACACTAGTGTTCCCTCATTTATATATTTTTTAAAAGCTCTTTTCTTATAGTTTATAGCTTTTTTAACTTTGGCAGTGAGCCACATAGGTTTTATTTTTAGCCTTTTAAACTTATTGCCCATGGGAATATACTTTGCAGTGAGTTCACAAACAGTCTTTTTGAAGAATTCCCATTTCTGTTCTGTGCCCATTGATGCCAATATTCCTTCCCAGTCTAAGTCCTGGAGAGCAGCGCTCATCCTTGGAAAATTTGCTCTCTTGAAATTAAGTGTTTTTATCTTTCCTGTATGTGATTTTTGCTTACAACTAACATCAAATGAAATCATGTTATGGTCACTGCTACCTAGGTGTTCCTTTATCTGAACATTAGTAATACGCTCTGCATGGTTTGAGATTACCAGGTCCAACAGAGCATCATTCCTAGTTGGGGCCTCAATAAACTGGACCATAAAATTGTCCTGCAATAGGTTTATACATTTTTGCCCTTTAACTGTCCCAGCAGTTCCATTACTCCAGTCAATTTCTGGGTAGTTAAAATCCTCCATTATTATCACCGTCCCAGCCCTTGCAGCCCTTTCCATCTGTGCAAGGAGCTGAGTCTCTAACTCCTCATTAACATTGGGTGGTCTATAACAAACTCCAATGATTAGCTTTGAACTACGCACATCTGTATGCAGTTCCACCCATAATGCTTCAGACTCATCACACTCTCCATCCACCAGGTCCTCTTTCACACTCGCTTTGAGATCACTTCTCACATAGAGACAGACCCCTCCACCCTTCCTTTTTACCCTGTCTTTCCGAAAGAGTGCATAGCCAGGAATATTATTAGCCCGGTCATGTGAGGAATAAAGCCAAGTTTCAGCAATACCGATTACATCATAGCTCTCCTCATGCACCAGAGCTTCCAACTCACCTATTTTGCTTGGCAGACTTCTGGCGTTGGTGAACAAACACTTTAATGCATTAATATATTTTGACCGGTCACATACTATCCTCTTGGGTGTTCCCAGATTGCAACTACGACTTGCTACTATACTTACCTTGGGTTTATGTGCTTTGGTTACCCTACCACTAATGCCCCTAATACTACCCTCTAGAATATGTTCCCCGCTGACTCTCACTATCTCTGGACCCTCATACATATAGGTGATACCCCACTTACAGGATCACGGGTGCAAATGCACGCCGCCGGCAGCTCGTTCCCGCTGTGATTATGCACAGCGGTAGCCGATCAGTGGGTATGTGGACTCGATGTCCGCCGGCACCCACCCATCCTTCCTTACACAGGCAGATCGGCGGGTCTATGTAAACAAGGCAGATCGCCGTTCTGTCAGGAGGGAAGACATGAATCCTGTGTCTCTGCAAAACAGGAACATGGATCATTGTCTTCCCCTAGTAAAAACACCCCCCCCCCCACAGTACACAAACACTGGCTAGGCACACATTTGTCCCTTTGATCGCCCCTGGTGTTAACTCCTTCCCATCCAGTGTCATTAGTACAGTGACAGTGTATATTTTTTAGCCCTGATCACTGTATTGGTGTCACTGGTTATCAAAAAGGGTGTCAGTTAGTGTCCGATTTGTTCGCCGCAACATTGCAGTCCCACTATAAATCCTGGGAAAAAAAAGGACATCAATTTTATTTGGGCACAGCGTCGCATGACCGCGCAATTGTCAGTTAAAGTAATGCAGAGCCGTTGTTCTATTAGAATACCGTTACCCATCAGAAAATGCAACGGAAGTGATGTTGCAAACAAAACTGCGCATGCGCTATGCATTCCAGCATGGCCGCTATGCGTTTCAATAGGTTTCCTAAAGTGACAGAACACGAAGGTGACAGCGGATATCTTCTTACACCCAGGCAAGTCTTCATTTTCACACTTATTCTAGCAGTTAACTCGTCTTATATACTGAAATAGACGAATTCACCGCTGAGCAGTGCGGGGTGTACCAAGATGGCCATCGCCACCTTCTGCCTGCTTGCCTGGGTGTAAGAAGATGTCCGCTGCTGGCTTTGTGTTCTGTCAGATTAGAAACCTATTGGAACGCATATCGGTCATGTTGGAACGCATGGCGCATGCGCAGTAAGCATTTTTTGCTCAGAACATCACTTCCATTACATTTTCTGATGGGTAGCGGTATTCTGACAGGACACCGTATCACAAAAAAATGGCCTGGTCATGAAGGGGGGTAAATCTTCCGGAGGTGAAGTGGTTAATGTCCTGACCACCCCTCCGGACTTTTGCATATAGTGGCCGCCCAGTGCTGCCGGCGTGCCGGTCAGTTTATCGCAATACACAGCCTCATAGTGAGTATCCATCATAAGGTTCAGAATAGAAAGATCTCATTGGTTAGCCTGGTCACATGGTGATGAGGGCTTTCTATGACAAGCATTAGGATGGGTACAGCGGGGTCCGGAGGGGTGGGCGGGATATTTGAAGCTCTTCTTTATTTTGGGACTCCTTACAGGAAGAAGAAGCCTCAGAGTTGCTTCTCATTGGTCAGCAGGGTCACATGGCTGTACCGTCCAATCACCACTTGGCATTGTGAGTATTAGGATGTATACAGCATGTTCCGGAGGGGTGGGCGGGATATTTGGAGTAAGTTCACCTTTTCATTTCTCATTATAAGGTGAACTTTCCTTTTATGTGAATTAGGAAATAGTGAGAGTTATAGGGGAGAGTGCAGAAACCGGAGCAGCTCTGTATAGAAACCAATCAGCTTCCAGGTTTTTTCAGCGCTTAATTGAACAAGCTGAAGCTAGAAGCTGATTGGCTGTCAGCAGATTTTGCACTCTCCAGTTTTAGTAAATCTCCTCCAAATTGTTATCAATTATTTATTAGTTATTTATTATTCATTTATCCTGTATGTGTTCTCTGTTATGCTCATTTTTGAAGGTCGGTATATGTATTTGGTCTATCTAGCGCTTAGTTCTTGTATTTGGCACTTTACAAATAATAAAATCAATCAATATTTCGGTAATTTACGGTATCAATCAAATATATTACCGGATTGTAGAGTTTGCTCGGCCTGAGGAAGGATTGGTTGCGATTGGAAACTGTCGCCAATTTTGTAACACTAGCGCGATCTGGAAGTTCCTGTCCAATAATAACTTGTAGTAAATCTCCTCTAATGGACCACAAATGACTGTGACTGGGTAGTGGGTTGGGTTCAGGGTTTAGGGGATGGGGGGGGGGGTCAGGGTTACAGGGTAGCAGTTAGGGCTGGGGGGGGTAAGAGTTAGGATTAGGGGGGTAATTGTAACAATCAAAAAACGTTTTTATCTACCTGTAGTTCTGTGTGGTAAGTATTGTGATCCCCCCCTCCCCCGCAGTGAAAGCTGCACATACACCAGGAGGTTGCTGATTAATATTGGAGGGATTGGAGTCAGTTTGTAAAATAAACAGAAAAAGAGACGAGTAGACGTAAGAGGAAATATTTATTGGAACAGATCTGGTTGGTGATGGTGGAACTTTCTTCCTCTTTCTAACTCCTGTATGGTCTTCCATTGGTCGTCGAGAAACGAGAAGCTGCAGAACAGTCGGGGCTGCTGTTAGCAATCACAGGGCCCCGTACAACCTACCTGACAGGGGCCCGCCCGGCATGTGGGTGCATGTGTACTCCCCCGAACACAGACAGTGTGCATTTGGGGTCGCTCACCTGCAGCCGTGTTTGTACAGCCGCTGTGTCTCCATAGAGTAATCCTAAAGTCACATTAATGCATGTCAGGGACGCATGCAAAAACTGCACCTTTTCCCGACACTCATTGAAACGCGCTGCTGTTTAGCAGGCATGCAACGCGGCGCTGTCATTCGTTTTTAATAGCACCCCTGCACAACAGAGACAGTTTTTTGTGTTTTTCACTCATAGGGCTGCCCATTGACATGAATAGGCTTCCCCTACGTGAGGAAACACGCTCACTCATGGTCACACTTGTAGGTGTGAACCAAGTCTGACAGGCAGCTCCAGCTGCATGAAAAAAAAAAAAAAAACACTCATTTACACAGCCAGAGTACCTGTGGAAAAATGACAGTGCAGCCCTTCGTTATGTAGTTTTTTTTTTAACAATTTCTATTTATTTTTTTAAATACCCAATTACATTGCAATACATGTTTAAGCCGGCCAACTGCGTCAAAGTAATCCCTCTCTGGCCAGTCCCTACTCTACTCTGCAAAATGCAAATGCTCCAGTGTATATAGTGCCCTCTATGGAATATCCAGTGTATATAGTGCCCCCTATGGAATATCCAGTGTATATAGTGTCCTCTATGGAATATCCAGTGTATATAGTGTCCTCTATGGAATATCCATTGTATATAGTGCCCCCTATGGAATATCCAGTGGATATATATATACTATATGCCATAGGGGCGATATATTATTAATACTTATATAGCGCTGTCAATTTACGCAGCGCTTTACATATACATTGTGCATTCACATCAGTCCCTAACTCACATTCATATTCTAGGGGCCAATTTTAGACAGAAGCCAATTAACCTACCAGCATGTGTTTGGAGTGTGGGAGGAAACCGGAGGACCCGGAGGAAACCCACGCAGGCACAGGGAGAATATGCAAACTCCAGGCAGGTAGTGTCGTGGTTGGGATTCGAACCAGCGACTCTTTTTACTGCTAGGCGAAAGTGCTACCCACTACACCACTGTGCTGCCCATACTATGTACACTGGATGTGCCCTCTGTGGAATATCCACTGTATAAAGTGCCCCTATGAAATACCCAGTGTATATAGTACCAATAACTTACACACATACAGTGTGTATATATATATATATAATGTAACCCATCAGATGCTAGAGGGGTGTGACCACTTGCTAACACTATAACAATTCTGGTTGAACCTTCTGCTGCACACTGCTGTGTTTTCTAGCAAACTTTTTACAAAAAACAGGGATTTTTAGTTCACATACATTGCAATGCGAGTACAACCACTTCCTGTATAACAAAACGGTGCGCACAAAGTGGTTAAATTATCCTGACCGGACATTGTATGATGTCGGGCAGGGTGTGCACCGTGGTGATCAGGGATGACGCTTGTCCCTCGGACACAGCGCATACCCAGTCAGGATAAACAGCCAATGAAATTGGCTGTTTACCACGTGATCGGCAGTGTCCAATCATAGTCGGTCACAAGTTTAAACAACAGAGCCGTTTCCAGGTGATTCCTGTCGCGCAGGAAATCTGTGAGTAGAAATCTGTCATTTTTTACACCTTACTGTGCACAACACGGTCCCCCCCCCCCAATAAAGAGGACCTGTCACCAGTACTGTCACACACAGCCCATCTGAATCTGTCACACAGACCCGCCATCGGTACCGCCATCAGTACCGTCACACAGGCCCGCCATCAGTACCGTCACACAGGCCCGCCATCAGTACCATCACACAGGCCCACCATCAGTACCATCACACAGGCCCGCCATCAGTGACCTGTCGACACACCTGGGTGGGCTCCAGACACAATGCTCTGCATTTCGGGCCTACCCTATTTTGAAGCCTATTAATAGCCTTTAATCCCAACCCTAATCCTGAACTTTAACCCTAGCCTTTAACCCCAACCCTAATTCAGAATTTTACCCCTAGCCTTAAAGCCCAACCCTAGCCCTAAACTTTAACCCTAGCCTTTAACCCCAACCCTAGCCCTTAACTTTAACCATAGCCTTTAACCCCAACCCTAGCCCTCAACCCTAACATATAACCCTTACCCTGGTCCTTAACGCTAACCCTAAATCTTAACCCTAGCCCTCAACCCTAACCCTAGGTCTTAACCTATGCCGAAGCCGGGGAAGAATCTGTAGGAGAGCAATTTGCAGCCTATAGGAAGCTGGGAGGAGTCTACAATGTAACAGGGAGAGGTCTGCTAGGGAGAGAGAAGTATGCGGGAGTGCCGGGAGGAGTTTGTCAGAGAGCACTTTCAGGAAGGGGGGAGGAGTTTGCAAGAGAGCACTTTCAGGAAGGGGGGAGGAGCATGCCAGGAAATGGGGACTGAGTCTACAACAGAGCAGGGAAGAGTCTGCAGGGAAGCGGTAGGGATCTGTGAAGGAGCAGAGAGGAGTCTGCACGCCATGCACCCCTCCCTTCCTGGCAGACTCCTCTCTGCTCCCATACAGACTCCCATCGCTTCTCTGCAGACTTATCCCTGCTCAATTGTAGACTCAGTCCCCGCTTCCTGGCAGACTCCTCTCCACTTCCTGTAGATTCCCCCTTGCTCTCCAACAGATTCTTCCCTGCTTCGGTGTTGGCTCTGCCCCAGCTACCTCACAGTCTTAGCCTGGCTCCCTCGTAGACTCCTGGGCTGAGTCTGCAAGTGAACCGGTACAAACTCTATGAGGGAGCCAGGCTGGGACTGTTGGGAAGAGGGGACTAAGTCTACGAGGGATCGGGGAGGAGATTGCAGGAGAGCTTTAGGAGTCTGTCCCCCAACAGACTCCTCTCTTCTCCTCTGCACGATCTTCCCTGCTCCATCGTAGATTTTAGTCCTGACTTCCTCACAGTCTCAGTCTGATTTCCTTGTAGTCGCTGTCCCGGGTTCCCTTGTAGACTCTGTCGCGGCTCCCTTGTAGACTCTGTCGCGGCTCCCTTGTAGACTCTGTCGCGGCTCCCTTGTAGACTCTGTCGCGGCTCCCTTGTAGTCTCTGTCTCGACTCCCTTGTAGTCTCTGTTCCGGCTCCCGGAGCCAGGCTGGGACTGTCGGGAAGAGGAGACCAAGTCTACGAGAGAGCAGGGGGAGGAGACTGCAGGAGAGCTTTAGGAGTCTGTCCCCCAACAGACTCCTCTCTGCTCCTCTACACACTCCTCCCTACTCCATCGTAGGCTCAGTCCTGACTTCCTCACAGTCTCCGTCTGACTCCCTTGTAGACTCTGTCCCGGTTCCCTTGTAGGCTCTGTGCCGGCTCCCTTGTAGACTCTGTCCCTGTTTCCATGTGGACTTAGCCCAGTCCAGCTATTTTATAGGATGTGTTCTGTTCCTAGATCCGGTAGGACTTCCTTGAAGCTACATGTCCATCAGATTTTGTACCCTCTGGAAGTCCTGTTTCCTCGGCCTATATGATGATTTCTGGATTTCAATGGTGGTAGATGGTTGAGAAAGAACACTAGGTGTGAAATCCCTCGCCATATTTTACATCGGTTTCCATAAGTTCCATCCTGGCGTGTTTCGGCTTTAGTTCAGCTTCTGTATGGCTCTCCATTGATCACTCTCAAATGAAAAGCCATTGATTAGCACCTGCTTCTTGCCTGGAATGTCCTCATCGTCTAGGAGGTCATCCAGTGATATCTTCTGCCTTGTAATGTGTCTGAGGCCCTGAAATAGAAAAAAGAGAACAATGAGATCCATGAATGATTAGAAGAAACCCCTCTATGTATGGATGCACCGATATATCGGCTGCGGAACATTATCGGACAAGAATAGGGTTATCTGCGTTTTGCCGATAGAGAAAAAAGGTGCCGATAATGGCATGATGCGTCCCATTGATTTCAATGCATAATCGCGTCCTATTGATTTCAATACAAAAATGCCCCCTATTGACACACTGATCAAACACTTACCTTTCGACGTACAAAGAATGGAGAGGGTGTCTCTCTCGCCTCCACCTCCTCCCAGTTTATTCCTTCGAAAAACGGGTGATATCTGATGTTCCTGAAGGTCGCTTTGCGCACCGCTTTTTCTTCGTACTGGAGCTACGGGGAGAAAAGAAAACAGAAAAACATAAGATGACAGTAATGGCTCATGAATGACTCTCTGGCGTAGCCTATATGTCGACTCTCCTTGTCCCGCTGGGACTGTGTCACTACTTACCCCTTCTATTAGGTCCTTGAAGTCGGTGTAGGCCTCATAGTTAATGTCATGGTCATGTGGAATGAAGTCTGAATAAATACCGAAGGCCAGATCACCTAAAGTGACCCCCAACATGTAATAATCCTTGGCTTGGTCACACAGCATCTGTGGGGAAATCAGAGAGAGAAGGATGAAAGGTCAGGCTAGAGACCAGCAGCATCAACATTACAACAAGTATTCAGTTTCAATGTGTGACTGTTAATCCCCAGGGGTGGGTGGTAGCTGAATGTGGCCCCCCAGGAGTGGACAGGACCCCCAGCGCCAGATGATGGTTAGACAGGACCCCCAGGACTGAACAGGACCGAATGGGAACCTCAGGGCCAGATGGTAGCTGGAAAAGGCTTCCTAGGATTAGACAGGACCCTCAGAGCCATATGGTAGCTGCATGGGACCCCCAGGGCCAGTTGATAGTTAGACGTCCCCCCCGCCAGGACTGGACAGATGGTAACTGGATGGGACCTCCAAGGCTGGATGATGGTTAGACAGGGCCCCTCAGGACTGGACAGGACCCTCAAGGCCAGATGGTAGCTAGAAAGAGCCCCCAGGTGCAGGTGTTAGCTGGGCAGGACCCCTAGAACCAGATAGTGGCTAAATGAGGCCCCCAGGACTGGACTTGATATCCAGAACCAGATGGGTGACTGGACCAAGGTCATTAATCCAATCCTAATCTGATAATTGCTCTGCATATACAGGTTCTGGTTAATCCAGGCCTAGTTTGGTTGATAATTGCCCTGTGTATGGGCACATTGGACTTACCTCGCGTTCAGGCGTGTAGATAACTGCAACTCCGAAGTCTGCGAGTTTGATGTGACCGGTGCTATCTATGAGGATGTTGTCAAGCGCTATGTCTCTGTGGATAAAAAAAAAAGACTGTCAGTTCTGCAGTTCAGACAATGATCCCTCCCATATATCCCAGTATTAGAGATCCATAGAGGGATGAACAATCACAAAGCTCCTTTTCCTAGTGCCACCCAACATTTCCTTTCATCTGGTCTACGTTCCTCTGTCCTCTCCTTATGTGTGTGTCCATTGGATGAGGGAGGAGGAACGGGTCACCATTGGGTGTTCAGGCAGTGGGAGGGGGGGGGGGAGGGTGAATTATAAAGTAAATAATAGTACTTACCTGTGTATGACACCCATGGAGTGGATAAACTCCAGACCACACACGAGCTCCGCTGTGATCAGTCTGAGGGCGGTGATGTCACATCTTCTCTCCATTTGCCCCAATTCTCCTCCGCTTAGATATTCCATGACATAGAAGAATTGATTCTGGGGGGGGAACACAGACGGGTCAATCAATGCATTTCACTTATAAGGTCCAAATCAGAGTCACATGTTATATATATCTACCCAAATATACTGCATGACGTCTACCTATACCTACCTACAGTCCATCCATCCATATCTACCTACACTATATCCATCCATCTATATCTACCTACACTATATCCATCCATCTATATCTACCTACACTATATCCATCCATCTATATCTACCTACACTATATCCATCCATCTATATCTACCTACACTATATCCATCCATCTATATCTACCTACACTATATCCATCCATCTATATCTACCTACACTATATCCATCCATCTATATCTACCTACACTATATCCATCCATCTATATCAACCTACACTATATCCATCCATCCATATCTACCTACACTATATCCATCCATCCATATCTACCTACACTATATCCACCCATCTATATCTACCTACACTATATCCATCCATCTATATCTACCTACACTATATCCATCCATCCATATCTACCTACACTATATCCATCCATCTATATCTACCTACACTATATCCATCTATCTATATCTACCTACACTATATCCATCCATCTATATCTACCTACACTATATCCATCCATCCATATCTAACTACACTATATCCATCCATCTATATCTACCTACACTATATCCATCTATATCTACCTACACTATATCCATCTATATCTACCTACACTATATCCATCCATCTATATCTACCTACACTATATCCATCTATATCTACCTACACTATATCCATCCATCTATATCTACCTACACTATATCCATCTATATCTACCTACACTATATCCATCCATCTATATCTACCTACACTATATCCATCCATCTATATCTACCTACATTATATCCATCCATCCATATCTACCTACACTATATCCATCCATCTATATCTACCTACACTATATCCATCCATCTATATCTACCTACACTATATCCATCCATCTATATCTACCTACACTATATCCATCCATCTATATCTACCTACACTATATCCATCCATCTATATCTACCTACACTATATCCATCCATATCTATATTTTTGTCCATTTATCTATATCTACCTATATCCTTCTATATATATCCAGCTGTCTATATCCTTTTATATCTATCTATATCCTTCTATCTATATCCATTCATTCATATCTACCTATATCCTTTTATCTATCCATCTATATCTATCTATATCCTTCTATCTATCTATCCATCTATATCTATCTATATCCTATCTATCTATATCCATTCATTTATATCTACCTATATCCTTCTATATCTATCCATCCATATCTATGTATATACTTCTATCTATATCCATACATCCATATCTACCTATATCCATATATATATATATATATATATATATATATATATATAAAATCACATTGCTGAGGTCACTGACCCAGCAATGATGTCACCGGACTGGGCTGATGATGACATGCAGATGTCATGAAGCAATGCTTGAACTATTTTATATACATGCCGTTCATTCTATACTTCTCTCTCTTCCGAAAAATAGACTTACCTTCGTTTGAAATATGGCGTAGGTGTGGGTACAGTAATGGCTGCCCCCCACCCTCTCCAGGGCACGACGCTCCCACAGTGCGAAGTCATCTCTGAATGAAGTTACTTGAGACTTTTGAACGATCTTTACGGCCACCAGCACACCGCTGTCAATGTGAGTCGCCAGCACCACCTGTAGGAGAGAGAGAGAGACGGTTAGTACGTTATCTTTTTCCATGTTCTCTAACTGCTAGGCCTGGTTCACAGCCGCTATGCTGTTTGAAATGCATTCCTCAGTCGGATCGCACTTCAGACAGCAATACCGGGGAACCACGCATGTTGTGCATGGTTGTGTGGGGGGCGGTTGCAGCACAGCATCATTTATTTAAATGGGTCAAGTTCGGCCAGAAAGCATGACAAGGGGGTATCATTCCTGCCGCCGCAGCGGCGAAGGAAAGCATTCGTATGTCCCCAGCAACAGGGGGAGCGGTTGAGCAGCGGGGTTTTAAAAGAGGAATGTGTGCGGCTGTCAGTGGGTAGAGAGGTGTTGGCTGTCACCTACGGAAAGCCGATCGCGGGACCCCGGGCAGCAGATGTCCCAGGCGTCCACGCTAGTGCACCCCTGTCTGGCCAGTTACTGGAGCTCAGTGCCAGAACTTGTTGTGGCACTGGGCTTCGTGATTCAGCTGTACTCCCCTGATGGTGCCCGGGAGGAGGTTGCGGGTGTTTTTTTTCCTCCCAGGGATGTCTTTTTTGCTCACCCCCCCCTTGCAAAGTGCCGCCCAAGGCCTGGGCCTTGTGGGCCTAGGCCAAAACACAGCACTGTCCCCCCCCCCCAGTGTCTATGTGCCCCTCATTACTAATCTCTGCTTACTTACCGTCCCAAAGGCTCCTGATCCAAGTATCTTATGGAAGATGAAACTCTCCGGGGTCAAGTTGGTCTCTTTGTGTCCTGTAGGGGCCGCTACGCATTCTGTCGTCCCGTCATCTGCTAGAGAGAAGAAAGAGAAATAAAGTTTATTGCCCCGCCCACATACAGGTCTTATCACTGATTTCTATCTTATCACTGATTTCTATTGGTAATTGAAGTCTCCAATACAGAGAGAAGAGCTGACCCTGGAAGTTTATATTTACACTGGAAAATTATCATCCAACCACTGACTATACTGCAGGCTTAGAGCAAGTCTATAGGTGTGTTCTAGGTCATTGTATGGGGGTTAAACTTTGAATAACATGCCTAGGAATGTGGGGGGAGGTTATGGGGGGATTAAACATTCACTGCCATTCCCAGCATTGGGGGGGCGGGGGTTAAACTTTAATAGCAATGCCCAGCTGGGAGGTAATTGGGGGTTGAGCTTTCATTGCCATAGCCAGCAATGAGGGAGGGGGGCAGAATATGGCGGCGTTGAACTTTCACAGCCTTGCCCAATAATATGGGAGGGGGGGTAAAATTTCACTGCAATGCACAGCAATTGGGGGGGGGAGATTATGGGGAAGTTGAACTTTCCTTGTCATGCCAAGCAATGGTGGGGGGGGGAATTAGACTTTCTCTGCCATGCCCAGCAATGAAGAGGGGGAGGTATGGGGGAGGGGTTAAACTTTCAGTGCAATGCCCAGCATTGGAGAAAGGAGATTATGGTTGGGTGTAATCTTTAGCTGCCTTCACCAGCAATTGGGGGGGAGAGGGGGGTGAACATTTCAGTGCCAATGCCAGTAATGTGGGGGGGGAGATAATGGAGGGGGGGTTAAAACTTTAAGTGTCATGTGTAGCAATGGGGGGGATTATGGGGGAGTTAAACTGTCACTGGGGGGGGTTAAACTTTCAGTGCCAAACCTAGAAGTTTGGAGGGGGGGTAAGGAGAGGGGATGTGGGGGGGTCCAGGTGATAATTTCTCTGGTTAATGATAAGTAAAATTGGTATTTGCTCGCTATCACAGAGCGAATGTCTCCTCCTCTGAGCCCAGTTCCTCTTTAGGGATGAAGTTGGTGGAGGAATTCCTTGTTCTCCTCTCTTATGTACTATATGAAGATTCACAACTAATCCTTACCTCTTCCGTCACTCCTCCTCTTCTTTCCCAGATGGCTCTCACATTCTGTGTCCTGCGACCATCTCCTCTTCTCTCCTTTCCTCTCTGCACAGCTCTGGAGATCCTCACTGGCTGTGTAACATCTGGTCCTCTTCCTGGGAGTCTGGCCTGCCTGCTCAGCAGAGCTCCCTTCTTCCGCCTCTTTGCTCCTCTTCCTGGGAGTCTGGCCTGCCTGCTCAGCAGAGCTCCCTTCTTCCTCCTCTCTCCTCCTCTTCCTGGGAACCTGGCCTGTCTGCTCTGCAAACATCTCTAGTTCTTCTATTGCAAAAAAAAGCATCTCTAGTTCCTCACTGTCGCTGTAATAGATTTCCTCGCTGCTCCTTTTCCTGTGCCTCTTAAATGACATTGTGGATGTTTGAGTGCAAAGTTCCTCTCTATTCTGTAGTGCTGAGCTCCCTTCTTCCTCCGCTCTGCTCCTCTTCCTGGGAGTCTGGCCTGCCTGCTCAGCAGAGCTCCCTTCTTCCTCCTCTCTCCTCCTCTTCCTGGGAGTCTGGCCTGCCTGCTCAGCAGAGCTCCTTTCTTCCTCCTCTCTCCTCCTCTTCCTGGGAGTCTGGCCTGCCTGCTCAGCAGAGCTCCCTTCTTCATCCTTTCTCCTCCTCTTCCTGGGAACCTGGCCTTTCTGCTCTGCAAACATCTCTAGTTACTCACTGGCGCTGTAATAGATTTCCTCGCTGCTCCTTTTCCTGCGCCTAAGATTGGACATTGTGGATGTTCCAATGCAAAGTTCCTCTCTGTTGATCTCCTGTCCTCTCTGCATGGCAGCTTTTATAATTTATTAGATATGAAATACTAAAGAAAAGTGATAATATAAACTCCTCCTTCTCTTCCTGCGCTGTGTACAATATATACAATCTATATATGAAGGTTATATATGGAATGTTCTCCTATAATAGAATGCTGGATAGAGAGCTCAGAATTCTGTGTCTGCGCTCGTCTGTCTCCAGTACACAAATGATTCTCCTACTGCCCAGCAATCTATATATAGCCTGGGAGCCTCTGTGATGTCATAACTGTCACATGACCAAATTCAAATCTCCAGCCACAGCCGGGATCTTTCAACTGACACTCATGCCCATATATGGTAAACAACCCGGATAAGGTAAACAAGCACTGATCATGTGATACAGATCTGACATATACCGATGTGTTGTACAATTTTATACATTATTCATATACATTTATATAGTGCTGACATATTCTGTAGCGTTGTGCAATTCAAAACTATTATTGTTACTAATCTATATATAAATAGCTCTGATCTATTCTGTTATATTGTACAATTATATATTATTATTATTCAAATATCCAGCCACAGTCTGATCTTCTAACTGACACTAACTGACACTTCTGCCCATATAAGGTAAACAACCCCAGATCATGTAATATGGATCTGACATATACCAAGGCGTTGTACAATTTTACACATTAATCATATACATTTATATAGTGCTCACATATTCTGTAGCGTTGTGCAATTCAAAACTTTTATTATTGTTATTATTTATATATATTTAAATATCACTGACACATTCAGTAACATTGTACATTTACATATTATTATTATTATTATTATTACAGATTTCTTTAGCACTGACAGCGTTGTACAATCATACATTATTTTTATTATTATAATTAAACATTTTATATAGGACTGATATATACCGTAGCGTTGTACAATCACCTATTGTTACTATATATTCTAAATAGCGCTGACATATACCGTAGCGTTGTACAATAACACATTATTACTATACATTTTCTATAGCGCTGACATATACCGTAGCGTTGTACAATCGCTCATTATTATTATTATTATTATTATAATTAAACATTTTTTATAGCGCTGATATATACCGTAGCTTTGTACAATCATGCATTTATACTATACATTTTCTATAACACTGACATATACCGTAGCGTTGTACAATCACCCATTATTACTATACATTTTCTATAACACTGACATATACCGTAGCGTTGTACAATCACCCATTATTACTATACATTTTCTATAACACTGACATATACCGTAGCGTTGTACAATCACCCATTAGTACTATACATTTTCTATAGCGCTGACATATACCGTAGCGTTGTACAATCACTCATTATTACTATACATTTTCTATAGCGCTGACATATACCGTAGTGTTGTACAATCATACATTGTTACTATATACTCTATATAATCGAATATACTGTATTTATTGGCGTATAACTCACACTTTTTCACCCTGAAAATCGGGTGCAAATAGTGTGTGTGTGTTATATGCCGATACTGCAATTTTGGCTATATATTTACATATTACTAACACATTCAGTAACATTGTACAATTACATAGTATTATTACAGATTTATATATAGCGCTGTACAATCACACATTGTTACTATAATTTATTTATATTGCTGACATATACTGTAGCGTTGTACAATCACACATTGTTATATATTTTATATAGTGCTGACATTTACCGTAACGTTGTACAATCATACATTATTATTATTAAAATTAAACGTTTTATATAGCACTGATATATACGGTAGCATAGTACAATCACCCATTATTACTATTATTATACATTTTATATAGCGCATCAGAGATCCTCCATCACATCAGAGATCCCCCCATCACATCAGAGATCCACCCATCACATTAGAGGTCCCTTAGCACATCCCTAGCACATGAGAAGTCTTCCCATCAAATCTTAGGACCCCCTATCACATCAGAGGACCCCCTATCACATCAGAGGTCCCCCTATCACATCAGAGGTCCCCCCATCACATCAGAGGTCCCCCCCATCACATCAGAGGTCCCCCCATCACATCAGAGGTCCCCCCATCACATCAGAGGACCCCCCAATCACACCAGAGGTCCCCCATCACACCAGAGGTCCCCCCCATCACACCAGAGGTCCCCCCCATCACACCAGAGGTCCCCCCCCCATCACACCAGAGGTATCCCCCCATCACACCAGAGGTATCCCCCCATCACACCAGAGGTATCCCCCCATCACATCAGAGATCCCCCCCATCACATCAGAGATCCCCCCATTACATCAGAAGACCCCCCAATCATATCAGAGACCCCCATCACATCAGAGATCCACCCATTACATTAGAGGACCCCCCTCCCATCACATCTGAGGTCCCCTCATTACATCAGAGCTAGCCATGACATCTGAGGTCCCCTGATCACATAAGAGCTACCCATCACATTAGATATACCCCATCACATCAGAGGATTTCACATCATCAGGGAACTCCCCATCATATCAGAGATATCCATTACATTAGAGAACCCCCCGTCATATCAGATATACCCCCATCACACCAGAGATCTCCCTATTAAATCAAAGGATCCCCCATCTCATTTGAGGTCCCCTAGCACATCAGAGTTCCCCTCATCACATCAGAGGACCTCCCATTATGTTCAGTGAACCCCCTATCATATCAGAGATTCCCCATCACATCAGAGGACCTTCCATCACATCAGAGATCCCCCCCATCACATCAGAGGACCCCCCCCCAATCACATCAGAGATCCCCAAATCACATCAAAGGTCTCTCATCACATCAGAGGCCCCCCCATCTCATCGGAAATCCCCCCATCACATCAGAGAGCCCCCCATCACACCAGAGGTCCCCCCATCACACCAGAGGGTCCCCCCCATCAAATCAGAGGTCCCCCCCATCACATCAGAGGTCCCCCATCACATCAGAGATCCCCCATTACATTACAGATCCCCCTCCCATCACATCTGAGGTCCCCTCATTACATCAGAGCTAGCCATGACATCTGAGGTCCCCTGATCACATAAGAGCTACCCATCACATCAGAGATACCACATCACATCAGAGATACCCCTATCACATCAGAGGATTTCACATCATCATATCAGAGATATCTATCACATCACAGAACCCCCCCCCCATCACATCAAAGATCCCCCCATCACATCAGAGATCCCCCCATCATATCAGAGATCCCCCCATCACATCAGAGGTACCCCATCACATCAGAGGCCCCCCCATCACATTAGAAATCTCCCCATCACATCAGAGGTACCCCATCACATCAGAGGTACCCCATCCCATCGGAGTTCCCCCCCCTCACATTAGAGGTCCCTCTACCACATCAGAGATCTCCCTATTAAATCAAAGGATCCCCATCTCATTTGAGGTCCCCTAGCACATCCCTAGCAGAGTTCCCCTCATCACATCAGAGGACCTCCCCATTATGTTCAGTGAACCCCCTATAATATCAGAGATTCCCCATCACATCAGAGGACCTTCCATCACATCAGAGAACCCCACCATCACATCAGAGGACCCCCCCCAATGACATCAGAGATTCTCCCATCACATCATAGATTCTCCCATCACATCAGAGATCCCCAAATCACATCAGAGATCCCCCCATCTCATCGGAGTCCCCCCATCTCACCGGAGTCCCCCCCAATCACATCAAAGGTCCCCCCATCACATCAGAGGACTCCCCCAATGACATCAGAGAATCCCCATCACATCATAGATTCTCCCATCACATCAGAGATCCCCAAATCATATCAGAGATCTCCCCATCTCATCGGAGTACCCCCCATCTCATCGGAGTCCCCCCCAATCACATCAGAGGTCCCCCCATCACATCAGAAGTCCCCTCATAACATCAGCGATACCCATCACATCTGAGGTCCCCCTATTAAATTAGAGATCCCCCAATCACATCAAAGATCCCCCATCACCTCAGAGGACCTCCCATTATCACCAGAGAACCCCCATCATATCAAAGTCCCCCCATCACATAATTGAACCCCCCATCTAATCACAGGACCTCCCATCACATCAGTGGGCCCCCATCATATCAAAGATACCCATCATATGACCCCCATCACATCAGAGGATCCCCTATCACATCAGAGGACCCCCATCACATCAGAGGACCCCCATCACATCAGAGGATCCCCATCACATCAGAGGATCCCCCATCTCATTAAAGGTCCCCTAGAACATCCCTAGCACATCAGAGGTCCCCCACATCAAATCATAGGAGCCCCCCCCCATTACATCAGAGGAATCCTCATCATATCAGAGATACCCCTATCACATCAGAGGTCCCCCCCATCACATCAGAGAATCCCCCATTACATCAGAGGATCCCCATCACATCAGAGTATCCCCCATCTCATTAGAGGTCCCCCGTCATATCAGAGAATCCCCCCCATCTCATTAAAGGTCCCCTAGAACATCCCTAGCACATCAGAGGTCCCCCACATCAAATCATAGGAGCCCCCCATTACATCAGAGGAATCCTCATCATATCAGAGATACCCCCATCACATCAGAGGTCCCCCCCTCCATATGATTAGAGATCTTCCCATCACATCAGAGGTCCCCCCGTCACATCAGAGGTCCCCCAAACACAAATCAGAGGTTCCCTCATCACATCAGCGATACCCATCACACCTGAAGTCTCTCCAACACATCAGAGGTTCCCCTATCAAATTAGAGATCCCACATCACATCAGAGATCCCCCATCACCTCAGAAGACCTCTCATATTCATCAGAGAACCCCCCCCCATCATATCAAAGTATCCCCCATCACATAAGAGGACCCCCATCAAATCAAAGGACCTCCCATCACATCAGAGGTCCCCCATCACATCAGAGATCTTCCCATCACATCAGAGGTCCCCCATCACATCAGAGATCTTCCCATCACATCAGAGGATCCCCCATCACATTGGGTGAACCCCCCCATCGCATCAGAGATTCCCATGACATCTGAGGTTCCCCCATCACATCAGAGATCCCCCCATCTTATTAGAAATCTCCCCATCACATCAGAGGTACCCCATCACATCAGAGGTACCCCATCACATCAGAGGCCCCCCCATCACATTAGAAATCTCCCCATCACATCAGAGGTACCCCATCACATCAGAGGTACCCCATCCCATCGGAGTTCCCCCCTCACATTAGAGGTCCCTCTACCACATCAGAGATCTCCCTATTAAATCAAAGGATCCCCATCTCATTTGAGGTCCCCTAGCACATCCCTAGCAGAGTTCCCCTCATCACATCAGAGGACCTCCCATTATGTTCAGTGAACCCCCTATAATATCAGAGATTCCCCATCACATCAGAGGACCTTCCATCACATCAGAGAACCCCACCATCACATCAGAGGACCCCCCCCCCCCAATGACATCAGAGATTCTCCCATCACATCATAGATTCTCCCATCACATCAGAGATCCCCAAATCACATCAGAGATCTCCCCATCTCATCGGAGTCCCCCCCATCTCATCGGAGTCCCCCCCATCTCATCGGAGTCCCCCCCAATCACATCGGAGTCCCCCCCAATCACATCAGAGGTCCCCCCATCACATCAGAGGTCCCCTCATAACATCCAGCGATACCCATCACATCTGAGGTCCCCCTATTAAATTAGAGATCCCCCAATCACATCAAAGATCCCCCATCACCTCAGAGGACCTCCCATTATCACCAGAGAACCCCCCATCATATCAAAGTACCCCCCATCACATAATTGAACCCCCCATCTAATCACAGGACCTCCCATCACATCAGTGGGCCCCCCATCATATCAAAGATACCCATCACATGACCCCCATCACATCAGAGGATCCCCCATCACATCAGAGGACCCCCATCACATCAGAGGATCCCCTTCACATCAGAGTATCCCCCATCTCATTAAAGGTCCCCTAGAACATCCCTAGCACATCAGAGGTCCCCCACATCAAATCACAGGACCCCCCCCCCCCAATGACATCAGAGAATCCCCATCACATCATAGATTCTCCCATCACATCTGAGGTTCCCCCCATCACATCAGAGATCCCCCCCATCTTATTAGAAATCTCCCCATCACATCAGAGGTACCCCATCACATCAGAGGTACCCCATCACATCAGAGGCCCCCCCATCACATTAGAAATCTCCCCATCACATCAGAGGTACCCCATCCCATCGGAGTTCCCCCCCTCACATCAGAGTTCCCCCCAATCACATCAGAGTTCCCCCCAATCACATCAGAGTTCCCCCCAATCACATCAGAGTTCCCCCCAATCACATCAGAGTTCCCCCCAATCACATCAGAGATACCCCCCATCACATCAGAGATACCCCCATCACATCAGAGTTCCCCCCAATCACATCAGAGATACCCCCATCAATTTAGAGGTCCCCTTGATCACATCAGAGGTACCCCCATTACATCAAAAGACCTCCTATCACATCAGTGGACCCCCATCATATCAGCGATACCCATTACATCTGAGGTCGCTCCAGCACATTAGAGATCTCCCCATCACATCAGAGGACCTCCCATATTCATCAGAGAACCCCCCATCACATAAGAGAACCCCCCATCACATCAGAGGTTCCCCATCACATGAGAGATACCCCCCCCCCCCCCATCACATGAGAGATCCCCCCTCATCACATGAGAGATCCCCCCATTACATCAGAGGACCCCCATTACATCAGAGCACCCCCCATTACATCAGAGGACCCCCAACACACCAGAGATCTCCCCATCACATCAGAGGATCCCCCATATCATTAGAGGTCCCCTAGAACATCCCTAGCACATCAGAAGTACCCTACATCAAATCATAGGAGCCCCCCCATTACATCAGAGGAATCCTCATCATATCGGAGATACCCCTATCACATCAGAGGACCCCCATCATATCAGAGGGCCTCCCCATTATCTTCAGTGAACCCCCTATCATATCAGAGATCCCCCAACACATCAAAGGACCTCCCATCACATCAGAGGTCCCCCCATCATATCAGAGGTCCCCCTATCACATCAGAGATCCCCAAATCACATCAGAGATCTCTCCATCACATTAGAGAACCTCCCTCACATCAGAGTTCCCCATCACATCAGAGGTCCCCTCATCACATCAGCGATACCCATCACATCTGAAGTCTCTCCAACACATCAGAGGTCCCCCTATCAAATTAGAGATCCCCCATCACCTCAGAGGACCTCCCATTATCTTTAGAGAACCCCCATCATATCAAAGTATCCCCCATCACATAAGAGGACCCCCCATCAAATCATAGGAGCCCCCCATTACATCAGAGGAATTCTCATCATATTAGAGATACCCCTATCACATTTTGGGGCTGATTTACTAATAACAGTGCGCTGCGCTGGTTCTAACCTTAATTGGTGCGCCGGCTAACTCCTTCACTGGGCGCAGGAACCAGCGGCGCACAGCTGCGCACTGTTATAGTAAATCCAAATGTCAGCGGCGCTCTATTGAAAATGAATGGTTCCCTATGGGAGCCCATTGATTTGAATACAGGTCCCCCGGGAAGTCGGATGAAGCGGATCCGACTCGCGGGGCGACTCGTGTGCCGGCTGACACGGGGACAGCGGAACTAGCCGGCCGAGAATGTCTCCAGCACGATGTGATCGCGCTGGTCCTCGGCAGCCTCACTGTCCCATGTTTGGTATGAATCATGAAGGGGAACTCCACGCCAAATTTTAATGAAAAAAACGGCGTGGGGGTTCCCCTTCAGGAGCATACCAGGCCCTTAGGTCTGGTCTGGATTCTAAGGTGAACCCCCTAAGCCGAAAAAACGGCGTGGGGGTCCCCCCCAAAATCCAAACCAGACCCTTAGGTCTGGTCTGGATTTTAAGGTGAACCCCCTAAGCCGAAAAACGGCGTGGGGGTCCCCCCCAAAATCCAAACCAGACCCTTATCCGAGCAGGCAACCTGGCAGGCCGCAGGGGAAAAGGGGGGGACGAGAGAGCGCCCCCCCTCCCTCCTGAACCGTACCAGGCCGCATGCCCTCAACATGGGGGGTTTGGTGCTTCAGGGCAGGGGGGCGGCCCCCCCACCCCAAAGCACCCTGCCCCCATGTTGATGGGGACAAGGGCCTCTTCCCGACAACCCTGGCCGTTGGTTGTCGGGGTATGCGGGCGGGGGGCTTTTCGGAATCAGGGCGCCCCCTTTAAAAAGGGGGCCCCAGATGCCGACCCCCCACCCTATGTGAATGAGTATCGGGTACATCGTACCCCTACCCATTCACCTGGTGGCAAAATAAGTCAATAAAAAAAGACAACACAGGTTTGAAAAGTAATTTATTGGGCAGCTCCGGGGGTCTTTCTGCCCGGGCTTCCTCGCCGTCTTCTTCCGACTTCGGGGGTCTTTCTGCCGGGCCCCCGCTATCTTCTGCTAGCAGGGACCCCGGGCTTTCTCGCCGTCTTCTTCCGACTTCGGGGGTCTCTTGTTCTGTTCTCCGGTTGTTCTCCACGATCTCCGGTTCTTTCTGCCGGACGCCCCGCTATCTTCTGCCAGCTCTTTTGCTAGCGGGGGCCGGTCTTCTTCGCCGCCTTCTTCCCTCTTCTCTTCGCCCGATGTTGCCTCATCGCTGTCCACCGCCGCAATGATCTGTCCGAGCAGCGGTGCCACTTTTATTGGCATGGGGCGTGGTCACCGGATGATGCCACCGCTGACCCCGCCCCCGTTTCACGTCACAGTCCCATCATTCCCCAGGACTGGGACATCATACGGGGGCGGGGTCAGCGGTGGCATCATCCGGTGACCACGCCCCATGCCAATAAAAGTGGCACCGCTGCTCGGACAGATCATTGCGGCGGTGGACAGCGACGAGGCAACATCGGGCGAAGAGAAGAGGGAAGAAGGCGGCGAAGAAGACTGGCCCCCGCTAGCAAAAGAGCTAGCAGATGATAGCGGGGGCCCGGCAGAAAGACCCCCGAAGTCGGAAGAAGACGGCGAGGAAGCCCGGGACCACCGCTAGCAAAAGAGCTAGCAGAAGATAGCGGGGGCCCGGCAGAAAGACCCCCGAAGTTGGAAGAAGACGGCGAGGAAGCCCGGGACCCCCGCTAGCAAAAGAGCTAGCAGAAGATAGCGGGGGCCCGGCAGAAAGACCCCCGGAGCTGCCCAATAAATTACTTTTCAAACCTGTGTTGTCTTTTTTTATTGACTTATTTTGCCACCAGGTGAATGGGTAGGGGTACCCCATACTCATTCACATAGGGTGGGGGGCAGGTATCTGGGGTCCCCCTTATTAAAGGGGGCTCCCGGATTCCGATAAGCCCCCCGCCCGCAGACCCCGACAACCAACCGCCAGGGTTGTTGGGAAGAGGCCCTTGTCCCCATCAACATGGGGGCAGGGTGCTTTGGGGTGGGGAGGGCCGCAGGTCGCCCCCCCTGCCCCGAAGCACCAAACCCCCCATGTTGAGGGCATGCGGCCTGGTACGGTTCAGGAGGGAGGGGGGCCGCTCTCTCGTCCCCCCCTTTTCCCCTGCGGCCTGCCAGGTTAAGTGCTCGGATAAAGGGTCTGGTGTGTATTTTTAGGGGACCCCATGCAATTTTTTTTTTTTGGGCGTGGGGTTCCCCTTAAAATACATGCCAGACCTGAAGGGCCTGGTATGGATTCCGGGGGGACCCCCACGCCAGTTTTTTTTTCATTTTTTGGGGAGGGTCCACGTATGGACCTGGGGGGGGGACCCCACGCTGTTTTTTTTTTTAACCTTTTTTTTTTTTACATTTCCTTTAACAACCAGCTATAAACAGGTAAAACAAAAAAAAAACGCCGCAAAATTGCGGTACTTGCGTTTTGGATGTGGGTCCATTGAATTCTATTACATCCAAAACACTGTTTTTGGCTTGGCAAAAAAAATCTGCAGTTGCGTTTAAAATCGTTTTTCACAAAGCCTAAAAATGCCT
Organism: Rana muscosa; assembly: GCA_029206835.1. NCBI lineage: Eukaryota > Metazoa > Chordata > Amphibia > Anura > Ranidae > Rana > Rana muscosa. Next base: position 378,912,943 of record CM055118.1, read on the forward strand.
TCAGACGCCAAAAATTTCCACGTTTCAGACGCGGGTACCGGCGTTTAACCGCATTTTAGTTTAGAAGCGTTTTTAAAGGTGACCTATTTTTTTACATTGATAAACTCCAAATTTATGGCAAATGAGGAAAAACCATAAAATATATATATATAAGAAATTGCTTCCATTGCATTGTGGACAATCCACAACTTGGGGCAGCTGACGTGGTAAGTGGACAATCCACAACTTGGGGCAGGTGATGTGGCAAGTGACACGCTAAATACAACTACACTGCTGCTCTCAGCTGCTGATATCACTCTGGTCTCACTAAATAGCTAAAATCGTAAATAATACTGTTTTTGGAGCTTAGGGCGGCTCCTTATCATATACACGCAAATGTGGTAAAACACGGCATGAAAACGCCACAAAGCGGGCCTTTCTAAACGCCACTTTCAACCTTAGTTCTGAACACTTTGCACCAGCGTCCCGTCTACATGGGGCCTAAAAACGCCTATGCCATTTACAGCTCAAAAACGCCATGGTGGCCATGAGGCCATAGGCTAACATGGAGAGATGTTTTTAAGCTGCAAAAAACGCTCAAACAAGCGGCTGGAAAAACGTCCGTGTGCATGTAGCCTTATATTAACCACTTGCGCACTGCCCAGACCAAGTTTCACATTTCAGCGCTGATGCACTTTTAATGACAATTGCGCGCTCATACAACACTGTAACCCAATGAAAATGTTTTATTTGTTGGCACACAAATAGAGCTGGCTTTTGGTGCTATTTGATCACCTTTGTGTTTTAGTTTTATTTTTTTTCTATAAATACAAAAGACCGAGTTTAAAAAAAAAAAAATGGATATTTTACCCACTTCAGCACTGGGCCTATTCTGGCACTTCTCTCCTTCATGTAAAAATCATAAATTTATGGCTATAAAATTACTTCAAAACACCAAACATTATATATGTTTTTGGAGCAGACACCCTAAGGAATAAGATGGCGGTCATTGCAAATTTTTATCTCGCTCGGTATTTGCGCAATAAATTGTCAAACGCCTTTTGTTAGCTAAAAATATTACAAAACAGTAAAGTTACGGCCAATTTTTTGGTATAATGTGAAAGATGTTGTTATGCTGAGTAAATAGATACCTAACACGTCACGCTTTAAAATTGCGCACACACATGGCATGACACCAAACTTCAGTAATTAAAAATCTCCCTAGGCGATGCTTTACATTTTTTTACAGGTTACCATTTTGGCATTACAGAGGAGGTCTAGTGCTAAAATTGTTGCACTCGTTCTAACGCACGCAGCAATAACTCACATGTGTGGTTTGAACGGCGTTTACATATGTGGGCGGGACTTACGTGTGTGTTCGCTTCTGAGCGCGAGCTACTGGGGACATGGGCGTTTTTTCTTCTTTTTTTTTTACTTTTTTGTATTTCTTACTCTTTTTTTATTATTTTAAATTTTTTGGGATCACTTTTATTCCTATTACAAGGAATGTAAACATCCCTTGTAATAGGAATGTGTGTGACAGGTCCTCTTTATGGAGAGATGCGGGGTCAATAAGACCCCACATCTCTCCTCCAGGCTGGAAAGCATGATATTGTTCCAAAAAAATCACCAATCTCATGCTGACAGCCGAGATCACGGCTTGGTTAACATACGGGAACACGGCGTGATGTCATAACGTCGTGCCCGCGCCTCCGACGGTCATAGAGATGACTGATGACCATCTGGTCACCAGTCATCTCCAAATCGTTCTCCGAGCCCCAGATGGCACGGGAGAGCCCGGAGAAGCACCGGATGGCGGCAAGAGAGGGGGGGATGTCCCCTCCCCCCGCCTATAAGAACGATCAAGCGGCGGAACTGCCACTATGTTCGTTTTTATCGTGCACAGAATCGCCGGCTGAAAAGAATGATATCTGAATGATGCCTGCAACTGCAGGCATCATTCAGATGTCACCGCACAAAGCCAAGGATGTCATTTGACGGTGGGCGGTAGGAAACTGGTTAATATTTTTAAAAAAGGTAATTTTTCTTCTTCATTGATGTACACTGATGAGACTGCACTGATGGGCACCGATAAGGTGGCAAGGGTGGGCACTGAGAGGTGGCATTGCTATTTGGCACTGGTGGGCAGTGAGAAGTGGCACTGCTAGGTGGCAATGATAGTTGGCAGTGATGGGCACTGATAGGCAGCACTGCTAGGTGCCACTGATTGGCACCAGTGGTGGGCATTGACAGGTGGCACTGGCAGGGGCTACTAATTGTCACAGATGATGCAGAATTGCCTCTTCCTCTTCGGGCCCCATGTCCCTTGCACATAAGCCAGTGATTGCCTTTTTTTATGCTCACGCTGTCAGCACAAGGAGAAAACAAAAACCATTACCCAGATTTTGTTTACATCACGTGATCAGCTGTCATTGGCTGACAGCTGATCACATGGTAAAGGGCAGGTATCAGCCCCTTACTTTGATCTGTCATCACCCGAGTCTCAGTGACTCGGTGACCACAGCGCACGCGCGCGAAGGGGAGGACGTTTATTGACGGACTCCCGGCAATTGAGGACCATGCTGTGGCCGTCGATCAGTTATAGCACTGATCTCAAGTGATTAAAGAGGGTCTATATGGGCCATTGACATGCATCACAATTCAACTTAGGAATGAGTGTTTGAAAAGTTAAACTAAATCATTTGGCCACTTTATCCTTCCAAATAATTCACTTCCTGTCACATAGCCACACAGGAAGTGAGGGGAAATCCCTAACAATATCTTTCCTTGGGGACACACAGGTCAGTCTAAATACTTTCCCCATTATGCACATTGCACTCCAGCATATTGCGGGGTACACCCCAAATTATAAGTAGTTTGTGTAGTGAAGTAGTATAGTGGTTTCCAGTTGATAATTGATGTTTAGTTATTAGTAGTGATGAAATAAGTTATGTCCCGCAGCAAATGCCCAAGTTCTCCAGAGATTGCGCTTTAATAGACTTTCAATACAGAACAAAGTCCAATACTGATGACAACGAACCCAACAGAGTATATTCTAGACCTGTGCTTTCATATTCCTACAGAATATATCCTGTGCTTTCATCCTTCATGATCATGCAGGAATATATCTCTGACTAGCCTGAATATTAGCTTTATATATCTTATCTATTGAATGACTGAGCAATTTGATTGGCTGTCTTTGATCCACACTCTTGTCATTCAGGATGACAGAGAATGACCCCCAACCTAGCCGGAGATGACCACAGCCATTATTTGCATTCTTGCATAATAGCATCAACATGCTTTCTTTTGACACATGCAATTAGATTACGGATACAAAAGGTTGCCTGAATACCGCCTTGATATGTAAAGATAGACCCGTCCTGGAAACAAGTCCCCTTGATAAGATTAACACATCAAAGCTGTCTTCTGGCCTCCCTCACATGTGCAATCCAGTTGACTGACAACTGCTGGCCTGGTCAATATTGTATTCACATATAAACACATATATACATATATATATATATATATATATATATATACATATACGTATATATGTCTATACATATACACATATCTAATAAATCAGCCAACATATTACAACATACCCCCGCTTGGGTCCGTTCTATCTACTAGAACTGACCCATAAATTAAGCAACAAACATCATTATGATTTGAGGTACTGGATGCTTTACAATGGCTCATCTGAAATATGAAGTTGAGACTGGTTACATCTCTCTTCACCAGCCCCCCTAAAATATTCCCATGAAACAGTTATTGGATAACATAACTTTAGACCATGACTGGAAAAGGATTTGGTAAACATCTGTGGCCTGTATAGCTGTTAGACCTTATTTCAAAGCTTGCTCTTGAGTAAATCACATCCCGATCTTGAATATTGCGCAAAAATTAGCTGACGTCACAGTCCATTCTGACTTCATCACATCTCTCACCATGTCCCTGAAAGTAAAGCTTGGTATGCTTTGGGAGCTCCAGTCCACATAAGTCCAGGATTCTCTCATCTCCAGGCTCAAAGTTTCCATTATTAAAGATGCTTTTACACAACCACCAGCAAATCCTGAAATTCTGCTTCCATCTTTAGTAAGAAGAACCATCAATATACCAGCAGTCCCTTCCAAGGTCAAAAAGGTTTGGATACGGCAGTAAAAACTCTGTGCAGCAAACTATTGCCTTGCATGAGTCCATCTTGTAAGCATCTTACAATTCACATCTGCTTATTTCCATTTCCTATTTGAGCAATGATGAGCTTTTGTGTACCTGTCAAGTAATTTGTTGATTGACAGCCACAATTTGAACTTGCTGTAGGCCGACCCCTCATTTCCTTTAATAGAGCACTTACTTGTATCGTTCAGTCCATAATTCCACCAGAATGGTATATCAACATATATATACCCCCACGCAATGGTTCAAATAGAGTCAGCCTGACATCAGTGTCTATCAGACCTTCTATCCCGACAAAGCGGAAGTGGAAATTCTTCTCAGTACTTTTTCATGAAAGGTAGAAAGGTCTTTGCCATCCATATACAGGTCCTTCTCAAAAAATTAGCATATTGTGATAAAGTTCATTATTTTCTGTAATGTACTGATAAACATTAGACTTTCATATATTTTAGATTCATTACACACAACTGAAGTAGTTCAAGCCTTTTCTTGTTTTAATATTGATGATTTTGGCATACAGCTCATGACAACCCAAAATTCCTATCTCAAAAAATTAGCATATCATGAAAAGGTTCTCTAAACGAGCTATTAACCTAATCATCTGAATCAACTAATTAACTCTAAACACCTGCAAAAGATTCCTGAGGCTTTTAAAAACTCCCAGCCTGGTTCATTACTCAAAACCGCAATCATGGGTAAGACTGCCGACCTGACTGCTGTCCAGAAGGCCATCATTGACACCCTCAAGCAAGAGGGTAAGACACAGAAAGAAATTTCTGAACGAATAGGCTGTTCCCAGAGTGCTGTATCAAGGCACCTCAGTGGGAGGTCTGTGGGAAGGAAAAAGTGTGGCAGAAAACGCTGCACAACAAGAAGAGGTGACCGGACCCTGAAGAAGATTGTGGAGAAGGACCGATTCCAGACCTTGGAGGACCTGCGGAAGCAGTGGACTGAGTCTGGAGTAGAAACATCCAGAGCCACCGTGTGCAGGAAATGGGCTACAGGTGCCGCATTCCCCAGGTCAAGCCACTTTTGAACCAGAAACAGCGGCAGAAGCACCTGACCTGGGCTACAGAGAAGCAGCACTGGACTGTTGCTCAGTGGTCCAAAGTACTTTTTTCGGATGAAAGCAAATTTTGCATGTCATTCGGAAATCAAGGTGCCAGAGTCTGGAGGAAGACTGGGGAGAGGGAAATGCCAAAATGCCTGAAGTCCAGTGTCAAGTACCCACAGTCAGTGATGGTCTGGGGTGCCATGTCAGCTGCTGGTGTTGGTCCACTGTGTTTTATCAAGGGCAGGGTCAATGCAGCTAGCTATCAGGAGATTTTGGAGCACTTCATGCTTCCATCTGCTGAAAAGCTTTATGGAGATGAAGATTTCATTTTTCAGCACGACCTGGCACCTGCTCACAGTGCCAAAACCACTGGTAAATGGTTTACTGACCATGGTATTACTGTGCTCAATTGGCCTGCCAACTCTCCTGACCTGAACCCCATAGAGAATCTGTGGGATATTGGGAAGAGAAAGTTGAGAGACGCAAGACCCAACACTCTTTATGAGCTTAAGGCCGCTATCGAAGCATCCCGGGCCTCCATAACACCTCAGCAGTGCCACAGGCTGGTTGCCTCCATGCCACGCCGCATTGAAGCAGTCATTTCTGCAAAAGGATTCCCGACCAAGTATTGAGTGCATAACTGAACATAATTATTTGAAGGTTGACTTTTTTTGTATTAAAAACACTTTTCTTTTATTGGTCGGATGAAATATGCTAATTTTTTGAGATAGGAATTTTGGGTTGTCATGAGCTGTATGCCAAAATCATCAATATTAAAACAAGAAAAGGCTTGAACTACTTCAGTTGTGTGTAATGAATCTAAAATATATGAAAGTCTAATGTTTATCAGTACATTACAGAAAATAATGAACTTTATCACAATATGCTAATTTTTTGAGAAGGACCTGTATGTCGTAGCCTTCAGCATATTATGAACAACTGATTCAACAAAATTCAAATCATGACTAGAGTGATGAATTTCACTCACCCCTCTTATAAATTTAGGAAAACCACCCAACATACTATAATTTATGCATTGCCAAGCCATTGTGCAGCATCACCTCAGATGTTAAATCTATTGATATCAATATGCATTATGTCATATGTACAGATGTTACTTCGCTCTGGTTTTAAGATAAAGTTCATGAAATAAAACATTAAAAAAAATGAAAACATAAAATAGATCAGGGAAAGGGAGAAAAAAAAAAAAATAGGGCATTGGAGAAGTCCATTGAAAAGAAAAATAAAGAAAAAAAATGAGAAAGGAAAAAAAAATTTGAATGTTCAAAAAAAAGTCCATTGCTTGATGAATATTGAGAGAGTGTCCATCCTTGTATATTGTCTATCAGCATTTCTCCCCCACTAGCCAACTTCTGTTCACATTCAAATGAGTTCCTCCGGGTTTCTGAAAGACAAAATCCTCAGACAAAAACTCATTAGCAAAGTCCTTTTTTTTTTTTTTTTTAAGTTAAAACAAAAGTACTATTTACAGTTTACAGTCTAAAGCTAATTCACCCCCACTGCTAGAGAAGCGTCATTTGCATTCAACAACAGATCTGGAGAATGTACATTTGTATTTATGACACCCTATACAACTGTTCTAATAAGGTGTCACGTTCTTTTCTCATCTTGTCATACTCAATTTTCAGGTGGTCATATTTCTGTTTTAATTGAGAAAATAGTATCCATGTCCTTTTCTTATTATTATTTTGGTCAGATCTGTTTTTCATATTATTATCAAACAATGTGGCTACATCAATTTTGACAGCTTGCTCATTTGACTTTCTCCATAAATGATCTGCCCTCAACAATACGTCTTTTAAATCATGAGGATTTGGGGTAACTAATAGAATATTTTGTTTGATACCTTCATGCAAAGCATCTAGAAACATACTCATATGTACCAAGCCTCCACGCTCAAATGCAAGATTATTACCGACCAATAATTCCATAATAGTAGATATCCTATGTGACAATTCATAGGGAGATTCACTTTGCATTTGTTTGATCTTCCCATGAATAGTAACATCAGAACGTACCCCATACAAAACACATAATGATTCTAGTAATATGTCCCTTGTCCTCAGAGGCTGAATACAGATCTGTTTAATTCTCATCCAAAGACCATTTCCTATAGAATGTTGCAAAACTCTTTCTACGTCAGATGGGTTTAGACTGTACATATCTCTGACATTCTGCAAGTCACAAAACCACTTCAAAAATCTGTTTAAATCATGACAGGGAACCATTCCTATTTCTTTAAGAATTGCATCTAGTTCTTTTGGTTTCAAATGCTTCATTACAAGCTGAACTTCACCTGTATTATTATTATTATTATTGCACGCTGTGGTGGTCACAGTGGGTGCGGCTGGCAATGAATTATCAGATTTGATATGAGGTTCTGTTTCATTTGATAGAAAGTTTGTATTTTGCTGCAGATTGCTTAATCCAAGATTTGATGCATATCTGCATTCCTGAGATCTCTTCGCCAATTCCATAATTCTTAATTTTAATCTCTCATTTTCCTCTGATAATTCATCACAACATTTAGATTTCTCAAGCAAAGCTCCCCCAATGGTAACTGTATGCAATTTTAAATTTACTGTCTCAGTCTCTGATTGGTTTTGTAACCTCTGACAAACATTGTTGCTATTTGCAACTGCATTCTGTAACTGGGCAATTTCCTCAATCTTACCCTTCAAAGAACTTTCCATAGTTAAACAGCAAGATAACAAGCCCTGCAAAATGCAACCTTTTCTTTTACTTTCTGAAATTTTGCTATCAAAAACATTTTTCTCTAAAAATTCCTTCATCATAGTCCATGTCTGCTTACATTTTTCTGGAATTTCATAAGGACCGCCATGACGCTTAATACATTTTAATACCCATCTGTTAACTTTATCAGAACTGACACTAGCTTCACACTGAGTAAGCATTTTGTCTATATTACTAATAATTTAAAAAAAGGAAATATTTTACTCACTGCATTAGAGGCTCCACCTTGTCAGTTCAGGTCTTCTGGTCCACGACACAGTCCTTCTTTTTGTTGTTTCCAGTCTCCAGAGAATAATTCTGGGGTTCCAAACTTGTTTAATCTTGTAGATCAGACTCTTATGTCACAACCAGACATTAGAGTCACAGCACAGCTCTTGGGTCTCCATCAGACTTCTGTCCACTTCACAGGATTGCTGTCATCACCGCTTCTGTTACCAAGTCCTGAAAATGCGCTTCTGGTAGCTTGAACGGCACCAATGTAGTGAAGTGGTATAGTGGTTTCCAGTTGATAATTGATGTTTAGTTATTAGTAGTGATGAAATAAGTTATGTCCCGCAGCAAACGCCCAAGTTCTCCAGAGATTGCGCTTTAATAGACTTTCAATACAGAACAAAGTCCAATACTGATGACAACGAACCCAACAGAGTATATTCTAGACCTGTGCTTTCATATTCCTACAGAATATATCCTGTGCCTTCATCCTTCATGATCATGCAGGAATATATCTCTGACTAGCCTGAATATTAGCTTTATATATCTTATCTATTGAATGACTGAGCAATTTGATTGGCTGTCTTTGATCTACACTCTTGTCATTCAGGATGACAGAGAATGACCCCCAACCTAGCCGGAGACGACCACAGCCATTATTTGCATTCTTGCATAATAGCATCAACATGCTTTCTTTTGACACATGCAATTAGATTACAGATACGAAAGGTTGCCTGAATACCGCCTTGATATGTAAAGATAGACTCGTCCTGGAAACAAGTCCCCTTGATAAGATTAACACATCAAAGCTGTCTTCTGGCCTCCCTCACATGTGCAATCCAGTTGACTGACAACTGCTGGCCTGGTCAATATTGTATTCACATATAAACACATATATACATATATATATATATATATATATATATATATATGTCTATACATATACACATATCTAATAAATCAGCCAACATATTACAACAGTTTGGACTGGGGTTTATTTACTAAAGGCAAATCTACTTTGCACTACAAGTGCACTTGCTGTATATCTGAGGGGGACATGCAAGCCAAAAAAAACAAACATCTTTGCTTTTACATGATTGTAACATCCAATCACCAGTACTTTCCCTCAGATTTTCAGCAGCTACACTTTTACTGCAGAGTGGATTTGTCTTTACTAAACCCCAAACTACCCAATGATTTGGGGTGTACACAACAAAGTGCTAGAGTGCAATTTGCTTAATGGGGACACTAGTTAGATTGATCTGTGTGTCCCCAAGAAAAGCCATTGGTAGGGTTTTACCTTCACTTCCTGTTTAGCTGTGTGACAGGAAGTGAAGCCAATGTTAAGAAAAGGAGACAAAGGCCAAACTACAAAAGAAATAAAAAAAAAAAAAAATTCAAAAAAAAATCACACGCAGGGGGGTTCTAACACTTACTTCGTTTCCCTCAAAATGCCCACAATTAGAATTGTATGGCCTTGAGCTATTTTTAAGTGCAGTGCTCTAAATCAGTGCTTCTCAAGTACCCCCACAGGCCATGTTTGCAGGTTTTCCTTCATCTTGCACATGTGCTTTAAATCACAGTGAATGGTTTTGATTTTTGGACAGCAATTCTCGATAAGATAAATTCACAAAACATGTCCTGTTGGGGGTACTTGAGGACTGAGGCTGAGAACCACTGCAGTAAAAAAAGGAAAATTGAATACTTACCGCTCTGTATTTTTCATTTCCTGGTGACGCTCCATGGCAGCACACAATACATCATGCATATGCTAGCATGAAGGCACCAGGGTAGACAAATCACACCTGTTTTGTTTTGACATGCCAATCAGCTGTCAATTTTTGTTGCAAAGAAAACACAAAACAAACATCAAAACTTTCCATCTAATTTTATTGTTCAACAAAACAAAAGGGAAGGCAAAATAAAAAACATGGTCAATTTGAAACAGTTACAGACTCAACATCTTGAGCAATTTTTGGCCAAAAAAATGCAGCAGACAATTAAATCAAAGTGAACAAACAACACACATTAACAACATCAGAATTATTTCAGGGGAACATATCTCCCCCACACCAAAAATATACAGTCCACAAAAGTTAACCAATCACCTGTTTTGCAAAGACATAACAAATAAAATACATGTGTTACAAACTCGATAAGGACACCAACATGTACATTTTACCCCCCACACACACACACTTGCCTCTTCTCAAGGCAAGCGACCGAATGCTCTGTGAGCTTTATATAACATATGTTTGTGTGCTAATGAGGCAATTGAAAACACATGCACAGTCCATGGAACACCCAAAATGCAAGTTCACTCAATGTAGAGACTGAAATGCAAAGTGGGCACACCTGTTAAGGATGTCCTTCAATTTCTAACCCATAAAAACACTCTCTGAGTGAGCATGCCCAGAAATATCCAAGCGCTGTTCACACACAAAAAGCACGCCAAAAAAAAATAACTGGCTGGGCATGTGCAGAACAACACCAATGCAGCTAGCAAAAAATAACCCCCCCCCCTCCCCCCGTCCAAAATTAAGCACATCATCCAGCATGCTACAAAATTAGAGATGGGACAATCACCCCTCCCCCCCCACCAACAAATCCCATTGCAGTCTATGGGAACTGACTTGTTAATTTTGCTAGTCCCCACTTGGCTGGCTTATCTTCTAGTTATTGGCCTTAAAATGGGGGCCCAGGTCCCACCCTAAGGGACATATATCAATGTCACCAATTTGGAAAACACCAAAAACAAAACAAGGAGAAGTGCCTTTAAATATGCCAAATTGCTTAAGGGACATTTCACACCACATGCAGTGCATTGCATTTTTTATGCATCCAAAATGCATGGAAAGTTGGTTATATGGTTCTAAATGGCAGTGTTTGTTCCAGTGCGTTCCAGTTCCACCAAAAAAGTAGAACATGCTGCATTTTACCTGCACTGGACTGTACTGGAACGCATCAAAACGCATCATAAATGCACTGGAACGCACAGGAACACACCTAAATGCACCAAAAACGCACTGGAACACACTTGTCCTTATCTATGGTTAATAAAAAAGAGGGGTGAAAAAAAAGCACTGGACTGCATCAAAAACTACCCAAAAATGCACTGGAACGCATCAAAAACGCGCATGCAGAAAAGCACCTGGAACGCATCCGGATTGTGTTTCTATGGTGTGAACTGGCCCTAGTTCACACTATAGAAATGCAGTCTGTGTGCGTTCCAGGTGCTTTTCTGCATGCGCGTTTTTGACACATTCCAGTGCATTTTTGAGGCGTTTTTGATGCAGTCCAGTGTTTTTTTCCGCCTCTTTTCACTTAGGACAAGTGTGTTGCAGTGCGTCTTTGGTGCATTTAGGTGCGTTGCGGTGCATTCCAGTGCATGTTTGGTACGTTCCGTTGCGTTTTTGATGTGTTTTACTGGGGTCCAGTACAGTTTTGTACCTAAAAAATGCAGCATGACCAATTATTTTTTGGCTTTCTGAAATGCACTGGAACGGACTGCAGTGGTGTGAACTATGCCATTGGCATTAATGTGATCAACTTTCTTTGCGTTTTTGAGGCATCAAAAAAACGCACTGCACTGCATCCGGTGTGAACTGGCCCTAAATATCATCCCCGGGGGGTGTCTATAGTATGCCTGTAAAGTAGCACATGTTTTCCATGTTTATAACAGTTGGAGAGCAAAATGACATTTCTAAAGTAAAATAATAGTCATTTAAAAGTCCTTGCGGCTGTAATGAATTGCTGGTTCCTGTCAATACAGATAAAAGTCATTGAAAGTCTTTGCTAACCCAAAAAAAAATGCGTGGCGGTCCCCCAAATTCCATAGCCAGGCCCTTCAGGTCTGGAATGGATATTAAGGGGAACCCCGCTGCAAATTTTTTAAAAAAATGACGTGGGGTTCCCCCCAAATATCCATACCAGGCCCTTCAGATCTGGCATGGATTTTAAGGGGAACTCCACCCCAAATTTAAAAAAAAAATGGCGTGGAGTCCCCCTAAAAATCCACACCAGACCCCTTATCCGAGCACATAACCTGGCCGGTCGCAGGGGAAGAGGGGGGGACGAGAGCGGCCCCCCCTCCCTCCTGAACCATACCAGGCCACATGCCCTCAACATGGGGAGGATGTTCCCATGTTGATGGGGACAAGGGCCTCATCCCCACAACCCTTGCCCGGTGGTTGTGGGGGTCTGCGGGCGGGGGGCTTATCGGAATCTGGAAGACCCCTTTAACAAAGGGGACCCCCAGATCCCGGCCCCCACCTATGTGAAATGTACCCCTACCATTTCACAAGGAAAGTGTCAAAAATTTTAAAAATGACAAGAGCCGCTTTTTGACAATTCCTTTATTAATGTCTTCTCCTTTCTTCCATCTTCTTCTTCTTCCATCTTCTTCTTTTCTCCATTCGGGTTTCTTCCTCCATCTTCATCTTTATCTTCATCTTCATCTTCCTTCTTCCTTCGGTGTTCTCGTCCGAATCTTGCTCCGGGGTCTTCCCTTCTTCTTTCTTCTCCGCCGCTCCGTTTGAATTGGAGGTTCCCGCTGTGCGACGCTTCAGTTCCCCTCTGGGTCCGCTTACACCCGGTGACCCAGCCCCCCTCTGACGCACATGGATTTCACAGGGACTTTCCCCGTGGTGACAGAGGGGGGCGGAGCCACCGGGTGGTAGCGGACCAAGTGGAGAACTGAAGCGTCGCACAATTCCCTCCAATTCAAACGGAGCGGCCGGAGAAGAAAGAAGAAGGGAAGACGCCGGAGCAAGATGCGGACGAGAACACCGAAGGAAGATGAAGATGAAGAGGAAGAAACCCGAATGGAGAAAAGAAGAAGATGGAAGAAGAAGATGGAAGAGGATGGAAGAAAAGAAAAGACATTAATAAAGGAATTGTCAAAAACCGGCTCTTGTCATTTTTTACATTTTTGACACTTTCCTTGTGAAATAGTAGGGGTACATTTGTACCCCATTACCATTTCACACAGGGGGGGGCCGGGATCTGGGGGTCCCCTTTCTTAAAGGGGTCTTCCAGATTCCGATAAGCCCTCCGCCCGCAGACCCCCACAACCACCGGGCAAGGGTTGTGGGGATGAGGCCCTTGTCCCCATCAACATGGGGACATCCTCCCCATGTTGAGGGCATGTGGCCTGGTACGGTTCAGGAGGTAGGGGGGGCCGCTCTCTCGTCCCCCCCTCTTCCCCTGCGGCTGGCCAGGTTATGTGCTCGGATAAAGGGTATGGTGTGGATTTTTGGGGGAACTCCACGCCATTTTTTTGGAAAATTTGGGGTGGAGTTCCCCTTAAAATCCATGCCAGATCTAAAGGGCCTGGTTTGGATATTTGGGGGGAACCCGCACGTCATTTTTTTTAAAAATTTGCAGCGGGGTTCCCCTTAATATCCATTCCAGACCTGAAGGGCCTGGTTATGGAATTTGGGGGGACCCCCACGCTTTTTTTTTTTGGTTAGCAAACACTTTCAATGACAATTCATTACAGCCGCGGCTGCTTTTAAATGCCTTTTTTTTCCTTTAGAAATGTCATTTTGCAGGCGCAATAGAAAGTTCAGAGCTGCGCCTGTTCAACTTATGCAAATTGACTTAGCTGACTTGACATTTACTAAGATTTTGCCCGCGCAGTGTCCCGGTGCATTTAAACCATTGAAATTCCCGCGCTGAGCACAAAAAAACCTCCCGCAGCTCGAATCGGACTTGCCGGCGCAGCGGGCTGGTTTTGAAAAAGTTACTTTCTCACTCTATTTTGGCCATGTTTGTTATTTGGGCAGATGTCACTACACTTCCTCACATCACCCCCATTATATGCTCACTTCCAACTTCTTTATATTTAGATTTTTACATGCCGTGCGCCAGGTCCATAGTGGCGCAGTGAGCGCCTCCTCCCGTCCGCCGACAACACTATAGTAAATGGGAAATAGGGCTGCGCTACCGGCGCTAATGTTTTGTAAATACCAAAACAGCCATTGCACATGCAGATGCGCCAATACTCATGGCGCAAACGTTTGGTAAATCAGCCCCAGTATGCCATGTCTGTGATTGAAACAGACAGAACAGATGCTTGAGGTAAAAGTTTTTGGTGTATTTAGTAGTAAATAGTTACAATCCACTGGTCTTCTGCAGTTGGAATGTCACTAACTACTTAACTAGTGCTAGACTGCTAGTAATACTTGTTGGTAAAGCTGCCTGCATCTATTATAGATGGATTATAACAGGACCAATTTAAAAACTTGTTTATCCAGGCAGCTTTATATATGCCTCCATCAATTTTGTACCTGCTATCTCGAGGTGAGGGTTCCCGCCGTCGTCCTCCTCTCTCTCGCTCCTCCTCCTCTGGTTACGGAGAGACCCGTCCCCTCCCCGAGCTGGAAAGCAGGTGCCATGATGCCGCACGGAGGTGGGTAGGCGGAGCAAAATGCTCCGCCTCCACCAGTTACACTATGTTCACCGGCCGGGCATCTAGTGACAGTCATTTATGGGGGCGGCAGTCGCTCCTCCCCCCCCCCCCTCCGGCCATACTGCCCATGATAGCACGGGATAGCACTCGTCTCGGGAGGCTGTATCTGAGCGAAGGCGGCCGCGGGAAGCTATCATAATACATACTTACCCATCCATGATAGCACACGGTCTCGGGAGGCTGTATCTGAGCGAAGGCGGCCGCGGGAAGCTATGTATGTATGTATGAGCGGGGGGCAGCCGCAGGAAGCATCCATAATACATACTAGTACTGCTACCACCCATCCATGATAGCACTCGGGAGGCTGTATCTCAGCGGGAAGTGGCCGCGCAAAGCTATGTAAGCGGGAGGCGGGCACGGGAAGCTGAAAATGAGCGGGGGGGTTTTTTGTGCGGAGGGGTGCTTTTTTGCCGCCCCCCGCAAAGTGCCGCCCTAGGCCTTGTGGGCCTAGGCCAAGACACAGCACTGAGAGGAAGGCGAAAAAAACCCCAGCAGAGCATGATCCAATTTGCTACAGCAGATGAAAAAAATTCCTTCCTGATCCTCCGAGAGGCATTCGGATTTTCCCCGGATCAATTTTACCTATAAATGTCAGTACCCAGTTATATTATGTACATTTAGGAAAGAATCCAGACCTTTCTTAAACCCCTTTCACACTGGGGCGGTTTGCAGGCGCTATTGCGCTAAAAACATTGCTTGCAAACTGACCTGAAACAGCCGTTGCTGTGTCTCCAGTGTGAGAGCCCCGAGGGCTTTCACACTGGAGCGGTGCGCTAGCAGGACGGTAAAAAAAAGTCCTGCTAGCCGTATCTTTGGAGCGGTGAAGGAGGGTTTTGGGAATACCGCTCCTGCCCATTGAAATCAATGGGACAGCACCGGCAAATCGCCTCTGCAGAGGCGCTTTGCGGTGGTTTTTAACCCTTTCTCGGCCGCTAGCGGGGGGGTAAAACTAGAGGTCGACCGATATGGGTTTTTCTCTGGCCGATGCCAATATTTAGAAATTGGGGTGGCCGATGTATAATGACGATTTTTGCGGCCCGATATTTTAGGCCGTTTTTTTTTTTTTGGCAGGTGGCACTGGCAGGCACGGATTGGCACTGGCAAGTGCCACTAGTTGGCACTAATTGGCAGGTGGCACTGGATGGCAATGGCAGGTTTCACAGCCGATAGTGTAACTGTGATACTGAATGCTCTCTGCAGCACCGCGGTGTGTGAAACTGTATGGAGAGAGAGACAGGGAGGAGCTGACAAATTCAGCGTGATGTCGGAGGTGGGCGGGACCCGGGGTGGGCGGGACCTAGCAGCTATCCAGCCAATGATCAGCAGCTATCCAGCCAATGGTTGGGCTGTTTAAGAAAGGGGCGGGGCCACATACACGTAGCGGCCCGCCCATATCCCATCCCATTGGCAGGTGTTGGATAGCTGGGTCCCGCCCACCCCGACATCCATCCTCAATTTTGACAGCTCCTCTCTCTCTCCATACAGTTTCACACACCGTGGTGCTTCTCTGCCAACAGTGTGGATTACATACACTACTGGCAGAGGTGCGGTCAGTGTTATATCAGCCTAATTTGGATAATAATCGGCCGATGCCGATTTCTCCAAAATGGCCAAATATCGGCTGATATATCGGTCGACCTCTAGATAAAACCGCCCCACTAGCGGCCAAATAGCGCCGCAAAATTGGCGGTAAAGCGCCGCTAAAAATAGCGGCGCTTTACCGCCGACGCACCTCCTGCCCCAGTGTAAAAGGGGCCTTAAAGCAATCTACTGAGCTGACCAGAACCACCTCTGCAGGGAGTCTATTCCACATTTTCACAGTTCTTACTGTGAAGAAACCTTTCCGTATCTGGAGATGAAATCTCTTTTCCTCTAGACGTAAAGAGTGCCCCCTTGTCCTTTGTGTTGACCATAAAGTGAATAACTCAACACCAAGTTCACTATATCCCCCCCCCCCTTATATATTTGTACATGTTGATCATATCCCCACTTAATCTCCTCTTCTCAAGAGAGAATAAATTCAGTTCCTCTAATCTTTCCTCATAGCTGAGCTCCTCCATGCCTCTTATCAGTTTGGTTGCCCTTCTCTGCACTTTCTCCAGTTCCCCAATATCCTTTTGAGAACTGGGGCCCAAAACTGAACTGCATATTCCAGATGAGGTCTTACTAATGATTTGTACAGGGGGGGCAAAATATATCTCTCTCTCTGGAGTCCATACCTCTCCTAATACAAGAAAGGACTTTACTCGCTTTGGAAACCGCAGCTTGGCATTGCATGTTATTATTGAGCTAATGATCTACCAAAACCCCCAGATCCTTCTCCACTACGGATCCCCCCAGTTGTACTCCCCCTAGTATGTATGATGCATTCATATTCTTAGCCCCCAAGTGCAGAACTTTACATTTATCATCATTAAACCTCATCTGCCACATAGTCTCCCAATTAGACAGAGCATTGAGGTCGGCTTGTAAATTGGCGACATCCTGTAAGGACGTTATTCCCCTGCATAGCTTAGTGTCATCTGCAAAGACAGAAATGTTACTTTTGATCCCAGACCCAATATCATTTTTAACCACCTCCCTACTGTGCACGAAAACCCCCTTCCTGCCCAAGCCATTTTTCAGCTTTCAGCGCTGTCACACTTTGAATGACAATTGCGCGGTCGTGCGACGGGGCACCCAAACAAAATTTGTGTCCTTTTTTTCCCACAAATAGAGCTTTCTTTTGGTGGTATTTGATCACCTCTGCGGTTTTTATTTTTTGCGCTATAAACAAAAGAAGAGCGTCCAGTTTGGAAAAAAAACACTATTTTTTACTTTTTGCTATAATAAATACCCATTTTTTTTTTTTTAAATAAAGTTTTCCTCAGTTTAGGCCGATACGTATTCTTCTACATATTTTTGGTAAAAAAAAAAAAAACGCAATAAGCGCGTATTGATTGGTTTGCGCAAAAGTTATAGCGTGTACAAAATAGGGGATAGATTTATAGCATTTTTATTTTTTTATTTTTTTATTAGTAATGGCGGCGATCTGCGATTTTTTATTGTGACTGCGATATTGCGACGGACACATCGGACACTTTTGACACATTTTTGGGACCATTCACATTTATACAGCGATCCCTGCTATAAAAATGCATTGATTACTGTATAAATGTGATTGGCAGGGAAGGGGTTAACCACTAGGGGGGCGGGAAGGGGTTAAATATGTTCCCTCAATGTGTTCTTACTGTGGGGGGAGGGGACTGACTGGGGGAGGTGACTGATGGTTGTCCCTATGTACAAGGGATACACCATCAGCCTCCTCTCCCTCACAGGACGTGGATCTCTGTGTTTACACACAGAGACCCACTTTCCTGCTCGTTTCCCGGGCAATCGCGGGGGCCCGGCGGCAATTGCGGCTGCCGGTCACGCGCACCGGGGCCTTGTGAACGCGGCGAGCGCGCGCCTTCTAGCTCGTTTTAAAGGGAGGACGTCATATGACGTCCTCCCAGAACGAGAGTATCCTCCGCCCGCCGTCAATTGACAGTGGGCGGTGGACAAGTGGATAAAGATATTAAAAAGTTAAGCCCCTTTCACACTGGGGCGGGGGCGGCGTTGTTGGTAAAGTGCCGCTATTTTTAGCGGCGCTTTACCTTCAATTTCACGCCGCTATTCGGCTGCTAGCGGGGCACGGTTACCCCCCCCCCCCCCGAGAAAGGGTTAAAACCAACGCAAAGCGTCTCTGCAGAATCGCTTTGCCGGCGGTATAGCCGCGGTGCCCCATAGATTTCAATGGGCAGGAGCGGTGGAGGAGCGGTGGAGGAGCTCCAAAGATGCGGCTAGCAGGACTGTTTTTACCATCCTGCTAGCGCACCGCTCCAGTGTGAAAGACCCTCGGGGCTTTCACACTGGAGAGACAGCAGCAGCTGTTTCAGGTCGGTTTGCAGGTGCTATTTTTAGAATTATAGCGCTTGAAAAGCGACCCAGTGTGAAAGGGGTCTAAGGGTCCCAGCACTGAACCTTGGGGTACACCACTGATAACCTTAGACCATTCAGAGTAAGAATCATTAACCACTACTCTCTGAATTCGATTTTTATCCACTTTTCTATCCATTTACAAACTGATATTTCCAATCCTGTAGACTTTACCTTACACATGAGCCGTGTGTGGGGAACTGTATTGAACGCTTTTGCAAAATCCAAGTATACCACATCCACCGCCACCCCTCTGTCCAAGTATACCACGTCCACAGCCACCCCTCTGTTCAAGTATACCACGTCCACCACCACCCCTCTGTCCAAGTATACCACGTCCACAGCCACCCCTCTGTTCAAGTATACCACGTCCACCACCACCCCTCTGTCCAAGTATACCACGTCCACAGCCACCCCTCTGTCCAAGTATACCACGTCCACAGCCACCCCTCTGTCCAAGTGTACCACATCCACCCCTCTGTCCAAGTATATCACGTCCACAGCCACCCCTCTGTCCAAGTATACCACGTCCACAGCCACCCCTTTGTCCAAGTATACCACGTCCACATCCACCCCTCTGTCCAAGTATATCACGTCCACATCCACCCCTCTGTCCAAGTATATCACGTACACAGCCACCCCTCTGTCCAAGTATACCACGTCCACAGCCACCCCTCTGTCCAAGTGTACCACGTCCACAGCCACCCCTCTGTCCAAGTATATCACGTCCACAGCCACCCCTCTGTCCAAGTATACCACGTCCACAGCCACCCCTTTGTCCAAGTATACCACGTCCACATCCACCCCTCTGTCCAAGTATATCACGTCCACATCCACCCCTCTGTCCAAGTATATCACGTACACAGCCACCCCTCTGTCCAAGTATACCACGTCCACAGCCACCCCTCTGTCCAAGTATACCACGTCCACAGCCACCCCTCTGTCCAAGTATACCACGTCCACAGCCACCCCTCTGTCCAAGTATACCACGTCCACAGCCACCCCTCTGTCCAAGTATATCACGTCCACAGTCACCCCTCTGTCCAAGTACACCATGTCCACATCCACCCCTCTGTCCAAGTATACCACGTCCACATCCACCCCTCTGTCCAAGTATATCACGTACACAGCCACCCCTCTGTCCAAGTATACCACGTCCACAGCCACCCCTCTGTCCAAGTATACCACGTCCACATCCACCCCTCTGTCCAAGTATATCACGTCCACATCCACCCCTCTGTCCAAGTATATCACGTACACAGCCACCCCTCTGTCCAAGTATATCACATACACAGCCACCCCTCTGTCCAAGTATACCACGTCCACAGCCACCCCTCTGTCCAAGTATACCACGTCCACAGCCACCCCTCTGTCCAAGTATACCACGTCCACAGCCACCCCTCTGTCCAAGTATATCACGTACACAGCCACCCCTCTGTCCAAGTATATCACGTCCACAGCCACCCCTCTGTCCAAGTATATTACGTCCACAGCCACCCCTCTGTCCAAGTACACCACGTCCACATCCACCCCTCTGTCCAAGTATATCACGTCCACAGCCACCCCTCTGTCCAAGTATACCACGTCCACATCCACCCCTCTGTCCGAATATATCACGTCCACAGCCACCCCTCTGTCCAAGTATACCACGTCCACATCCACCCCTCTGTCCAAGTATACCACGTCCACATCCACCCCTCTGTCCAACTATAGCACATCTACAGCCACCCCTCTGTCCAAGTATACCACGTCCACAGCCACCCCTCTGTCCAAGTATACCAAGTCCACATCCACCCCTCTGTCCAAGTATACCACGTCCACCGCCACCCCTCTGTCCAAGTATACCACGTCCACCGCCACCCCTCTGTCCAAGTATACCACATCCACAGCCACCCCTCTGTCCAAGTATACCACGTCCACAGCCACCCCTCTGTCCAACTATACCACGTCCACAGCCACCCCTCTGTCCAACTATACCACGTCCACAGCCACCCCTCTGTCCAACTATACCACGTCCACAGCCATCCCTCTGTCCAAGTATACCACGTCCACATCCACCCCTCCAAGTATATCACATCCACATCTACCCCTCTGTCCAAGGTTTTACTTACCTCTTCATAAAAACAAACCAGGTTTGTTTGACAACTTGAAAAAATAATACAGAGGGGAAAGAACCCTCTGAAAAGAAGTTATGAGCAGACCAAGCTGCTTAACCACTTAAGGACCGTGTCACAGCCGATATACATTGGCAGAATGGCACGGCTGGGCATATCAATGTACGGGTACGTCGCCTTTAAGACGTGACATTGTGGGCGCGAGCGCACCGGCCACGAGCTCGGTGAGTGTGACCGTGGGTCCTGCGGATTCGATGTCCGCCGGGAGTCCCGCGATCGTCTCACGGAGCTTCAGAACGGGGAAATGCTGATGTAAACAAGGCATTTCACCGTTCTGCCTAGTGACAGGACAGTGATCACAGCTCCCTGTAATCGGGAGCGGTGATCAGTGTTGTGTCACAGTAAGCCCATCCCCCCTACAGTTAGAATCACTCCCTAGGACACTCTTGACCCCTTCAGCGCCCCCTACAGGTTAACCCCTTCACTGCCAGTGTCATTTTTACAGTAATCAATGCATTTTTATAGCACTGATCGCTGTATAAATGACAATAGTCCCAAAATTGCATCAAAAGTGTCCGATGTGTCCGCCATAATGTCGCAGTCATGATAAAAATCGCTGATCGCCGCCATTACTAGTAAAAAAAAATAATTATTAGTAAAAATGCCATAAAACTACCCCCTATTTTGTAGACGCTATAACTTTTGCGCAAACCAATCAATAAACGATTATTGCGATTTATTTTTTTTACCAAAAATATGTAGAAGAATACGTATCGGCATAAACTGAGGAAAAAAAATGTTTTTTTAATATATTTTTGGGGAATATTTATTATAGCAAAAAGTTAAAAAATATTGCTTCTTTTTTTGTCAAAATTGTCGCTCTATTTTTGTTTATAGCGTAAAAAATAAAAACCGCAGAGGTGATCAAATACCACCAAAAGAAATCTCTATTTGTGGGGAAAAAATTTTGTTTGGGAGCCGCGTCGCACGACCGCGCAATTGTCAGTTAAAGCGACGCAGCGCCGAATCGCAAAAAAATGGCCCGAACATTTCGGCAGCCAAATGGTCCGGGGGCTGAAGCGGTTAATAAAGGGTATAAATTTATTGCACAGGTACAAAAAAAAAAATACTAAATACCCATCACCAACACCACCATGGTTCTATTTAAAATAAGACAACGTTGTCTGGTTAAGAGCAGCTGCATCACACTTGCAACAGGCGCACACCATTTACCCGAACGTATGGCAAACTAAAGTGGAGACGATAACACTGGAAGGACTACAGGTCCCAGTAAAGTTTTCCACTAAGGAGATGTGTCCATCCTGTCATTAAGTATAAAGTTACCCCCAGCTGGGGGATAATTTGGTATGAAGTGTTAAAAAAAAAATGTGCTGAAAAACTCGGCTTATGCTCGAGTATATACGGTATATACGGTACTTGTATTATATCGGATGTAAACAGGTGGTATATCGCCACAATTAATAATCAGTCCATAAAGCCAAGTATAAGGTAAGCTAAAAAGTGCAGGATAAGTTCAAAGGGGAATTCTATTGATGTACAGCAGTAAATGAATGATAGCTGCAGATCAAAGCAGGCATAAATGATGAGGCAAACAAAGTCAATGAGGAGGACCAGTGGTCCGCTCACCCGACCATGACAGGCAGTATTGTCAGAGCTTCAGGCATTTATGCCGTGGATTTCCAGAGGTTCACTTCGACCTAGGGAGGCCATATAGTGTCATCCGATGCGCTTCGTTAAACGTGCGAA
Source organism: Rana muscosa (assembly GCA_029206835.1). NCBI lineage: Eukaryota > Metazoa > Chordata > Amphibia > Anura > Ranidae > Rana > Rana muscosa. The sequence goes on from CM055118.1 coordinate 378,935,453, forward strand.
GTCCGGTGGAGCCTTACTGGGTTAGCCGCTGGTTCACGCCGCAGTGTTGTAGGGCCTCCAGGCCACCTTCCTGTTGCCTCAGCCAAGATGGTTACTGCTGGCTTCAAGTGATCAATTGCGCAAGCGTGACATGATGCATCATCCGTGACGCAAAGAGCTTTGCTGTCATGGTGTCAAATCCGACATGTTTCACCAATTCTCATTGGTTTTCTCAAGGATCAGTTGACAATTGTCTGACAACTTCTGTCTTTCGTGAATCCATGATGTCTGTTGCTTAAAATATTTATTTCCAGCAAGAACTCGTCTATGTGGTCTTTTATTAAACTCTCCAGTATCTTCCCAACTATAGAAAGTTTCACTAACAGGTCTATAGTTACTTGGTAAAGACTTTGTTCCCTTTTTAAATATAGGCACCACATTGGCCCTGCGCCAATCCAGTGGTACTATTCCCATCATTAACCACCTAAGGACCGCCGCCTGTACATATACGTCGGCAGAATGGCACGGCTGGTCACAAGCACGTACAGGTACGTCCTCTTTAAGATGCCCAGCCGTGGGTCGCGCGCCGCCGGCTGGCGCGCTCGCGACCCGTTCCTGAGCTCCGTGACCGCGCGCCGGTGTCCCGCGATTGGGTCACAGAGCTGAAGAACGGGGAGAGGTAAGTGTAAACAAACCTCTCCCCGTGCTTCCTAGTGAGACTGTCACTGATCGTCTGTTCCCTGTCATAGGGAACGACGATCAGTGACGTCACACGCCAAGCCACGCCCCTGCACAGTAAGAATCACACATTAGGTCACACTTAACCCCTTCAGCGCCCCCTACAGGTTAACCCCTTCACTGCCAGTGTCATTTTCACTGTAATCAGAGCATTTTTATAGCACTGATCGCTGTAAAAATGTGAATGGTCCCAAAATAGTGTCGAAAGTGTCCAATGTTTTCAGATTGACCGGGCAGACCCACCAAGGCTACCTTCCTCTTGCCCACTACAAATAGTCACCTCCTTCCGATATTTAGGAGTTATGGTACAGCTCCCTATTACCTCTTACGCTAAACTCAATATAGACCCCCTTATAGGGAGAATGAAGACCACATTCAAAACCTGGGCAAATCTCCCACTTACCTTATTGGGCAGGATTAATATTTTTAAAATGATATTCCTGCCACGATTTCTGTATGTATTGGGTAATTCACCAATATATGTCACTAAGCTTAAATTTAAAGAAATAGACTCTATCCTTACTTCCTTTTTATGGAGGGGGGGAGTAGTCAGGATTGCCAAGACCACCCTTCAGTTACCGGTACTGGAGGGGGGATTGGCCTTACCCTGTCTCCACACCTATTATATTGCCTCACAATTAGCTCATGCACATTGGTGTTTTTTTCCTGAAGCCAACAATGCAGCCACTGCCTTGGAGGCTGCTATCCTTACCTCCTACGAATCCCTGCAGAACCTGATTTATCGTATGTCCCTTAGAGGGCGGGAGGGTACGAGTGTCCTGGCAATGACTATAAGGCTTATTAAGCTAACAAAACTACAGTCGTTCGCTGACAGTAATACTTACTCGCCGAACACTCCACTCTGGGGGAACCCGACTCTACCAGAGTTCTTCCGCAGATCCGACGGGGGATTCTGGTCGAAAAGGGGGTTAAAACTATTTTGCATTTATTCTCAGACAATGTGTTTCGTTCTTTTGATGAATTTCGTAGAGATTACAATCTACCACGCACAGCTTACTTCCTCTACCTACAGATACGCCACACGGCAGCAACGCAGTTTGGTCTTCGCAACATATCCATTCAGCTCTCCCCATTGGAACGTATGTTGACCGTCTCCTCTCACACCAAGCTAGTCTCTACATATTATAGGTCCCTTCTGCATTCCACGACTCAAAGGCTGAGCAAGACGGCTGCCAGCTGGAGAGCTGATATTCCTGAGCTGATGGAGGAAATTTGGCAGGAGCTTTTGCCCCTCCAGGTTCCCTCTGTCATCTCTTCTTGTGATAAAGTAATACAAACTAAATTGTTATACAGATCCTACTTTACTCCATGCTTACTATTTAAACTGAATAGATTGCCCTCTGCATTATGCTCTCGTTGCGGCACGGCTGATGGCACGTTCTTTCATTTAATATGGGAGTGTGCTCCGATCAGGCAGTTCTGGTCGGAGGTCACGGCCTTCATTAGTTCATTGACACAATTACCTAATGTCTGTAATCCTTTAAGGTGTTTACTGGGCTATATTGATGATGATAGTATATCCGAGAATACACAAACATTTCTAAGAATAGTATTGTTTTATGCTAAGAAAGCAATAACCTTCCATTGGCAGTCTCCATCCTTACCCACTATTGCCTTCTGGCTCACAAATATTAACCATGCTGTATCATTATACAAACTGACATATGAGGCTAGAGGGTGTCCGAAAAAATTCAGGAAGGTTTGGGGCTACTGGGTTGATTCTGAGAGCACCGTCTCTCCTGCTCCTTAAAAATGTGACTTAATATTGTCTTCCTGATATATGCCAATTGTTTACCAGCTTTCTCGAAAACATTTTTTGCACTGTACTGGATTGGGCGATGTTCGCTCCATGTGTGTCTGTTTGTTGTCTATTGTATGTCTTGTTTTGAAAAAAAACGTAATAAAAAAATGTACCTTTAAAAAAAAATTAAAAAAAGAAGTGTCCGATGTGTCCGCCATAATGTCGCAGTCACGATAAAAATCGCTGATCGCCGCCATTACTAGTAAAAAAAAAATATTAATAAAAATGCCATAAAACTATCTCCTATTTTGTAGACGCTACAACTTTTGAGCAAACCAATCAATAAACGCTTATTGCGATTTTTTTTTTTTTTACCAAAAATATCTAGAAGAATACATATCGGCCTAAACTGAGGACATTTTTTTTTTATATATATATATATTTTTGGGGGATATTCATTATAGCAAAAAGTCAAATAAAATATAGAATTTTTTTCAAACTTGTCGCTCTATTTTTGTTTATAGCGCAAAAAATAAAAACCGCAGAGGTGATCAAATACCACCAAAAGAAAGCTCTATTTGTGGGAAAAAAAGGACGTACATTTTGTTTGAGAGCCACGTCGCACGACCGCGCAATTGTCAGTTAAAGCGACGCAGAGCCGAATCGCAAAAAAGTGGCCTGGTCCTTTAGCTACAAAATGGTCCGGGGCTGAAGTGGTTAATGAGTCCCTAAAAATTTGATACAATGGCTTTGAAATTACAGAGCTCAATTCTTTTAGGATCCGTGGGTGTATGCCATCTGGTCCAGGTGCTTTATCCACCTTTTATTCTGTCTAAATATTTCTGGACCATATCACTTTTGAGCCATTGTGGATCATTTGGGGCTGTGTCACTACCACCCCCATTATGGACATGAGCCCCCCCATGCTCCTTTGTATACACAGAACTGAAGAAAGTATTTAATAAATTTGCCTTCTCTTTGTCCCCAGTCACCCCCTCTAGATTATTTAGTAAAGGGCCGACATGCTCAGACCTGACCTTTTTACTATTAATGTAGTCCGTTTGTAAAATAAACAGAAAAAGAGACAAGTAGACGTAACATGAAATTTATTAGAACAGATCTGGTTGGTGATGGTGGAACTTTCCGCCACATTTTGGCTCCTGTATTGTCTTCCATTGGTCGTCGAGAAACGAGAAGCTGCAGAACAGCCGGGACTGCTGTAAGAAATCACAGGGCCCCGCCCCCTGAACACAGACAGTGTGTATTTGGGGCTGTCAGATTAGGACCTGTATATTCAGTGTATATAGTGCCCCTATGGACAGGGGAGGGCTGGGCCAGGGGGCAGGGTGGCAAAATGGCCGGCAGCCGCTGCCCGCTACCATTTTCTTTTTTATTCTGGTCTAGGAAGTCGGGCCGGGGGGCATGGCCATGGCGGCCGACCACTAGCTGTTGCATTATGGGAGTTGTAGTCCCGCAGTTCAGCTTCTGGTGGGTGGAAAACACAGCAGCGCAGAGGAAACTACAACTCCCTGGGACCGGATTCTTGGAAGCAGGCAGAGGCAGGGCGTGCCAGGGAGTCGTGATGCAGGGCTGCAGGGCTGGGCGCTGGCTGCAACTTGACCCCAGGATCAGGAGCGTTACCATCCCCAGGAAACCGTGGTGTGCAAGGACCTGCTGAGCTGAAATCGCTGAGGTGAGAGACCCTGACACCTCTAGCTGACCCCCCATCTCCCCCACCATACACCCCATGTAACCTGTCCCAGTGATCAGGCTGCATTGATGGGCACTGGAGTTGGCTGCACTGATGGGCACTGGTGAGGCTGCATTGAAAAACCAGGTGGGCCATGGATGGTGAGCTGATTTGGCGGTTCAATGGGCCACTTGACTGGACTTGCCCCCCCCAGGCCTAAGGCCGCCAGCCCTCCCCTGCCTATGGAATATCCAGTGTATATGGTGCCCCCTGTGGAATATCCAGTGGTTATAGTGCCATTAGCTTATACACATACATTATACATTATATTCAGTAATTCACAAAAGTAAGTACACCCCTCACATTTTTGTAAATATTTTCTTCTATCTTTTCATGTGACAACACTGAAGAAATTACACTTTTCTACAATGTAAAGTAGTGAGTGTGCAGCTTGTGTAGCGGGGTCCTAAATTTAGGGGAAGTGTTTGAGTGGTAGTTGTGCTCAAACACCCTAATTGTCAGGTTCTTGTCAACCATTTTGGTCCGCAGGGAGAGTATCGGTGTACAGTTCCCTGTGGCCTGCAGGTGGCGCTGCCATAGTAGGTCAGGGTTGAACCGCTGATACAGTGCTGTGCCTTGTGTGTCCCCTCTCAGCAGCCATACAGTGGGCGTGGTTAGCCTGCTGTGCATGCTGGGAGAGGATATAAAAGGGGCAGAGGCTGCCTGTTTGGTGTCTTCTGGTTGGGGGTTCGTTTTCCCCCCCAGGATTGGGGTTCCGGTTCCAGTCCGCCCTGGGCACCTTTGGCCCAGGGGCGGGAGTCAGTGAATCAGTCCCAGGCACCTTTAGCCCTGGGGCTGCAACTAAAGGCCTTGGGCCCAGGACCTTCGGCTGGGGCCCACCAAAGATCGAGGAATCTCAGGGTGCCGCCTTGCGAGGAGACCCGTATCTTAGATGAGGAGGCCGGGGGAGGACCGTTCCGAGGGACTGGTGAGAAGTCACGGTGAAGGAAGGGGCCCGGTAACTCTCTGGAGGGATGTCTTCTCCTTAACAGAGTACAAGCTTTGAAACACCGAGTTCACCAGGTCTGTGGCAGAGACCAAGTTTACCAAGTCTGTGGCAGAGACTGTGCGTTAATTTAGAGTACCATTCTGGCTGCTAGTCCCTATTTAGGGAGACGATCCAAATGGGCTAAGTCTGCTTGAGAAGCCGAGCAGTGAAGTGTAATTACGTTTGTGCCTGGACCTCTCCCACACCTTATGCTGTCCTGTTCTCCCTCCAACCTTTTCTATCAGAGACTGTGTTCTAAAGAGAAAATAAACTCTACGTTGGAGGTACAGCTGGTGTGGACCTTGGAGTTATTGGGGAAATAGAGACTTGTCTTTATTGACTATAGAGATAGGAACCATTCTCTGGAAGATTTCGGCTGTGGAGACCCACCAACAACACCGCTCAACCTCTTCACACAGGAGGGTACGGGCATATGGCACGGTGTGCCCTCTCTTCCTGCGAGGAGCCGAAGAAGGCAGGTAAAGGGGGGGTCTGTGTGGTACAGCTTGTATAACAGTGTAAATTTGCTGTCCCCTCAAAATAACTCAACACACAGCCATTAATGTCTAAACCTCTGGCAACAAAAGTGAGTACACCCCTAAGTGAAAATGTCCAAATTGGGCCCAATTAGCCGTTTTCCCTCCCCGGTGTCATGTGACTCATTAGTGTTACAAGGTCTCAGGTGTGAATGGGGAGCAGGTGTGTTAAATTTGGTGTTATCGCTCTCACTCTCCCATACTGGTCACTGGAAGTTCAACATGGCACCTCATGGCAAAGAACTCTCTGAGGATCTGAAAAAAAAAGAAATGTTGCTCTACATAAAGATGACCTAGGCTATAAAAAGATTTCCAAGACCCTGAAACTGAGCTGCAGCATAGTGGCCAAGACCATACAGCGGTATAACAGGACAGGTCCCCCTCAGAACAGGCCTCACCATGGTCAACCAAAGAAGTTGAGGTCACGTGCTCAGCGTCATATCCAGAGGTTGTCTTTGGGAAATAGACGTATGAGTGCTGCCAGCATTGCTGCAGAGGTTGAAGGGGTGGGGGGTCAGCCTGTCAGTGCTCAGACCATACGCTGCACACTGCATCAAATTGGTCTGCATGGCTGTCGTCCCAGAAGGAAGACTCTTCTAAAGATGATGCACAAGAAAGCCTGCAAACAGTTTGCTGAAGACAAGCAGACTAAGGACATGGATTACTGGAACCATGTCCTGTGATCTGATGAGACCAAGATAAACTTATTTGGTTCAGATGGTGACAGGCGTGTGTGGCGGCAACCAGGTGAGGAGCACAAAGACAAGTGTGTCTTGCCTACAGTCAAGCATGGTGGTGGGAGTGTCATGGTCTGGGGCTGCATGAGTGCTGCCGGCACTGGGGAGCTACAGATCATTGAGGGAACCATGAATGCCGACATGTACTGTGACATACTGAAGCAGAGCATGATCCCCTCCCTTCAGAGACTGGACCGCAGGGCAGTATTCCAACATGATAACGACCCCAAACACACCTCCAAGACCACCACTGCCTTGCTAAAGAAGCTGAGGGTAAAGGTGATGGACTGGCCAAGCATGTCTCCAGACCTAAACCCTATTGATCATCTGTGGGACATCCTCAAATGGAAGGTGGAGGAGCGCAAGGTCTCCAACATCCACCAGCTCTGTGATGTCATCATGGAGGAGGGGAAGAGGACTCCAGTGGCAACCTGTGAAGCTCTGGTGACCTCCATGCCCAAGAGGGTTAAGGCAGTGCTGGAAAATAATGGTGGCCACACAAAATATTGACACTTTGGGCCCAATTTGGACATTTTCACTTAGGGGTGTCCTCACTTTTGTTGCCAGCGGTTTAGACATTAATGGCTGTGTGTTGAGTTATTTTGAGGGGGCAGCAAATTTACACCGTTATACAAGCTGTACACTCACTACTTTACATTGTAGCAAAGTGTCATTTCTTCAGTGTTGTCACATGAAAAGATAGAAGAAAATATTTACAAAAATGTGACTGAGGGGTGTACTTACTTTTGTGAGCTATATATATAATGTATATTATTGATATCTCTAAACTGATGACCTGTAGGGGCCTTTGAAGCATTGCCTATGGAAAATATTGGGTACTGAAGTTTACTCCATATACATATACGTGATCCCACACTTACAGGATCACGGGCGCAAATGCACGCCGCCGCTGGCTCGTTCCCGCTGTGATTATGCACAGCGGTAGCCGATCAGCAGGTATGTGGACTCGATGTCCGCCGGCACCCACCCATCCTTCCTTACACAGGCAGATCGGCGGGTCTATGTAAACAAGGCGGGCTCTGCACATGCAGCATGCGAACACGCCGGAGCTCATCCCTTTTCACAAACACCTATTTTACTAAACCCCTTTCCTTGTTTTATTATAGGGGTTGATTTCCTAGATAAAATACACTGTTTCAGGATTCACATATCCACCCATGGTCTCTTTGTCTGCGCCAACATTGGATCAGGTCAGTCTATACCAGGGGTCTCCAAACTGCGGCCCGGGGGCCAGATGTGGCCCTTTGCTTGCTTCTATCTGGCCCTTGGGACACTATTTCTCCAACTGACACCAATGATGGGGCAATATTCCTCCCACTGATGCCATCAATGTTGCACTGTTCCTCCCACTGACACCATCGATGGGGCACTGCTCCTCCTACTAAGACCAATGATGGGGCACTATATCTCACCATCTATGCTGCACCATCTATGAGGCACGGTTCCTCCTACTATGACCAATGATGGGGCATCATTCCTCCCACTGATGCCATCAATGGGGCCTTGTTTCTCCTACTAAGGCCAATGATGGGGCATCATTCCTCCCACTGACGCCATCAATGGGGCCTTGTTTCTCCTACTATGACCAATGATGGGGCATTATTCCTCCCACTGACACCATTGATGGAGAACTATTCCTCCTGTTAAAACCAATAACGGGACAATATTTACTCCCACTGATGCTAGGACATTTTCTATTCACATTGGCTACAGTCCGGCCCCCCTGAAGCCTGAAAGACAGTAAACTGGCCCTTTTGTTTAAAAAGTTTGGAGACCCCTGGTCTATACAATGCTCCATACTAATAACTTTATAATAATCTTTGTCTAGTTTGCTTATTTATGAACACCTGATACACATACTTCTGTCAGAGTATATATGCTCTCATATATAAATACATTATACTACTTGTTGTTCATCTTACTATCTCTGGCAAATCATTGAGACATATACATTTATGTTTACAGCTGTTATCAATCAAGTTTAATACTGAGACAATTAGGACCATACACCTCACCCATGCCATGTCTGCCGCCTGGCGCTCCCCCCTGGGGATACCCGTGTTCATCTTCTCCCCCTCGGCTCCCGTGCCAGACTTTTGCTGCTACCGTCCATTGGGGGTTCAGCGATGGGCACTCCGGTTTTATTCATTAGTAAGTACGGGCCGTCCTTTTTGGCCCCTTCTACCATTGTTTATACATTCACCACTGTGATATATATTTTTTTGTTTTATTCAGATACATCTCAGTCGCATCCGCCCCTGATGAGCGAGCGTTGATCTCGCGAAACGCGCGTCGGGTTATTCTGATGCCTGCATATGTATATACTTCATGTATTACGTCTGTATCAATTTTATTTATTTTATCTTCTTCATGTGCTGATCCATTGGCTGAGCTTTTATGTTACAATATTTATGTATGTACATTTATTTTAATAAATATTTATACTGCTGCTACTACTTTTGTTACTCAGTGGCTAACTGTGACCACCTCATATAAAGTCCCAGCACGACCCTCTTTTGTGTAAATGTAGGGGCTTTTGAAGCATTGCCTATGGAAAATATTGGGTACTGAAGTTTGTCGCGGTTTCACGGGGGGCACACAATTAACCACTTTACGACTTCCTATTGTAACTTTACTCCATATACATATACGTGATCCCACACTTACAGGATGACGGGCGCAAATGCAAGCGGCAGGCAGCTCGTTCCCGCTGTGATTATGCACAGCGGTAGCCGATCAGCGGGTATGTGGACTCGATGTCCGCCGGCACCCACCCATCCTTCCTTACACAGGCAGATCGGCGGGTCTATGTAAACAAGGCAGATCGTTTTGTAGCAGAGAGTAAAAAATATAGTTTTTTTTTTTTTAATTAACAAACTTTTTTGTTTATATCACAAAAAATAAAAACCGCAGAGGGGATAAAATGCCACCAAAAAAAAATTACTATTTGTGGGAAAAAAAGGACTTCAATTTTATTTGGGTACAGCGTCGCACAACTGCGCAATTGTCAGTTAAAGTAAAGCAGAGCCGATGTTCTATCAGAATACAGTTACCCATCAGAAAGTGCATCGGAAGTGATGTTGCGAACAAAATTGCACATGCACTGTGCGTTCCAGCATGGCCGCTATGCGTTTCAATAGGTTTCCTAATGTGACAGCGGACATCTTCTTACACCCAGGCAAGTCTTCATTTTCACACTTAGTCTAGCAGATAACTCGCCTTATATACTGAAATAGACTAATTCACCGCTGAGCAGTGCGGGGTGTACCAAGATGGCCGTCGCCACCTTCTGCCTGCTTGCCTGGGTGTAAGAAGATGTCCGCTGATGGCTTCCTGTTCTGTCAGATTAGAAACCTATTGGAACGCATGGCGCAGTAAGCATTTTTTGCTCAGAACATCACTTCCGTTACATTTTCTGATGGGTCTGGTCATGAAGGGGGGTAAATCTTCCGGAGATGAAGTCGTTAATATCCTGACCACACCTCCGGACTCTTGTATATAGCGGCCGCCCAGTGCTGCCGGTGTGCTGGTCAGTTTATCGCAATACACAGCCTCATAGTAAGTATCCATCATAATGTTCAGAATAGAAAGATCTCATTGGTTAGCCTGGTCACATGGTGATGAGGGCTTTCTATGACAAGCATTAGGATGGGTCCAGCGTGGTCCCGAGGGGTGGGCGGGATATTTGAAGCTCTTCTTTCTTTTGGGACTCCTTACAGGAAGAAGAAGCCTCAGAGTTGCTTCTCATTGGTCAGCAGGGTCACATGGCTGTGCCGTCCAATCACCACTTGGCATTGTGAGTATTAGGATGTATACAGCATGTTCCGGAGGGGTGGGCGGGATATTTAGAGTAAGTTCACCTTTTCCTTTCTCATTATAAGGTGAACTTTCCTTTTATGTGAATTAGGAAATAGTGAGAGTTATAGGGGAGAGTGCAGAAACCGGTGCAGCTCTGTATAGAAACCAATCAGCTTCCAGGTTTCTTTGTCAAAGCTTAATTGAAGAAGCTGAAGCTAGAAGCTGATTGGCTGTCACCAGATTTTGCACAATCCAGTTTTAGTAAATCTCCTCCAAAAGAGTTTGCTCGGCCTGAGGAAGGATTGGTTGCGACCGGAAACTGTTGGCAAACTTGTAGTAAATCTCCTCTAATGGACCACAAATGACTGTGACTGGGTAGTGGGTTGGGTTCGGGGTTTAGGGGATGGGGGGGGGAGGTCAGGGTTACAGGGTAGCAGTTAGGGCTGGGGGGGGGTAAGAGTTAGGATTAGGGGGGTAATTGTAACAATCAAAAAGGTTTTTATCTACCTGTAGTTCTGTGTGGTAAGTATTGTGATCCCCTCTCCCCCGCAGTGAAAGCTGCACATACACCAGGAGGTCGCTGATTAATATCGGAGGGATTGGAGTCAGTTTGTAAAATAAACAGAAAAAGAGACGAGTAGACGTAAGAGGAAATATTTATTGGAACAGATGTGGTTGGTGATGGTGGAACTTTCTTCCCCTTTCTGGCTCCTGTATTCTCTTCCATTGGTCATCGAGAAACGAGAAGCTGCAGAACAGCCGGGGCTGCTGTTGGAAATCACAGGGCCCCGTACAACCTACCTGACAGGGGCCCGCCCAGCATGTGGGTGCATGTGTACTCCCCCGAACACAGACAGTGTGCATTTGGGGCCACTCACCTTGCAGCCGTGTTTGTACAGCCGCTGTGTCTCCATAGAGTAATCCTAAAGTCACATTAATGCATGTCAGGGACGCATGCAAAAATTGCACCCTTTCCCGACACTCATAGAAACACGCTGCTGTTTAGCAGACTGCTCCAGCTGCATGAAAAAAAAAAAAACACTCATTCACACAGCCAGAGTACCTGTGAGAATGAGTCCTTAGTTATGTAGGTTTTCTTTAACCACTTAAGCCCCGGACCATTTGGTAGCTAGAGGACCAGAGGTGAATTCAGAATTTTGCACTGCGCTGCTTTAACTGTAAATTGTGCGGACATGCAATGTTGTACCCAAACGAAATTTGCGTCCTTTTCTTCCCACAAATAGAGCTTTCTTTTAATGGTATTTGATTGCCTCTGCGATTTTTATTTTTTGCGATATAAACGGAAAAAGACCGAAAATTTTGAAAAAAAATGATATTTTCTACTTTTTGTTATAAGAAAAATCGAATAAACTCAATTGTAGTCATACATTTAGGCCAAAATGTATTCAGCCACATGTCTTTAGTAAAAAAAATGTCAATAAGCGTATATTTATTGGTTTGCGCAAAAGTTATAGAGTTTACAAACTAGGGTACATTTTCTGAAAATTACACAGCTTTAAATTTATGACTCCCTATCTAATTTCTTGAGGTGCTAAAATGACAGGGCAGTACAAAACCCCCCCAAATGACCCCATTTTGGAAAGTAGACACCCCAAGCTATTTGCTGAGAGGCATGTTGAGCCCATTGAATTTTTTATTTTTTTGTCCCAAGTGATTGAATAATGACTAAAAAAAAAAAAAAAAAAAAAAAAATTACAAAAAGTTGTCACTAAATGATATATTGCTCACACATGCCATGGTTATATGTGGAATTTCACCCCAAAATACATTTTGCTGCTTCTCCTGAGTACGGGGATACCACATGTGTGGGACTTTTTGGGAGCCTAGCCGCGTACGGGACCCCGGAAACCAAGCACCGCCTTCAGGATTTCTAAGGGCGCAAATTTTTGATTTCACTCCTCACTACCTATCACAGTTTCGAAGGCCATAAAATGCCAAAATAGCACAAAACCCCCCCAAATGACCCCATTTTAGAAAGTAGACACCCCAAGGAAATTGCTGAGAGGCCTGTTGAGCCCATTGAATATAATTTTTTTGTCCCAAGTGATTGAATAATGACCAAAAAAAATAAAAAATTACAAAAAGTTGTCACTAAATGATATATTGCTCACACATGCCATGGTTATATGTGAAATTACACCCCAAAATACATTTTTCTGCTTCTCCTGAGTACGGGGATACCACATGTGTGGGACTTTTTAGGAGCCTAGCCGCGTACGGGACCCCGAAAACCAAGCACCGCCTTCAGGATTTCTAGGCACAAATTTTTGATTTCACTCCTCACTACCTATCACAGTTTCGAAGGCCATAAAATGCCAAAATCGCACAAAACCCCCCCAAATGACCCCATTTTGGAATATAGACACCCCAAGCTATTTGCTGAGAGGAATGGCGAGTATTTTACAGCTCTCATTTGTTTTTGAAAATGAAGAAAGAAAATATATATATATATATATTTTTTTTTTTCAATTTTCAAAACTTTGTGACAAAAAGCGATATCTGCAAAATACTCACCATACCTCTCAGCAAATAGCTTGGGGTGTCTACTTTCCAAAATGGGGTCATTTGGGGGGGTTTGTGCCATCTGGGCATTCCATGGCCTCCGAAACTGTGATAGGCAGTGAGAAGTGAAATCAAAAATTTACACCCTTAGAAAGCCTGAAGGCGGTGCTTGGTTTTTGGGGTCCCGTACGTGGCTAGGCTCCCAAAAAGTCTCACACATGTGGTATCCCCGTACTCAGGAGAAGCAACAGAATGTATTTTGGGGTGTAATTCCACATATGCCCATGGCATGTTTGAGCAATATATCATTTAGTGACAACTTTGTGCAAAAAAAAAAAAAAAATTGTCGTTTTTCCGCAACTTGTGTCAACATATAAAATATTCCATGGACTCGACATGCCTCTCAGTATATAGCTTGGGGTGTCTACTTTCCAAAATGGGGTAATTTGGGGGGGGTTTTGAACTGTTCTGGCATTTTATACACAACATTAGGAAGCTTACATCCACTCTTCTAACCACTTGAAGACAAAGCCCTTTTTGACACTTTTTGTTTACATGAAAACATTTTTTTTTTTGCAAGAAAATTATGTTGAACCCCCAAACATTATATATATTTTTAAAGCAAAGGCCCTACAGATTAAAATGGTGGGTGTTGCATTTTTTTTTCTACACAGTATTTGCGCAGCGATTTTTCAAACGCATTTTTTGGGTTAAAAAATACACCTTTTTTAATTTTAATGCACTAAAACACACTATATTGCCCAAATGTTTGATGAAATAAAAAAGATTATCTTAGGCCGAGTACATAGATACCAAACACGACATGCTTTAAAATTTCGCACAAACGTGCATTGGCGACAAACTACATACATTTTTAAAAGCCTTTAAAAGCCTTTACAGGTTACCCCAGTAGATTTACAGAGGAGGTCTACTGCTAAAATGATTGCCCTTGATCTGACCTTCGCGGTGATACCTCACATGCATGGTGCAATTGCTGTTTACATATGACGCCAGACCGACGCTTGCGTTCGCCATTGGGCAAGAGCAGGGCAGGACAGGGGTGTTTTTTTTTTTTTTTATTATTAATTTTGCTTTTTTATTTTATTTTTAAATTGTTCCTTCCAAGTATTTTTTTTTTTATCATTTTTATTGTTATCTCAGGGAATGTAAATATCCCCTATGATAGCAATAGGTAGTGACAGGTACTCTTTTTTTGAAAAAACTGGGGTCTTCTAGACCCTAGATTTTTCCTCTGCCCTCAAAGCATCTGACCACACCAAGATCGGTGTGATAAAATGCTTTCCCAATTTCCCAATGGCGCTTTTTATATCCGGGGGGGGGGGCATTCCCTCCCACTGCTTGTAAAAGCAGTCCAGAGGCTAATTAGCCACTAGGATTGCTTTTACATGAAAGCCGGCCGCAGGCTGAAAAGAATGATGCCAAGATGATACCTAAACCCTCAGGCATCATTCTGGTATAAACATTCAAAGTCCAGCAACATACCAGTACGTTGCTGGTCCTTGTTGGACATGTATTGTAATCTTTTTATTTCATGCAGCCAGTTGGCTGAACGAAAAAAGAGATTGATCGGTGGGTATGCCCACCATTAGAATACCGCCCTTCATCCACCCACTTCCAATGATGGGCATACACGCACCATTTATATATGCCGAAGCATGGGGGCATCCTCCCGCAAAAAAGTTATGCCGCACACACATGGTCGGACTTTTCCACGGGCAAGCCTCCGTCGGAATTTCGACCGTATGTACGCGGCATTAGGAGCAAAATTGCTCCTCCGCCCCTGCTGCCCCAATGCTTCGGCATATTTGCTTTTTTTTTTTAACTGTGGTGGTGAAATCACCTCCTACAGCACTGGAGTCACAGGGATCAGGCCTGTCTCTGCGAACGCTGCAGTTATGTGTGTTTTTGTTTTGTAAGTGACAGTGATCGATCGATACTGCACTTGGGTGGCCTGGGCTGGACGGAGGGGCAAAACGCAGGTGCCAGCAGGTATCTGGGCTGATCCCGCTAACACTGCGTTTTTGGGAACCCTAAACTGCTGGGGACGCTAGTATAGATCTGATCAGATCAGATATTGATCTGTTCAGATACTATACCACTAAGGGGGGTGTATGCTTAACGCGTGGGTGTTAGCGCTACTGGCACTAACCTGACGCTGCCTGGGGTGTGACGCAGACCCTCTCTGACGCTAAAACCTAATTGATATCACCCGCCGGGCGATCAGGGGGTTAAACCTTTATTGGGTTATATACGGCGGGTGCCCTGACACTATAAAAAGCAAACTAACTAACCAGCGTCACCCGTAACACTTATATGGTGATCACTGGTGAAAGGGTTAACTAGGGGCAATCAGGGGGTTAAAACCTTTATTAGATAATATATGGGGGTACCTGACGCTATAAAAACCTGCGGCGAACCTAAAATAAATTACCAGCTACCGATCTGCATCACCGACACTAAGACAGCGTTTAGAAAAACGATTGCTTAGTGATAGTGGTGATAGGGGGTGAAAGGGTTACCTGGGGGGCGATCAAGGGGGTTAAACCTTTATTAGATAATATATTGGGGTACCTGACGCTATAAAAACCTGCGGCGAACCTAAAAAAAATTACTGGCTACGATCTGCATCACCGACACTAAGACAGCGTTTAGAAAAACAATTGCTTAGCGACAGTGGTGATAGGGGGTGAAAGGGTTACCTGGGGGGCGATCAAGGGGGTTAAACCTTTATTAGATAATATATTGGGGTACCTGACGCTATAAAAACCTGCGGCGAACCTAAAAAAAATTACTGGCTACCGATCTGCATCACAGACACTAAGACAGCGTTTAGAAAAACGATCGCTTAGTGATAGTGGTGATAGGGGGTGAAAGGGTTACCTGGGGGGCGATCAAGGGGGTTAAACCTTTATTAGATAATATATTGGGGTACCCGACGCTATAAAAACCTGCGGCGAACCTAAAAAAAATTACTGGCTGCCGATCGGCATCACTGACGCTAAGACAGCGATCAGAAAAATGATCGCTAAGCGACAGTGGTGATAGGGGGTGAAAGGGTTATCTGGGGGGTGATCAGGGGGTTAAACCTTTATTAGGGGGGTTAGGGGGCTACACTGGACCTAAGACTAAACTTTGGTGACACTTTTACAGTCACAAATGTCACTGATTGCAGTGATCACTAAATAAATGGTCACTGCAATCAGTGACACTGTGACTGGGGGCTGGGGGGTGATCTGGGGTGTCTGGGGGGCGATTTATGTCCCTATGTGTCCTGGTGTCAGTGTAGTGTTGTGTGCACTGACCTGATATCTTCTCTTGTACGGCGCTCGGTATATGTGAGCGCCGCACCAGAGATGACATCACTTCCTCCTGCTCCCTCTGTCTGACACAGACAAAGGGGGCATTTCCATTCGCCGGGAGCGATCGCGAGGGGGTGGCCAGAAACGAATGGCTGCCCCCTCATCCCGGAACGCTCCCGGACACTTAGCCACCGCTCACTGTACAGAAGGGGGGTCCGATTGGACCCCCCAACTGTACAAAGGCAATCACGTACACTCTACGTGATTGTGCCTGTCGGTGCCATTCTGCCGACGTATATATACAGTGAGCGGTCGTTAAGTGGTTAACAATGTATTTTTATTTATTTTTTAAATATCCCATTACATTGCAATATATGTTTAAGCCGGCCAACTGCGTCAAAGTAATCCCTCTCTGGCCAGTCCCTACTCTACTCTGCAAAATGCAAGCGCTCCAGTGTATATAGTGCCCCCTGTGGAATATCCAGTGTATATAGTGCCCTCTAAGGAATATCCAGTGTATATAGTGCCCTCTATAGAATATCCAGTGTATATAGTGCCCCCTGTGGAATATCCAGTGTATATAGTGCCCCCTATGGAATATCCAGTGTATATAGTGCCCCCTGTGGAATATCCAGTGTATATAGTGCCCCCTGTGGAATATCCAGTGTATACAGTGCCCTCTATGGAATATCCAGTGTATATAGTGCCTCTATGAAATATCCAGTGTATATAGTGCCCCCTGTGGAATATCCAGTGTATATAGTGCCCTCTATGGAATATCCAGTGTATAAAGTGCCCCCTGTGGAATATCCAGTGTATATAGTGCCCCCTATGGAATATCCAGTGTATATAGTGCCCCTATGGAATATCCAGTGTATATAGTGCCTCTATGGAATATCCAGTGTATATAGTGCCCCTATGGAATATCCAGTGTATATAGTGCCTCTATGGAATATCCAGTGTATATAGTGCCCCTATGGAATATCCAGTGTATATAGTGCCCTCTATGGAATATCCAGTGTATACAGTGCCCTACATGAAATATCCAGTGTATATAGCGCCCCTATGGAATATCCAGTGGATATAGTGCCAATAGTGTATACATATATGTAACTCATCAGGTGCTAAAGGAATGTGACCACTTGTTAACGCAAAAAATTCTGGTTGAACCTTCTGCTGCATACTGCTGAGCTTTTTAGCAAACTTTTCGCAAAAAACAGGGATTTTTAGTTCACATACATTGCAATGCAAGTTTTATGCCGTCAACTGTGTCAAAGTAATCCCTCTCTGGCCCGTCCCTACTCTGCTCTGCAAAATGCAAATGCTCCAGTATATATATATAGTGCCCCCTTGGAATATCCAGTGTATATAGTGCCCCCTATGGAATACCCAGTGTATATAGTGCCCCCTGTGGAATATCCAGTGTATATAGTGCTCCCTATGGAATATCCAGTGTATATAGTGCTCCCTATGGAATATCCAGTGTATATAATGCCCCCTATGGAATATCCAGTGTATATGGTGCCCTACATGGAATATCCAGTGTATATCGTGCCCCTGCACCTGCACCTGCGCCGTGCTGCAAAATGCAGCACGGCGCCCCCTCTATCTATGAATATATCTATCAGTCAATGATAGTGGTGGCCGGTGGTTTTTATTTTGGGGGGAGCGGCAAACAACCCCTCCCCAGGCTGCCGGTAGAGCAGCACTAGCACAACTGCCCCCCCCACTAACACCCCCAGCAAACCCCCCCCCCCCCACCCGCCCATTCTTATCCTGGATGTGGGCGGTGAGAGCAGTGGTCAGGTCTTTATGGAGTGCGGAGCTGATGCGGCCATCTTCCAGCGCGGTCGCCCCTGTCCTTAAGCGTGGCGGGCTTGGGGGAAAGTTGCTCCGGTGTCCTCTCCTGAAGCAGCTCCTCAGTGCGTCTCCTCTCTGCTCTTCCCGGCGCTAGGCGTCCAATAGGATCGCCTGACGTTTTGGCCAATCGGAAATCGGGTTTCATTCCCGCTTCCCGATTGGCCGGGAGAAAAATCAGTGTTGCAACAGCGAATATTCATTCGCTGCTGTAACACACCTGGGTGGGATCGAAACGCATTCTCTGTGACCCGAGCCCACCCTATATTGAAGCCTATTAGAGCCTCTGGCTCTAATCAGGTGCTTAAAAAACAACAACCTGGCTGCTGTCATTTATGTGCTCGGTGCCCTGAAAGGGGGATGGCCATGGATAGATTCATGCTATGCTATGCATGAATCTATCCATTGCATATAGGGGGGTGGTGTGGAGAGAGGGGGCGGCGACCATAATGAATGGGTCCGCCTCTGGTTTATGGCAACAAAGACCTCTCTGTGACTGAACTTCCCGTTCCCAGTCACTGGCAGCAAATCTGGTGTGAGGATTCCACCTTGTTTTTTTATGCATTTGTGTTTTTTTTTTCTAATAGGAAAGTATGACAGTTCTGTTCATGCAGTGCGACTTTGATGCGACTTTACACTCTCTGGCACTAAAGTAACATCAAATCACATCAAAGTAGTGCAGGAACCTTTATTATTATTATTCAGGATTTAGTGTGTCTAAAGTGGCATGTTAGGGTTAACTGTTAGGTTTAACATTCTAACAATTACTCCTTACTCTAACAATTACCCCTAACCTTAATGATTACCACTAACTTCTCTAAATGTATTTATTACCAGTAACCCTAACCCTAATGATTACCTCTAAATCTAACCCTAACATATAACCCTAGCCCTTAACCCTAACACCAGCTAAGTGAAAATGTCCAAATTGGGACCAAAGTGTCAATATTTTGTGTGGCCACCATTATTTTCCAGCACTGCCTTAACCCTCTTGGGCACGGAGGTCACCAGAGCTTCACAGGTTGCCACTGGAGTCCTCTTCCACTCCTCCGTGATGACATCACAGAGCTGGTGGATGTTGGAGACCTTGCGCTCCTCCACCTTCCATTTGAGGATGTCCCACAGATGCTTAATAGGGTTTAGGTCTGGAGACATGCTTGGCCAGTCCATCACCTTTACCCTCAGCTTCTTTAGCAAGGCAGTGGTCATCTTGGAGGTGTGTTTGGGGTCGTTATCATGTTGAAATACTGCCCTGCGGTCCAGTCTCTGAAGGGAAGGGATTCTGCTCCGCTTCAGTATGTCACAGTACATGTTGGCATTCATGGTTCCCTCAATGATCTGTAGCTCCCCAGTGCCGGCAGCACTCATGCAGCCCCAGACCATGACACTCCCACCACCATGCTTGACTATAGGCAAGACACACTTGTCTTTGTCCTCCTCACCTGGTTGCCGCCGCACACGCCTGTCACCATCTGAACCAAATAAGTTTATCTTGGTCTCATCAGACCACAGGACATGGTTCCAGTAATCCATGTCCTTAGTCTGCTTGTCTTCAGCAAACTGTTTGTGGTCTTTCTTGTGCATCATCTTTAGAAGAGGCTTCCTTCTGGGACGACAGCCATGCAGACCAATTTGATTCAGTGTGCGGCGTATGGTCTGAGCACTGACAGGCTGACCCCCCATCCCTTCAATCTCTGCAGCAATGCTGGCAGCACTCATACCACTATTTCCCAAAGACAACCTCTGGATATGACGCTGAGCACGTGACCTCAACTTCTTTGGTCGTCCATGGCGTGGCCTGTTCTGAGTGGAACCTGTCCTGTTATACCGCTGTATGGTCTTGGCCACCGTGCTGAAGCTCAGTTTCAGGGTATTGGCAATCTTTTTATAGCCTAGGCCATCTTTATGTAGAGCAACATTTCTTTTTTTTTCAGATCCTCAGAGAGTTCTTTGCCACGAGGTGCCATGTTGAACTTCCAGTGACCAGTATGAGAGAGTGAGAGCGATAACACCAAATTTAACATACCTGCTCCCCATTCACACCTGAGACCTTGTAACACTAACGAGTCACATGACACCGGTGAGAGAAAACGGCTAATTGGGCCCAATTTGGACATTTTCACTTAGGGGCGTACTCACTTTTGTTGCCAGCAGTTTAGACATTAATGGCTGTGTGTTGAGTTATTTTGAGGGGACAGCAAATTTACACTGTTATACAAGCTGTACACTCACTACTTTACATTGTAGCAAAGTGTCATTTCTTCAGTGTTGTCACATGAAAAGATAGAAGAAAATATTTACAAAAATGTGAGGGGTGTACTTACATTTGTGAGATACTGTGTATAAATATACAGTGGAACCTCGGATTGCGAGTAACGCGGTTAACGAGTGCTTTGCAATACGAGCGCTGTATTTAGAAAAATCTTAACTCAGATTGAGAGTGTTGTCTCGCAATACGAGCAGTTTTTAGGCCAAAGCGGTGTGCAGTACTGCGTTTGGCCTGAGGTGGGGGGGGGGGTTGCGCCGTTCGGAAATGCTCGGAAAAATCCGGAAAGATACTACGTTCCCGAGGTCAGTCGAGCTGTCCTCTGGCCTTTCCGGCTGTTTCCGAGGCTCTCCGGCACCCCCCCCCCTCTGGACACATGCAGTATTGCATGCCATTGGAGTCAATGCGGAACTAATTATTTTCGTTTCCATTGGCTTCAATGGGGAAACTCGCTTTGATATGCGAGTACTTTGGATTACGAGCATTCTCCTGGAACAGAATATGCTTGTAATCCAAGGTTCCACTGTATAATAATAATAGTGTGTGACGATGGGGGAGGGGACATTAGAGTGTAAGCTCCTCTGATACAGAGGCGGATGTGATTGGCTCAGTGTTCTCTGTACAGCACTGTGGTATATGTCAGAGCTATATAAATGTATAATAATAATAAGCTCCTCTGCTGCAGAGATTGATATGAATGGTTTGTTGTTTTCTGTACAGCTCTATGGAATATGTCAGCACTATATGGATGAAGTAAAACAACTTTAGATACATAGATTTATTATAA
This sequence comes from Rana muscosa, assembly GCA_029206835.1. NCBI lineage: Eukaryota > Metazoa > Chordata > Amphibia > Anura > Ranidae > Rana > Rana muscosa. The sequence continues at coordinate 378,956,515 of CM055118.1, forward strand.
AATTTCACATCATATACAGAATATAAACGCCTGATTTGCAATTACTAGCGTGATAATATATAGAATACACGAGGTCGGAGGGGTGGAGAAGGATCGGTTAGAGGGCCATGGCCGCCCAGCCCAGTATGAGAAGAGTGCCTCCCAAAGGTGCCGCCTTGGTAACAGTGGAGTTCCCGGTCAAGGCGTGGTAATAGAACGTCCCACTGAACAGAACAATCCCCGATGTCAGCAGAGATCCTGCCTGGGGGGGTCAAACACACACAAAGCATTCAGAGTCACTGCATAGAATACACAAACACTGTACATACACCAGATACTAATACAGAGGGATGGGGAGTTCCAGGGGTGAGGGGAGATCACAGACAGGTATAAGGCATAATAAAAGAGGGATTTGGGGGGGGGGGTTAGAGACTTCCAAACGCTTGAATATCAGGTCAGAGTGGAATATCCTTTTAAATCATTTAATTGCAACATAGTAGCTGACCTACCAGCAGAGGGCGCCTGCAGTGCGGCACAGCCAATAAGGCCAGGCTGTGCAGGAAGTGGTACTGGTTCCCAGTTGCAAACAGCTGGAAGGAGACAGAAGAAGTATAAAATGATTAGGAAATCCTGTTCTCTAATGTCAGCCAAATTATGAAGATTACCTTGGGACACAGCAGAAATCAATGTAATGTGGTTGACCAAAAAAACAAACAAAAACAAACATATTTAGGTTTTGTCCTACTGGGTGGTATTACGACCACAAAGCGACATATTGTAGCCGACACCTGCAGGACTACATATCCCAGCAATCACTGTGTTGGCATCATTCCTGGGGAAGGGTGGTGTGTCAGCTGTGAAGGATGGGCAGGGGAGTGTCACCGGGGATGAGTGACATCCCTACCTACAGTAGTGTGCTGGCTGTGAGGGTAGGACTGGGCGGGGGTGTGACACCAGGGACGATGGATACTCCCTACCTACAGTAGTGTGCTGGCTGTGAGAGTAGGACTGGACGGGGGCGGGACACCAGGGACGATGGACACGCCCTACCTACAGTAGTGTGCAGGCTGTGAGGGTAAAACTGGATGGGTGTGGGACACCAGGGACGATGGACACTCCCTTACTACAGTATTGTGCTGGCTGTGAAGGTAAGGACTGAGCAGGGATACGCCAGTTGGGATGATTGACATTCCTAGACACTCCCTACCTACAGTAGTGTGCTGGCTGTGAGGGTAAAACTGGGCAGGGGTGTGACACCAGGGACAATGGACACTTCCTACCTACAGTAGTAATCTGGCTGTGAGGGTAGGACTGGGCGGGGGTGGGACACCAGGGACGATGGACACTCCCTACCTACAGTAGTGTGCTGGCTGTGAGGGTAAAACTGGGCAGGGGTGGGAAACCAGGGACGATGGACACTCCCTACCTACAGTAGTGTGCTGGCTGTGAGGGTAGGACTGGGCGGGGGTGTGACACCAGGGACGATGGACACTCCCAACTACAGTAGTGTGCAGGCTGTGAAGGTAAGGACTGAGCAGGGATACGCCAGTTGGGATGATTGACATTCCTAGACACTCCCTAACTACAGCAGTGTGCTGGCTGTGAGGGTAGGACTGGGCAGGGGTGGGACACCAGGGACAATGGACACTCCCTTACTACAGTAGTGTGCTGGCTGTGAAGGTAAGGACTGAGCAGGGATACACCAGTTGGGATGATTGACATTCCTAGACACTCCCTAAACATAGAAGTGTTCTGGCTGTGAGATTAAGACTGGGCAGGGCAACTGGTACGATTGACATTCATAGACACGCCCTAACTACATCAGTGTGCTGGTTGTGAGGGTAGGACTGGGCGGGGCGGGTCAGCCGGGACGATGGATGAACATTCCTAGACACTCCCTACCTACGGTAGTGTGCTGGCTGTGAAAGAAGGACTGAGCAGGGGTACGTTAGTTGGGATGATTGACATTCCTAGACACTCCCTAACTATGACTATGGCTGTGAGACTAGAACTGGGCAGGGGCGGGGCAGCTGTCACGATTGACATTCATAGACACACCCTAACTACATCAGTGTGCTGGTTGTGAGGGTAGGACTGGGCGGGGGTGGGTCAGCAGGGACGATGAACATTCCTAGACACTCCCTACCTACAGTAGTGTGCTGGCTGTGGGACTGGGCAGGGGCAGGGCAGCTGGCACAATTGACATTCACAGACACGCCCTTCCTAACTACAGGCATACCCCACTTTTAAGTACACAATGGGGACCAGAGCATGTATGTAAAACGAAAATGTACTTAAAGTGAAACAATACCTTTTTTCACTTCTAGGGTGTAGTGGGGGGTCAGGGGGTCTCAGGAGCTGTAGTGGGGGTGTCAGGGGCTGTAGTGGGGGTGTCAGGGGCACACTGGAACAGGGCGGGCTATGCTCTTGGAGCTTCAGCTCCTTCTACTGCGGCTGCAAAATGTCTGTACAGTACTTGTGAGGCATTTTACATACACTCGCGGGTATGTCCTTACTCGCGAGTGTATGTAAAGTGAGTGTACTTAAAGCGGGGTATGCCTGTATAGAAGTGTGCTGGCTGTGAGACTAGGACTGGGCAGGGGCGGAAAGCTGGGACGATTGACATTCATAGACACGCCCTAACTACAGCAGTGTGCTGGCTGTGAGGGAAGGACTGGGCAGTTGAGATAATTGACATCCCTACACACTCTATCTATAGTAGTGTGCTGGTTGTGAGAGTAGAACCGGGCAGGGGCGCGTCTGCTGGGATGATTGACACTTCCTACCTACATCAGTGTAAGACTCGGAGGAGGGGATGGAGGGGAGCTGATCTCTCTCTGGATGTATAACAGGTGAGTATAAGACTCAGAGGACGGGCTGGAAGGGAACTGATCTCTCTCTGTATATGACAGGTGAGTATAAGACTCGGAGGAGGGGCTGGAGGGGAGCTGATCTCTCTCTGTATAAGACTCGGAGGAGGGGCTGGAGGGGAGCTGATATCTCTCTGGATGTATGACAGGTGAGTATAAGACTCGGAGGAGGGGCTGGAGGGGAGCTGATATCTCTCTAGATGTATGACAGGTGAGTATAAGACTCGGAGGAGGGGCTGGAGGGGAGCTGGTATCTCTCTGTATATGACAGGTGAGTATAAGACTCGGAGGAGGGGCTGGAGGGGAGCTGATATCTCTCTAGATGTATGACAGGTGAGTATAAGACTCGGAGGAGGGGCTGGAGGGGAGCTGGTATCTCTCTGTATATGACAGGTGAGTATAAGACTCGGAGGAGGTTTAAACTAATCTTAAAGTTTTGCCATAATTCTAACAGCAGTATTATAACCGATACATAAAAAAAAAAAAAAAGAACACTTCATGAGGACGCCTCACCTCTTTCAGGTATTCATCACGGTCGCTGCGTCTGAATCCTGCAAGACACAAAAATGATAAAAACTTTAGGTGAGGAGTAAATAAAAGAAGTGACCAGATGGGCTACAGAGGAGTTGATTGGAGAATCTGTCTTACTGTAGGGGGGAGGGGCAGTCTCTGAGGTCAGGAAGATGCACAGATCGCATAGATACTTCTTTACTATATTTAAAGCCATTCCGACTCCACCCATCCCTGACCATTGTTGATAGGACATGGTGGAGCCAGAACAGTTTTTTTTTTTTTTAGAGTGTTGCAGTTCCCCATCAGGTCCACTTTGATGGCCAGTGGGAGAGAGGGAGAAGGAAGGGGAGGGGGGGGAGAGAGGGAGAAGGAAGCGGAGGGGGGGGGGAGAGAGGGAGAAGGAAGCGGAGGGGGGGGGGGGGGGGAGAGAGGGAGAAGGAAGCGGAGGGGAGAGAGGGAGAAGGAAGCGGAGGGGGGGGGGGGGGAGAGGGAGGGAGAAGGAAGCGGAGGGGGGGGGGGGGGAGAGGGAGGGAGAAGGAAGCGAGGGGGGGGGGGGGAGAGGGAGGGAGAAGGAAGCGGAGGGGGGGGAGAGGGAGGGAGAAGGAAGCGGAGGGGGGGGGAGAGAGAGGGAGAAGGAAGCGGAGGGGGGGGGAGAGAGAGGGAGAAGGAAGCGGAGGGGGGGGAGAGAGGGAGAAGGAAGGGGAGGGGGGGAGAGAGGGAGAAGGAAGGGGAGGGGGGGGAGAGAGGGAGAAGGAAGGGGAGGGGGGGAGAGAGGGAGAAGGAGGGGGGAGGAGGGAGGGAGAAGGAGGGGGGGGGAGGAGGGAGAAGGAGGGGGGGGGGGAGGAGGGAGAAGGAGGGGGGGGGGGGGGAGGGAGAAGGAGGGGGGGGGAGGAGGGAGAAGGAGGGGGGGGGAGGAGGGAGAAGGAGGGGGGGAGGAGGGAGAGAGAAGGAGGGAGGGAGGGAGAAGGAGGGGGGGGAGGGAGAAGGAGGGGGGGGAGGGAGAAGGAAGGGGAGGGGGAAGGGAGAGGAGGGGGGGAGAGGGGGAAGGGAGAGGAGGGGGGGGGAGAAGGGAGGGGGGGAGAGGGAGAAGGGAAGGGGGGAGAGGGAGAAGGGAAGGGGGGGAGAGGGGAGAAGGGAAGGGGGGAGAGGGAGAAGGGAAGGGGGGAGAGGGAGAAGGGAAGGGGGGAGAGGGAGAAGGGAGGGGGGAGAGGGAGAAGGGAGGGGGGGAGGGGAGGGGGGAGAAGGGAGGGGAGGGGGGAGAGGGAGGGGGGATAGGGAGAAGGGAGGGGAGGGGGGGGGAGAGGGAGAAGGGAGGGGGGGGAGAGGGAGAAGGGAGAGAGGGAGAAGGGAGAGAGGGAGAAGGGAGAGAGGGAGAAGGGAGGGGAGGGGGGGAGAAGGGAGGGGGGGGGGAAGGGAGGGGGGGAGAGGGAGAAGGGAGGGGGGGAGAGGGAGAAGGGAAGGGGGGAGAGGGAGAAGGGAGGGGGGGAGAAGGGAGGGGAGGGGGGAGAAGGGAGGGGAGGGGGGATGGGGAGAGGGAGAAGGGAGGGGGGGGAGAGGGAGAAGGGAGAGAGGGAGAAGGGAGAGAGGGAGAAGGGAGAGGGGGAGAAGGGAGGGGAGGGGGGGGGAGAAGGGAGGGGAGGGGGGAGGGGGGGAGAGAGGGAGGGGGGGGAGGGAGGGGGGGAGGGGGGAGAGGGGAGGGGGGGGGGAGAAGGGAGGGGAGGGGAGAGGGTGGGGAGAAGGGAGGGGGGAGAGGAGAAGGGAGGGGGAGGGGAGAAGGGGGGGAGAGGGAAGGAAGGGGGGGAGAGGGAGAAGGAGGAGAAGGAAGGGGGGGGGAAGAGAGAAGGAAGGGGGGGGGGAAGAGAGAAGGAAGGGGGGGGGAAGAGAGAAGGAAGGGGGGGGAAGAGAGAAGGAAGGGGGGGGGGAAGAGAGAAGGAAGGGGGGAAGGGAAGGGGGGGGGAAGAGAGAAGGAAGGGGGGGGGGAAGAGAGAAGGAAGGGGGGGGGAAGAGAGAAGGGAAGGGGGGGGGGGAAGAGAGAAGGAAGGGGGGGAAGAAGGAGGAAGGGGAGGGGAGGGGGAAGGAAGGGAGTGGGGGAAGAGAGAAGGAGGGGGGGAAGAGAGAAGAAGGGGGGGGGGAACGAGAGAAGGAAGGGGGGGGGGGAAGAGAGAAGGAAGGGGGGGGT